>OW121851.1:133903623-134435114 GCA_933228895.1 Platycnemis pennipes
CCTTAATTCAAATTCGGACTATCTTTACGCTAAAGTTTTCGTAACTTAGTCCAGGATTCGCATTAATTTTTTCTATGAACGTCGTCATTGCCGATAGGGTCCTAGAATCTCACACTAAGAGTACGCTAACAATAATTTCGCGCTAATTCCTTCTATAACCCTTCCCTTACCGCTTTGAGATTATACTTAATGAGTAGCGCGGGCTGCAGGGGCTCAACTTTGAGGGTAGCGCCACTTATGGACGTGGTGTCAGTGTTCGGTGGAACAGTTGAATAGAGTGAAATGGATGTATGTAGCAATAATACCAGCATCAAGGCCGCAGAAGCTAATCATATCATTCTACAGACATAAATGTCAACGCGAAATCCCAGGGTTTGGTCCTTGAATGAATCCGAAGAAAGACAACTTGGGCTATCGGAGAACGAAAAAGAGAATGGATTCTCTCCTCAAACCACTATCACAGCACCTATGGCGGTCCTTTACGATACTTACTGTTATAAAATCGCCATAAGTTACTTCTTGGGTCTGTAGGTTATGATATTTCTCATCGCGTCCCTGTATTCCCATTGGCTGGTGCGCAAGGCTGGACTCCGCCGCGCGATCGAAAAATCGAGTTTATTTTCGGCATCGTGAACGCGCAGATATTTTACTACCCAAGAGCAAAATATCGGTGGAGAATAGGGTCCGCCCTTTCGCCCTATCAACAGAGTAAATATGGTTGCAAATTAATTACAATGATGATATGTCGAATACTGAGGTTTTTTCTGTCTCACTGACACATTTTATTCCTTAAAGCTGCCACAGAAGGTTTTGCAACCTCTTCATTTCGAAGATTTTCAGCGAAAACTGAATTCTGGCGTTTTTTGTATATTTTGTTCAACTTTATATGTAATAGCCCTCGTATATTGCTAATGCGCAATAATTATGAAAAATTTAATCATGCATCACATTCACCAAAAAAGGAGAGTCTTCATTCTAAATTTCAATTTCCAGACTAAAGAAAAAAACACATTTTTGGAATTTTGGCCAACTTTTTTCGATCTCAGTCCACTGTCGGTTGACTTCATCTGTCGTATTGATAATGCGCAATAATCATGAAAAGTTAAATCATGCACCAAAAAAAAGGAGAGTCTTCATTCTAAATTTCAATTTCCAGACTAAAGAAAAAACATTTTTGGAATTTTGGCCAACTTTTTTCGATTTCAGCCCACTGTCGGTCGACTTCATCTGTCGTCGGCCCATTATCTCCAGAATCTCTCCGCCGTGAACCGCCTTCCCTCCCCTCTTCACAGAAACCCCCCCACCCCACGTTGATTCAACTTTCCACTCTTTTTGCGGGCTCAGCGAATCCGCTGGCTGATTGAAGCGGAAAAAAATACGTCGAGCGAACGTTGGTATAGAATAAGCGCGAACTTTCTTATCCTTATCGTCTGCAACGGTTGATAGTAGCGATTACAGCGATAAAGCGCGTGCAGAGATCCACTTTATGTTAAGGAAATAATTAATCAATATAAAAAAATGAATTAGAATATCGTGGTCAGAGTCTTTTGTTCCTGTACTTCTTCTCAGCCAATTTTTCACCATAAAATGTTATCAGATGAACTAAAATGGGAATCATCATAGTTGAAATTTGGCCTGAAATTTACTAGGTTGAAATTTGACCTTAATCTAAATTCTAGGACAATATTTTTACTGATGATGACGTTAAAAATATTTTGCGAACTCCAACTTACTGTGGTAGACTGGACCATAATGATAAAATTAGCGAAATTGATTGCCGAACTGCCGAATGATTCCAAATGTCCTTCTTTCCTCATACAATTAGGGATATTAATAGCGGTAAACATATCCAATAGTATAAATACAAGTGTATCAATGGATAGCATAGGTAGTCGCATGTTAGTATGAGGACTTGAAGCTAACCCAACTAAACAGCATGCTTGCTTTTCTATTTTTATCTTTTATAAATTTGTGAAGTCTAAACTAGAATATAATTACTAATCCTTTTTATGCATGATATATAATGCATGTTTGGTGTAAATTCACACCCTGCCACACATTTTTATGGTGGCTTGAAGGGTATCATGCAGATGTAGATGAAATATTTATTTACTAATTCTAACGAAGGATAGGTAACTTTCATCTCCGCGACCGTCACCTCCAATTGTTTTTTTTACATTTCGAGTATTTTCGTTGGCGTAGTGGAAATTGGTCAATTCCTAATTGCTCGTCAATTCGGTCACGCTTTAATTGCAGTGAAGTATTCGGTCGAGTCCTTGAGGGTTGAAAAGGGAGGAAGGTGCAAAAGCTAATGGACAGAAATGCCAGGGGCTAGGTAATTGATGCAATTTTGACTTCCAATTGGGATACGGGAATGGTTGTTAGATAACTTAATACATTTCATGAAATCAATAAAAAGCATGGAACTTACAATGGGAATGACAAATTCCATGAGAAGTAGGAAATCATGGGTTACGTAAAGGAAGGTTCAAAAGAATGTGCCGTTGGCCAACCCATAGGAAAGTAAAAATAAGCGTTGATAACTTGATTACTTAATGATCATTAAGGCAAAAGAAGCTCGTTGAAGAAACAGAGGCTTTGTGTAAACGGTGAATGTAGTGAAAATGGAAGACGTTTATAGGAAAGTTGAAGAATTGTATGAAGGCAGCAAAGAAGAAGCTATGCAAATAGTAAAAGGCGAGACGTAAGGGTTGCTAATAGAACTGATGGTCTTTGAAGCAAGATGGAAATGTGTATATTTAGATTTAAGATTTCATCGAGAGGGATAGTCACGATCCCGGAAGTAATAGATCTTAGGCCTGAATCACACGATCATTTTTCACGTAGGTGTTCATTTTACGCTTTAGTTTTCCGGGATGGGAAAAATTGACAATAGTTTGAGTTATCTTTTTAACCTCTCAACGGTCATTTTCTTCGTCCCTGTTCAAATGATTCTAGGCATTTAATTTCCACCTTTCACGGTTACGTGTTGTTCACAATAGACGATTCGTTTACTCTGCATTCTACATAACTTCCTCGCGCTCTGATTGGCTGCCTATCTGGTTCATGTACATCTACAGGAATGTAAAAAGGACCCGCCCAAATGATAAAATAAGGGATTTGAGTCCCTATGATTTGAGCGATACCAAAAACGATCGTTTTGGATTTTCATTTTTCAAGGGGTCGTTTGAGCTATCATTGCCGTTGTTCCTGAACTTGTCTGTGAACAAATGATCGTGTTATTCTGGCTTTTGAACAGTGCATTTTGATCACTGTCCATTACAGACAGTGACGCACACAGGATTTGTTTCTGGGGGGTTTCATTAACATTCATGTGCATCATCATAAAATGATTTTTAGAATGTTATTCACTAAAACAATAAATTTAAATTAAAATTCTCTTTTCGTGAAGACAATTCTACCATATTTTTCAGCCCAATTAGCAAAAATCTAAACGCCAGTCCAAATACACAAAATATAGTAAATTACGGGAATGTTTTTGGGGGGTTTAAACCCTGAAACCCCCTCAGTCGTACGTCACTGATTACAGACAGTTCTAATTCGCCCCGTATCTTCCTCGCACTTCCCCATGCCTTTTTCTGTCTTCCCCGCCTTCCCACGACACCCTCTGCTTGAACTCCAATTCTCTTTTGTGGCCCACCCTTATAACGGAGGGGGGAAGGGGCTTCCCCGAAAAATAGGGTCGGCCCCAGGGTTGGAGTGGAGGAGAAACGTTTGCCGCGCTAATTGAGTCCCACGCTACTCGAGATTCCTTTCTCGAGGCCCCTTGTTCCGTGGGCAAGGTGAATTGTATTTGCCCCGGTAATTGATTCCTTAGAGGAAAGGTGGTCGTCATCTCTCTCCGAGGCCTCCGGCGTGCTTCAAGTTCCTTCGAGCAGAGGTTGTGTTTCCTCGGGGAGAGGCGTCCTGGAATTAGTTGTTTCCTGCAGCCATTTTCCATCATCATCGTCAGTCAGCAGTCCTGAGAAAGATTTGACGCAGCTCTCCATTCAATTCTCCTATCAGCTAATCTCTTCGTATTTCTTCTCTTTCGCATACCTGCCTTCCTCTGCCATTCTTCCGTTCCGTTCACTTGTCCTTAGACAATTGTACTCAGCACGCCATTGTGTCTCGTGATATGGCCGATTAAGTGGTCCCGTCTTCTTCGTAGGGGTTTCATTAGACTTCTCTTTTTCCCACCCTTAGGACTTCCTCGTTGCTTCATTTAATCTTCATCATTCTTCTGTAGCACCACAGTTAGAATGCTTCCCGCCATAACTTCTCGGCTGCTGTTATTGTCCATATATAGTGCAATGCTCCAGATACTGGGAAGATATTTGTATAAATCCGGAGAAAATTTCAATTTCAGCTGTAGCCAACTGTAAAACTCATGCTGTCTGTCCATGCCTCACATCCATAAAGAAGCGCGCATCATAATGAATTGTTTCCTCACCTCCACGCTTGTACTTTAAGCTATGAATAGAATCTTCTTTTAGTAGAATGCCCTCTGCGCCTGAGCTATTCTACTGGCTATTTCTTTCTTGCTTCGTCCATTGTTGGTTAACAGAACTCTTTCACCTCCTCAAGTCTATGTATTTTCCATACAGCGTTATTTTTTTCAGTTTGATTTTCGACGATAATTGTTCCGGGGTTGTGAACTACGTGTGCACAGCCTGCTTAACTCAGACAATCGTAGTATTTCTTTTGGTAACTGGCCGTGCAGGAGTATTTACTTAAATGAATTTATATTTACTGATGTTTGTCATTCGAGTGGACTCCTCTGCATTCGTCGTTGTGATGTGTATTTTATAATATGAACTAATAGGGTAGTTTCCGTCATCAAAGAAAACAGAGTTCATAATTTACGATTCGTGCCCTACCGTAATTGTATTCATTTTACGCAAAATAATGTGGATTGAGAAATTACAGTTTGCTAGAAAATTAAATGTTAACTTTAATTCCATTTAAAAAAGCCCAGAAATTGCGGGAGCGCGTCCTTGTTGATAACGTAACAGGTATATACTTACGTTGCGAGGCATAGGAAATATTCGTCACCTGAACTTCACAGGTCACACGTCATGAACGTCATACAACGAGGAAAGAGTACAGTAGAACATATGGCAGTGAGGCATGGACGATGACAGCAGAGGAGAAAAAAAGAAGGAAGCATTCGAAATGTGGTGACACAGAAGAATGATGAAATGGATTGACCGAGTAAGTGATGAGGAAGTCCTAAGAACAGTAGACAGAAAAGAGAAGTATACTGAAAACCCAAAAAGAAGACAGGACAACTTAATCGGCCACATCTTAAGACACGATAGCCTGATGAAGACAATCGTCGAGGGAAAAGTGAACGGGAAAAATGGAAAAGGCAGGCCTCGTATGAGATATATGGAACAGGTAGTGAAGGATGTGAAAGAGGAGAATTACGTCAATGTGAAGAAGTTGGCCGGTAGGAAAATCGAGTGGAGGGCTGCGCCAAACCAATTCTAGGGGGTTGTGTTTGAAACTATCGGGATCAAACCAAGCTTACGATTGTTGACCGATGATGATGAGGGGTAATATGCTTCCGATATAAATGCACATACCTACAGCATTTATGTATAATGTATATCTTTGGTTGAATACCGGCAGTAAGCTTTAAGTTACGGATAATGAGGGTAGGATTGTCCTCGGCGAGACGTAGTGGAAGGAAGTCATACTCAGAGTACTTACATACACAGTAGTATTACAGGATCGTATTTAATTCCTCCGCAGATTACTATTAGAAGTATATTCGGCGTAATGTATTTAGACTCTGCATAAAATTGGAATTTTATTTTTTAATTTAGAGGAAAAATAATTTAAGTTAATTGACTATATATTGGAAAGGATAGACTTGAAATTAACGTATAGCCCGGGACTGAATTAAAAATCTTGGGTCGCACCGCAATGACGGGTTTGTGGATAATCATGCTTTAATTCGTTTCCGGAGAGAAATGCGCTTTCGAAACTAAATTTGAGCGCACTCCGGAGATAGCTGGACGGTATTGCATTACATATTGCAGCGGCAGCAGGAATATATAAACATTCTGAATATTCGTATTTTTTTTGTTTTTCACCTTTCCCCGTGATCGTGATTAGTTTCGCCTCCGGGAAAGGTGTAATTTGTTTTTGTTTTGCAGATATTCTGGTTGAAGCTCTTTCGGCGGCTTAAACGAATCCTTTGATCAGTTGAAATGCGTTTTCAAGTCGGATTTTATTTCGGCGACACCTGTGCCACCACCTCTCTATCTCTCTCTGTCCGCGAGTCGCGGTGTTTTTTATTTAAAAGCTTTTATGCAACGCATGGAAATCCCGCATGAAAAGCGCTCAGTTTTAAGGGTCAGATATTTTGTGCCTTTGAAGCTTTTTCTAGGGGTTTACTCGTGTCTGTCTGTTTCCCCGGACAATCTCCGCGGCTTTCCACGATTGGCGGCGACCCCTTTCCTCGTCGCCGCCAGGGGTGAATTCCACAGGGACTAGTTGCTTCGCATTGATTGTATTTGTGTCGGAGGTGAAGTTGACGTTCAATTCCCCACAAAGAACGGAGCAGGTGCTCTGGATAAAGTGAGACGCTGGGGCACTAGAAATTTCGGTCGCGTATGAGGTATAGAATGACATGTAAGATATATTTATGTATTTTAGTGATGCTATCGCAGTAATTTTTTCCTCCGTTTGTTCAGTTTTGAATAATTTTTTAAAAATCTCTTTGTCTCTGTTTCCTATTTTGCGTAAAAAAATTGATCATATTTATCCATAGTAAGTTTTAATATTTGTTAATTTATTTAAACGTTAATTAATTATTTGGTTATAACGATGTCTAAGGAGGAGGCATCGTAACAAAGAATCATTGAAGATTAAATGTAGGTATCAAGCAGTCTGTAGGC
Organism: Platycnemis pennipes; assembly: GCA_933228895.1. NCBI lineage: Eukaryota > Metazoa > Arthropoda > Insecta > Odonata > Platycnemididae > Platycnemis > Platycnemis pennipes. The sequence goes on from OW121851.1 coordinate 133,910,532, forward strand.
GTGTGGTATAATTTTGTCAAATTTAAGGGGATTTCGTTGTAGTGTGGTTTTTATAATCGGGTGGCCAGTTTTTTTTATTGATTCAAGGACAAATGGAAGTTTGTGTGTTGCCCAATTTCTTTAAAATCGAAATTTGAAGCTGTGACGTGGTGAACGGGTTCCACAATCGTATTGGAGAAATTTTGTGACTTCCAATGTTTATTACAAGATGTACCCGTATCGTCTGTCATCGTCAGATACATCTTCAGGCCATCTTCAGTCACAAAGTATCCCATTTCTTTTGTTGAAATGGGACGAGAGGTGCGCCGAAGGAAGCAGATGGTCTTGTTCTACAAGTCCTCCAAGCGCCTCAGAATTGTTTTATTGCTGCCGCATTGGGGTCGTTTACCATATTTTTTATTGCAGGATCTAATAGTTTGTGAAATAAAAAGACCCATATTTTTCCGATCTTCGATCCGTCAATTAGTTCTCGAGTTATGAGCGGTAAAAAACGGATGTTTTTAACCCTTTCGGAGAAGTGGGCGTGGAAAGGACTCGTACGTCATCCACTTCGTCCAGTCACAAGTGAGACCGCGAAGCTCCTTCGCCCAATCCCAATGGGGGACACACAGCTGAGAGTGCCAATGGAAGTCATCTACATCTACATCTACATAATACCCTGCAAGCCACTACAAGGGTGTGTGGCAGGGGGTGATTGCTCACCAAACATGCACTACATATCATGCATAAAAAAGGAATAGTATTAATATAGTAGTCAGAACTACACTATTTAAAAAAGATAGAAATTGCAAAGCAAACATGCAAAAACATTCTGTTAGTAGGGTTAGCTTTAAGTACTCATATCAACATGCAGCTACCAATGCTATTCATTGCTACTCTCCGATAGGACATATTTACCGTTATTCGTATCTCTTATTGTGCGAGGGAAAAAGGACATTTTGAATCGGTCAGTTCGGCAATCAATTTCTCTAACTTTATGATTATGGTCCAGTCTGCCATAGTAAGTTGGGGTTCGTAAAATATTTTTAACATCATCAATGAAAATATTGCCTTGGAATTTGTGGAAGAGATTAAGTCTAAATTTCAACCTGCGATCTGACAATGATTCCCATTTCAATTCATTTAATAGACTGGTTACGCTAATATAATTATCGTATCGTCCCTTTACAAATCTTGCCGACCTTCGCTGCACACGTTCAAGTTCATTACTTAGACCGATTTCGTAGGGATCCCATACACTGGCAGCATATTCCAAATGAGGTCTAACAAGGGAAAAGTAGCTGATTTCTCGTACATGATCGTCACATTTACCCAATACTCTTTTAATGAAACCCAGTTTGCGATTCGCTTGACCCATTATTTCACGAATGTGTTTACCCCAGGAAAGATCATTTGTCAGTCTTATTCCAAGATATTTAATGGATTCCACGTTTGTTAATTCATTATTACTTATTTTGTAAGTGGTAGGAGGAGAGCTATTCTTTTTCCAAAAATTCATTACAAGACATTTCTTAAAGTTTAATTCTAACTGCCATGTATCACACCAAGTTTCAATTGCTTGTAGGTCAATATTTAAATATTCTTTATCGTTCGGGCATAGAATTTCCCTGTACACTAGTACGTCATCGGCAAATAGACGAAGCTTACTTTTTACCACCTTTTGGATATCATTAATATACAAAAGGAATAGGAGTGGACCTATCACACTACCTTGTGGGACACCCGAAGTGACTTTAATTGCCGGTGAGGAAACACCGTCCAAAACAACCCTTTGAACCCGATCATGCAGAAAATCATTAATCCATGATATAATGTTACTGTCTAACCCATAAGATTTTAACTTCAAAATTAGTTTGCTGTGAGAAACCTTGTCAAAAGCCTTCTTGAAGTCGAGAAATATAGCATCCACTGGAATATTATTTTCGCCAGAAACTAAAATATCGTGGGAAAAGAGAGCAAGTTGAGTTTCACACGATCTGCTCTTTCGGAAGCCATGCTGGACATTGGACAATAAATTCTGGCTATCTAGGTGTCCCATGACTGAACTGACAATTATATGTTCTAGGACCTTGCATGAAATGGATGTGAGGGATATAGGTCTGTAGTTAGAAGGCTGCTCCCTATCGCCACTTTTAAAAATGGGTGTTACATCGGCTGCTTTCCAGTCCATCGGTACGACGTGTTCGGTCAGGGATTTATTAAATACTATTTCAAGGTAGGGGGAAATTTCGGATGCTAACTCTCTATATACGCGGGAGGGAATTTGATCAGGGCCAGGAGATTTGTTGGGGCTTATATCTTTAAGTAATTTTTCAATACCATTACAGGAAATGTCAATTGGTTTCATCAACCGCTGAAAGAGGTCAGGTAACACGACAGTTGAATCCCCGGAAGGTGGGTTAAAAACGGTTTGGAAGAAGGAATTAAGCAAGCTAACTTTGTCGAGTGTGTTTGTGGTCATTTCACCTCTATCATTTTGTGGTTGTGACAGGGTCTCTGCGAGCAGACCTTCCCACCCACCCCTCCACTCCCTTACCTTTCCCGGGACGGGAGGTGGATGACGTAGAAATTCTTTACGCAGCTCGTTCGGTGAGCGTCACCTTTTGCTTATTTTAATTTTTGATTTATGAGCGAATGGCTCTGGTTAGAAGATAAATTTTTTCAATAAAATTCATTGTTCGTTTCCATCTAACGATTTCGTGTACAAAATAGCAATTTCGGTTTTCAGTAAACGCCCTCATTCCGGCGCCGCAATTTTGGGAGGATTGCACTGTTGAGACTTATTGGCGGATGGATTTGTATGCACGCGGTCGGTCGAAGGGGCGGCCTGCCCCCTCTCGTCACCAGCCAGACTCCTCTTAATGCCTGTCGCCGTCACCCCTCTTGCCCTGGATGACTTCTCATGCGTTCCTCCCCCTCGAGTGGCGGCGATTTCGTCCTCAGCACCACTCCGTGGCCGTTCTTTGTTTTCCCTACTCTCGCTTACTTCGACTTCCACTCGGCGGCGACAGCCATTACAGCCAACTTTCCGTCCGTGCGGTCCCAATCTCTCTCTCTCTGCCATAGAGCGTCTCTCAGACCGTTCAATAATTACAATTAGTGGTGTTCTACTTGCCAGGGTAGTTATCTATGGACCACTTCCACTCCTTTTGACGGATCTCGAATGATTCTCATCCCGTTCTATTTTCCCTCTTTAGTCCAGCACATGTCCCACCTCCACTTATCTATATCTACGACATACCCTACAAGCCACCTCGAGGGTGTGTGGCAGGGTATGCACCCATCCACACCAGGAACAATGACAAAACAAACAAAAATGAACACTACAAAGGAAACACTACACCTTTAAAAGTAATTGGGGAAAAAAGAAGAAAAACTACCAAATCCCAATCATGTAGGACACACCCATGAATACCATGCATGCCTTGAAACCCGACACCAATTTCATAGACACTCATGCATGCAAAAAACAGGCATTGCATGCAAGTCACACGTTGATTTGATCATGCAAGTGATAAAAAATAAAAAATAAACTATCGACCTACTCTGAATATTACCTCTATAATTATTACCGATTTACGCGATGTTTAACGTTCTGATCACGAATCGTACGCGGAAAATATGACATTCTAAACCTGTCCGTCCTGCAATCTATCTCCTTAATTTTATTAGAATTATCGAGCCGACCATAATAAGTCGGAGCCAGCAATATATGATTAACGTCATTAATGAAATGTCCCTCCTTAAATTTTCCCAGAAGATTAAGTCTATAATTCAGCCTGCATTGTGACAGCGATTCCCATCCCAATTCGGCTAACATACCAGACACTTGTGCTCTCTCCAAAGTGCCTGTCCTTTTCCTCTCTTTTCTTTTCCCAGAATCCCTTTCCTTTCTTCTTTCTTCTCTTACCTGCTCATTTTCCCAGCGTTCTGCCCACAGTCTTCTTTAAACCAATTTAATCAGTTTATCGCCGTCTTGAACTTTGGTGGTGTAAGTCAACTGCATTGGAACGATTGTCGCCCGTTGGCTGATAATTTGGTCTTTGGTGCCCGACAGCTTTTTTTGGTCCGAAAATACTGTTGGTAAAGACAACTTTACTCCAGGAATGTATGCGTAAAATTGACTACAAATCATGTCAAAAGTTTTTTTACCTATGTATTTTTTGAGACTTCATCTTTTGCATTCATTTGATTATTATCAAGTAATGTCTACAATTTTGTATAAGATTTCAATATTTAAAGTAAATACGTACAAATAAGTATACATTTGGTGCCACTGTTATCGTTTCAGAATTATAAGCATGCATTTCATCTCCTTGATATTTGGTATTTCACCATATCGTTCGACTTAATGGTTACTTTTCGCTTCTTACAGTACTCACTCTCCTACATCGCAGGTGTACAGATATATTTCTCATTCTTCGTTCTCAGTGACGTGTATTTTGTTTGTGGTTTCTCGCCGGCTACACTTGAATGACTTGTGGGAAACGTTAACTCTACACCGCCATACCACTCGGGAAATGAGAGACCGTGCTGACGTTTCTTATCGGAGAATGCAAACTCATAGGTGCATGATGACTACCCACCCCTTTCTCGTAAACACGAGGGAATATTTTCAAGCTAATATGACACGAGTGTAACTTCTTCATTTGAAATCAGTCCTTTGTAAGTCAGCAGTTTGTATTCATTGTTTTTTCTTTGAGGAAAGGAAAGGTTTTGATTTCAACATAGCTTTTGACTAGGTGTCTCATGGCAAATTGATTTTGAAATTAAAATCTTATCGGTTAGACAGTAATAGTATATCATTACGTAGTGATTTTCTACTCAATCGCGTGAAAGGGTCGTTTTGGACGTTGTTGCCTCCCCAGTAATTGATGTCACTTCGGGTGTGCCACATGGTAGTGTGACAGGTCTACTCTCGTTCCTTCTGTGCATAAATGATATCAATAAGGTGGTAAAAAGTTAGCTTCGTCCATTTGCCGATGACGCAATGGTGTACAGGGATATTATACGCCCAAACGATAAAGAATATTTCAATGATGACCTACAATCCATTGAAAAATGGTGTGATACATGGCAGTTAGAATTAAATTTTAAAAAGCGTGTGGTAATGTATTTTTGCGAAAAGAATAGTTAGTTAGTCATAGCACTTACAACATAAGAAATAATAAATTAACAAACTTGGAACCTATTAAATATCTTGGAATAAGATTGACACATGATCTTTCTTGGGGTAAAGACGTGCGGAAAATAATGGGTCAAGCTACATATACATATACATCTACATCTACACGATACCCTGCAAGCCACCGCGAGGGTGTGTGGCAGGGGGTGAAGGTCACCAAGCATTCACTACTAGCATGCAAGCAAGCAACTAAAGGGTCTCATGCAACTAGATTGTTAGTATCTATAGTATTTGAGGGGTTAATACATGCATCATGCACTACAGAATACTCTAAAATATTTCCCCTACCTATCCCTTTCCTATGCTGCCTATTCTGTTCTCTTATAGTACGGGGGAAAAATGCCATTTTGAATCTATCTGTACGACAATCTATCTCTCTAATCTTATTTATCTGGTCGAATCTAGCATAATACGCTGGTGTTTTCAATATGTGCCTAACATCTTCAGTAAAGCTATCCGATTGAAATTTCTGTGATAGATTAAATCTGAACTTTAATCTACGCTCTGATAATGATTCCCACCCTAATTCTTGTATTAATTCTGATACACTACTCAACCTATCGTAACACCTTTTGACGAACCTAGCTGCTCTACGCTGCACACTGTCTAGTTCTCTCATCAAACCTAATTCATTAGGATCCCATACACTGTCTGCATACTCAAGGTGGGGCCTAACTAGTGAAAAGTAGCATCGCTCTTTTGTCTTCTCATCACATTTCCCAAGTACTCTTTTTATAAATCCTAGCTTTCTCTTCGCTCGGCCGCATATTTCCCTTATGTGTCTTCCCCACGATAAATCTTTAGTGATTGTTACACCTAAATATCTTACGGTTTCAACGTTTTCGATCTTCGTGTTATTAATTCTATAGGATCGCTCTATCGAATTATTCCTCCTCCAAAAATTGATAGCTACACACTTTTTAAGGTTGAGTTCTAACTGCCATTTGTCGCACCACTCTTGAATTGCATCTAAATCCTTGCTAAGTGATTTCGTGTCCTCTTCGTTTGATATACCCCTGTACACCACCGCATCGTCTGCAAAAAGTCTAAGCTTACTACTAACTACGGTACCCAAATCGTTTATGTATAAAAGAAATAGAAGCGGACCTACTACGCTACCCTGGGGAACTCCCGATGTGACTTCGATTGTGTCCGACATGATACCATCTATGACAACCCTCTGCTCTCGCCCACTTAAGAATTCTTTTACCCAACATACAACGTCTTTATTTATACCAAAACTCTCTAACTTCAAGATTAATTTGTCATGAGGAACTTTATCGAAAGCCTTTTTAAAATCTAAAAATATCGCATCAACTTCAGTACTGCTTTCGCCGTGGACTAAAATATCGTGTACGAATAAAGCTAATTGTGTCTCGCAAGATCTACCTTTCCGGAACCCATGCTGGCTGTTTATGAGTAATCCCTGACTATCCAAATGCCCCATGATCGAACTGACTACTATGTGCTCAAATATCTTACAAGAGATTGACGTGAGTGAAATGGGTCTGTAGTTACTAGGTTCGAAATACATCTACACGATACCCTGCAAGCCACCGTGAGGGTGTGTGGCAGGGGGTGAATATCACCAAGCATGCACCACCGACATGCAAACAAGCAACTATAGGGTCTCATGCTACTAGATTGTTAGTATCTATAGTATTTAAGGGATTAATACGTGCACCATACACTACAGACTACTCTAAAATATTTCCCCTACCTATCCCTTTGCTATGTTGCCTATTTTGTTCTCTTATAGTACGGGGGAAAATACCATTTTGAATCTATCAGTACGACAATCTATCTCTCTAATCTTATTTATCTGGTCGAATCTAGAATAATACGCTGTGTTTTTAATATGTGCGTATCATATTCAGTAAAGCTATCCGATTGAAATTTCTCTAATATATTTAATCTGTACTTTAACCTACGCTCTGATAATGACTCCCACCCTAGTTCTTGTATTAATTCTGAAACACTACTCAACCTATCGTAACACCTTTTGACTAACATAGCTGCTCTACGCTGCACACTGTCTAGTTCTCTGATCAAACCTAATTCATTCGGATCCCATACACTGGCTGCATATTCAAGGTGGGGCCTAACTAGTGAAAAGTAACATCGCTCTTTCGTCTTCTCATTACATTTCCCGAGTACTCTTTTTATAAAGCTTAGCTTTCTCTTCGCTCGGCCGCATATTTCCCAGATGTGTCTTCCCCACGATAAATTTTTAGTGATTGTTACACCTAAATACCTAAATGTTTTCAACGCTCTCGATCTTCGTGTTAGTAATTTTAAGGATCGCTCTATCGAATTATTCCTCCTCCAAAAATTGATAGCTACACACTTTTTTAGGTTGAGTTCTAACTGCCATTTGTCGCACCACTCTTGAATTGCATCTAAATCATTGCTAAGCGATTTCCTGTCCATTTATTTCGATATACCCCTATACACTATCGCATCGTCTGCAAAAAGTCTAAGCTTACTACTAACTACGGTACCCAAATCGTTTGTGTATAAAATAAATAGAAGCAAACCTATTACGCTACCCTGGGGAACTCCCGATGTGACTTTATTTGTGTCCGACATGGTACCATCTATGACAACCCTCTGCCCCTCTGCTTTCGCCCACTTAAGAATTGTTCGTTCGTAGGTTTCCGCGGCGTTGATTAGATGTTCTCTGCATTTTTCTCGGGATGCGTCCGCGTCGTTTGACTGTGAGACAACAGTTTCGCCAACCTTCCTGTTGGCGTCTTCAGGTCGAAGTGTCCTGAAGACTTCGACCTGAAGACGCCAACAGGAAGGTTGGCGAAACTGTTGTCTCACAGTCAAACAACGCGGACGCATCGCGAGAAAAATGCAGAGAACACTTAAGAATTCTTGTACCCAATATACAACGTCATTATTTATACCAAAACTCTCTAATTTCAAGATTAATTTATCATGAGGAACTTTATCGAGTGCCTTTTTAAAATCTAATTGTATCGCATCAACTTCAGTATTGTTTTCGCCGTAGACTAAAATATCATGTACGAATAAAGCTAATTGTGTCTCGCAAGATCTACTTTTCCGGAACCCATGTTGGCTGTTTATGAGCAATCCCAGGCTATCCAAATGCCCCATGTTTGAATGGACTAAAATGTGCTCAAATACCTTACAAGAGATTGACGTGATTGAAACGGGTCTGTAGTTACTAGGTTCTTCCCTATTTCCGCTTTTAAAAATAGGTGTAATGTTAGCTACTTTCCAATCCTTGAGTACTGTGTGGTTCTTTAGTGTTTTATTGAATATTATTTTTAGATATGGGGCTATTTCAGAAGCTAATATTTTATATACTCTGGAAGGAATTTGATCGGGACCTGGTGATTTGTTTTTACTAATGTTTTTTAACTGCTGCTCTATTCCGCGACAAGAAATGTTTATTTCGTGCATCTGCTCACTGAAAGTGTTCGGCGGTGGTTCCTCTGCGTTGTGTGACGATGAGTTGAATACGCTGTGGAAGAAGGTGTTTAAAGAATTGGCTTTTTCTACACTGCTGGTGACTCTAATTCCTTTATCGTTTTTAATTGTGTGCACTGTGGACCTATTTACCTGAAGCTCTCTCACATATGACCAAAACGCTTTAGGATTGCTATCTAAATATTCTCCAACATCTTGCTCTTGAGATGTGATAACGCTTCCCGACATGATTTCCTTGCTAATGCTCTCGATTTTTTATAGTTTTGAACTAACTTATTTTTTTCCTCTACCGATACCCTGTCCTGCATTTTTCATCCTAGCGTGGCATACCCTTTGTCGCTTCAATAATTTCCTAACCTCCGCGTTATACCACCTTGGCTCTGTATATTCACCAATGAATTTAATTGGTATGTATTTATTAACTTCTTTACGGGTGACCTCAAGAAATTCTCTCCGCGAATCCTCTGCATCTAATCCTTTGCTTCGTTCGCTAAATACATTAAACGATTCCCTTCATTCCTCTTTCATACCGTCGTAATTAGCCTTGCCAGATAAGTAAAAGCCTCGTCCTTGGTTTGTAATGTCTTTCAAGATAATATATCTAAGATAAGAAAATATATAACTATCATTTTCATTTTAAAATAAGATAATATATAATTATCTTAGATATATTATCTTTCAAGATAATATATCTAAGATAAAATGTAACGAATCGAAGAAAGAAAGGAAATCGAAGATAATGTATATAAAATAAAACGGGGTGCCAAGGCGGGAAGCATTCGAATGTGGTGCTACAGGAGAATAATTAAGATAGGATAGATCGACCGAGTGAGTCACGAGGATGTCCTGATAAGAGTGGGAGGAAAGGAAAACCTGTAGAAAACGTTTCAAATAAGACTGGACAACCTAATCGGCCACATCCTCAGGCATGATGGCCTGATAATGGCAATGGTCGAGAGAAAGGTGAATGGGAAAAATGAATAAGAAAGATCTCGGTTGAGATATATAGAGTAAGTTCTTGAAAAAAAGGGAAGAGTCATGTGAATATAGTCGATTAGAGAGTAGGTTAGAGGTTTGGTAGAGTTAGAGTTTAGAGAAAAAGAGGTTAGTCGATTAGAGAATCAATGGGGAACCCAGTCTTAGGATTTTTGACCGATGATGATGAAGAATTTTAGTAATTTTTATTCGGAACTGATTTAGAATTGGAGCCAAACTACGAGGCAATCGTTAGTTTTTCTCTCTGCCAAATGCGGAAAATTCAAGTGTCGAGTTTTGATTCAATGCTTCAAATATTCGGTTAAGGGCTTTTGATGTATTCGTGCAAGCTGTAAACCTCAGGTTCGTGCATCGCTCCCTGCTTAGGTGAAATGGAATAAATTTTTTCCTGATTTTCCCCGCGAAATATCCATGCATTATGAGCTAAACTGTTCTATACTCTTGTCAAAATTAACAGAAACAAGCATTACTCTGTGGCTCAGTTTTTTATTTAATTTTTCGATCTATGTAGGTAATGTAGAAAAGGAGTTTTGAGAGTTTGTAAACGTTTCATTAATAATGTTTAGAAAGAACAAAGCTGATTTGATGGGAGTGGAGTTGCGACAGTAGCGGCGGCTCCGGTACAATTGATTTTACTTTTCTCGGGCTCTCCCTGGAGTCACTGGGGGTTAAGTGGCTTCCAGGTTTCCGTGCAACCGCAGGACGCACACGTCACTGGTTGGGGGAGGGGGTTGGATTTTCCGCCATTCTCCCGAAAGCGGTCGATTCCACGGTGGAGCGCGCCCACCGCCTCGTCCCGGTTAACTCCCGTCCATCGACAGTCGATTACCCGGCCTCCGTGATAAGAAACGATCCACACGCATTGCACCGGCACCACTCGTGATCCTATTGCTCTCTCAATTCCTTGCGCCCAAATCTACTTCTCCCTTGCTCGTTCTCTCTTAGATATCATCTACAAGGGAGGGGGACAAGTACTTGCAAAATATAATTTCATCAGCGTCTAAATAATACCCTACTAGCCACCATAAATGTGTGTGGAAGGTGGTGAATTCACACAAAACATGCATTGCATATCATGCATAAAAAGGAATAATAATTATATTATAGTCTAAAATTTATAATTTAAATAAGATAAAAATAGCAAAGCAAGTATGCAAAAATTATGCTGTTAGTAGGGTGAGCTTAAAGTCCTTATACCAACATGAAACCACTCATGCTATTCATTGATACGCCAGCATCTACGCTATTGGATATATTTACAGCTATTCATATCTCTAATTGTACGAGGAAAAAAGGACATTTTGAATCTGTCAGTTCGGCAATCAAATTTTCTAATTTTGAGATTATGGTCCAGTCTACCATACTGAGTTGGAGTTCGCAAATATTTTAAGCGTCATTAATAAAAATATTATCGTGGAATGTATGCATGATATTAATACTTATAATGAAGCATGTTATCGACCACTATATTTTTATGTAGAAATGGATAATTTGTCTGGAATAGTTTGGTCGTTAAGAGAAACACCAATTTTACCAACGTTTCGCCTCTTTATTGTGGCTTCATCAGGGCTAATTGATGCAAAATGATAAATACTAAATGTCAATTTCAATATTGATATTAATACTAAATTTCAACCTACGATCTAACAGTGATTTCCATTTCAGTTCATTTAATAGACTGGTTACGCTACTTTAGTTGTCATACCTTTACAAATCCTGCCGATCTTCGCTGCGTACGCTCCAGTTCATCATTTAGGCCTATTTCGTAAGAATCCCATGTACTGGCAGCGTATTCCAAATGACATCTAAGAAGGGAAAAGCAGCTAATTTTCTCGTACATGATCGTCACATTTGCCCAGTACTCTTTTGATGAATCCCTGTTTACGATTAGCTTGACCTATTATTTCACGTATGTCTTTACACCAAAAAAGATCATGTGTCAGTCTTATACCAAGATATATCCTTCGTTTCCTAGCATAAATCTCTACTTCAAGTCAAATTGGTGTGTAGGTTCACTCCTATAAGTTGGTATTACTTCTTAGGGCCACGCTGTGTACCGCTTCAAAGCGTATCTAGGAGTATCTGTACACTATTTTGATCTCGTGATACAGATTTTATAATGTAAGTAGTAGAAGTGAGATGATTATGAATAAGCCCCCAGCACATTTAGATTCTAAACTCGGTTCTCAACGTCACACTGAGATGCAATACCATTTTTGCCGAAAGACTCCATGCACCTATTTGACTCTTTGTAGGGATATTAGGACGTGAGCAGTTGAAGCGGGACTGAAGTCGAGATATTGAATATGGTCCCGAGTCCCTTATTTTCTGTATGTAAAAATCATAGGGTAAGAATCACTTCCATGTTTTTTTCTCCACGATATGTTTCGCAAGATGTTCAGGAGTTCTCCTTTCGGAACCGAGCTTCATGCTCCCTCAACTTCAAGTTTGCTCCCTGTTTTGACAATGTAATCCTGAACCCTGAGCCTTGAGTATACAGCCAGTGTGTGGGATCCGAATGAATTAGGTTTGATCAGAGAACTAGACAGTGTGCAGCGTATAGCAGCTAGGTTCGTTAAAAGGTGTTACGATAGGTTGGGTAGTGATTCAGAATTAATACAAGAATTAGGGTGGGAATGATTATCAGAGCGTAGGTAAAAGTAAAGATTAAATCTATTAGAGAAATGTCAATCGGATAGCTTTACTGAAGATGCTAGGCACATATTAAAAACACCAGCGTATTATGCTGGATTCGACCAGATGCATACGAGATCTCTCTAATCGTAAGATTAGAGAGATAGATTGCCGTACTGATAGATTCAAATGGCATTTTTCCCCCGTACTATAAGAGAACAGAATAGGCAGCATAGCAAAGGTATAGGTAGGGGAAATATTTAAGAGTCGTCTGTAGTGCATGATGCATACATTAATCCCTTAAATACTATGGATACTAACAATCTAGTTGCATGAGACCCTATAGTTGCTTGTTTGCATGTCAATAGTGCATGCTTCGTGATCTTCACCCGCTGCCGCACACCCTTGCGGTAGCTTGCAGGGTATCGTATAGATGTAGATGTCCCGAGTCCCTTATTTTCTGTATGTGAAAATCATACGGTGACACTTCCGTGATTTGTTCCCCACGAGATGTTCCGGAGTTCTCCCTTCGGAACCAAGCTTCATGCCTCCTCACCCTACTTCAAGTTTGGTCCCTGTTTTGACAACGTAATCCTGAATCCTCCCGAGCATTGGGAGGCACTTAAGTAAGGACAATTGTCTCATATCGCCGGTGGTGCCTCCCTCCCTTTACCCTTCATGCCTTCACTACTTCAAGTACACCGCGCAGCAGGATCGCCCTTCCCTTTCCACTTAATTCCCCCCCTCCTTACGGGGAAGAGCTATTTAAAAACATTGGTTTCGATGTATTTTTTACTGATGATGTCCAGCCGGGACGAAACCCGGATCTTGTAATTTGGAAAAATATAAGTTACATGTATTTCTAAAGTGAAGCAGTTTCACAAAGTTTGATTGGATACAGTAAACTAGTTTTTTTGTTCTTGACCAATCTTGACCGTTTTTGCCTGATAGGTATAGCAATTCAAGGAATGCGAAACAGCTGCGAATACCTCAGCGGAGTCGCCCGCTGACAATACACAGTAGCTGAATTTCCACTAGGAAAAAATCCACCTCGACCGGAATTCGAACACAGGCTGATTAGAATCCCGGTCGAGGTGGATTTTTTTCCTTCATCTATCTACATCTACGCGATACCCAGCAAGCCACCGCGAGGTTCCTTGTGGAAATTCAGCTACTGATAGGTATACTTACCCTTTTTTAGCCCCGTAGTTACCCTTGTCACCTTGCTCTGCTGGTGTTCCATACTGTGCTCTTAAATACTGCATTTCATTCACTATCCTGTTGAAAATGCTGGTGAAGATCATTCGTTCCAATCCCCCTTCCCGCCATTCTCTTATTGCATGTAAGTAGTGGATGTTATTACTTTCAGAGCGCAGGTTGAAATTTAGGCCAAACCTTTGAAGTAAATTCGAAGCTGATTTGTTTACAGACGACGTTAGATAAATATCAAGAAGCCCTGTGTATTTTGCTATGTTTGCTCAGATAAACAAAATGAGAGAGATAGATTGTCGTACCTATGGATTTAAAATGTCATTTTTCCCGCGTACCATAAGAGAGCACGATAGGCAGAATGGGGTTTGGTAGGTAAAAAATTGTTGGTGTAGTCTGTAGTGCATGATGTATGTTTAAGCATTACTAATACATACATGATAGGGAAATACCGATTGATGTAATTAGAGAAATGTTTTTTTTTTCTAATCAGTAATAAATTCGTTAATGTGTATGTACTAACCACCTAGTTGCTCATGACCCGTATGTCTAACTTAATTGCATGAAGTAGTAGCGCTGCATCTCATAGTTGCATGTAAGTGGAGCATGTGTGGTGACCTTCACCCTCTGCCGCACTCCATCGCGGTGACTGGCAGAATGTCGTGTACTTGTGCTCAATGGGATTATATAGTCCCAGAGTAAATAAATTTATATTATACTCATAAGGGTCAAGTCTGTATTTATTCGTAATATCTTATGCACCGTGAGCAACAACGTGTCACCAGCATGTGTGCGCGTTAATTTAACCAGTGTCTCTCATTTGATGTTGCATTCGTGCCATGGTGTTGTGTCCTTTGGTACTCATGGCGTTGGCGTCCATTTGCAGCAGCGCGTCGTGCGGCATGGAGCGCTGAGCGCGGCACCCGCTCCGGGGGCGGCGGAGCGGCGTGCGGCCGTGAGGGGGAGGCGGGCGAGCGCCGCAGGAGTGGAGGGGGCGCGGGGGGGCGGGGGTGGTCGTGGGGGAGCGGCCCATGTTGGCGGAGCTGCCCTCCGCCCCTCCGCCTCCGCCCCCGCCAGAGGCCGCCAGCCCGCTGGCCCGCCCCGCCCCCACCACCCCCGCCGCTGACCACCACGACGACCACCTCACACCATCCCCTCCTCCTCCAGGTGCGTTCCTCCACCCCGGTGTATGTATGTACCTACCTACCCTTTATTCATGACTCTCTCTCTCTCTCTTCTCTCCGACCGACAGACGGGTGGTGTCCGTCGCTGGTCGAGCTCTGTGTGCAAGTAATGCAAGTAATAATTAACCCTTTCCGGTTCTGTGATTCCATATGGATTCATGTCGCTTTGTTGCTCCAAGCGTCAATTCAAAGCAGCCGCTGGCTTCGTACGGTCTCATCAGCTTTAGTATATGACTCCACCATAAGGTTTCACAACTCGCCCTAGAAGATAAATTGGAATCTTCGACTGTTGCTGAAGATTGTGGTATTTATGCTCCGAATTTTTAAATTATCTTATCGAAAATTCGAACGGAAAATTGTTGATAATAATTCATTAATTTCACTCTAGCGATTATAAGTTAATTTCACTGAAAAAGAGTGAAATTAGGAACCCCATGAGACAAATTTCTCATGATGGGGATCTCGTTCCGTGAATACGGTGGAGTTCTTCATTCCTTTTCGTGGTTGCAATTTCCACTTTTCCATGAGTGTGTGAATGCTATTCTCTCGAGAATCAGCTTATCTCCAGTTATACATTGGTGTTTTGGATAATTAAGGACGATGATAGCAAAATTTGTTGAGGCTTCCCACACTGAAGCGTATATATGGGACATATATGGGAAATATATGTAACATATATGGACTTCAGTGTGGGTTAACCCCCCTTCAACACGCCTTCAGTACTCGAAAGCGTCTTGGTTCAGTATGACACAGGCAGATTCTTCCATACGGCCTATCGCTGTGTGCAAAGTGAAATGCTTCTAGCAGTGCGAGCCTCCCACTCATCTCTTTTCGCATGCAGAAAACGATAAAATTATTGGCAAGAGTTTCGCCGTTGCCTCATTATTTTATTTCGAATGCACGTGCTTTTCATATTCCCAATATTAAAACGACTTGGACGTTTTCCTTACTTAAATTCCACGGCATTCACGCGAGAAAACATTCGATAGAAAACCAGATGCCCCAGATGTCGTAATGCAGTAGCTGTCGATTATTTGCTCTGTCCGTTATCGCCCTTCAGTGCAAGTTGCTCATGACTTGAAAACAGCCGTAGATTTTCGAGTGGAAAATACGGAGAACTCCGTCAACAAGAAAAGGTGAAGTAAGCCCTAGGCGAAATATTATCACAATTTTCCTGTCTTTAAAGGATTCATTGTCGACTAGTTTCGCTGCATTGCCCAATTGTCATGTGAGTCATTAGTTGTAGAAATGCATCGTATACGTATGTGGAGATTTATTGGGTGGGAGTCAGGTGGGGGGGAGGGGAGACAAGGATTAAGGAAATTATAGCGAACGTATGGCATTGGTCCCCAAAGTGGCGCGCGGAGCAATGGAGGCGTTTACTCGGAACCGAAATCGCAATTTTGTACAGGAAATCCGTAGATGGAAACGAAAAAAAGAATTTTAGTGAAAAATTAATCTTCTAACCAAAACCATTCACTCATAAATCAAAATTACAAACAAGCAAAAGGTGACGCCCACCGAGAAAGCTGCTTCGATATCATTGACGTCATTTTCCTCCCGTCCTTGACTGCTTTTAGGGGAAGGGAAGGGAGTGGAGGGGGGTTCTCGGAAGGTCTGCTCGCACAGATGCTGTCGCACTGCTCCTATTGGCAGAGTCAGCTGTGCCCCCCCCCCCATTTCGACAAGGCAAAGTAGCTTCGCGGGCTCAGTTGTGATTGGACGAGGTCGATATACGTCAGAGGTTGCACCACGCCCACTTTTCCGAAAGGGTTAAAAACATTAGTTTTTCGCCGCCTATAACTCGAGAAATATACTTGACGGATCAAAAAACAGAAAAATACGGACCTTTTTATTTTACAAACTCTATCAGAATCGGCAATAAAAATATATGGTAAACGACCCCATTCCTCTCGGGAGTTAAGATTTAAGGGTCGAAATTAGTGAAATTGATCAAAAGTAACTTCTATTATTATGAAAACTTTCTTTGCCTACTATAAATGTAACGCTTATGGACATTTCCATCTCATTCTTCAGGGTTGGTACGCGAGCATAGAGTATACAGGGTTTATAGGAACCTGGAAATCCTGGAAAAGTCAGGGAAAATGAAAACGGTCATGGAAATCCTGGAAAAGTCAGGGAATTTAACGTGTGGTCATGGAAAAATCACAAAATGTTTAAATTTATCACCTGAAAATGCCAAGAGATCAAAAACTGCACATAGGAGTGGAGGAGGAGGGTGAAGGAGGGGACGACTGGCCTCAGGTTGGCTTCGCTGTGGAGGCAGCCCAGGGGACCTATTCTGGTTCTTTCTGGCTATAGCCTGCATGATTTGGTGAATAGATGGGCGAAAGGTGTGCGCATTCATATTTTCATTTTCATTCGCTAGCGATTTCGCCAGGAATGCTTCGCTTTGTCTCTCTGGCGAGGAAAAAGTTATTCTCAGTCAAATTTGAAGTCACTTAGCCAAATCTGTAGAAGGATGTGAGGAAGAAAAAATGAAGATTGATTCAAAGAGCTACTTTAACAGGACATCAGGTTTGAAGGAAAAGCCAGGTTAGCCTTCTTTGCATATATTTTTCTGCAATTAAAACCCTTTCTGAATGCATATCAATGTAAGGAATGATAATTTTTATTTTGTTGACTTAAAGTTGTTGATCTCTTATTACTGGAAGTTCATATGATTAATATGATAATAAACCTACAATTTTTCATAAGTTTAGACTTCTTTGCTTCCTCACTACCAATTTTATCTCTATAAATGACCGAAATCTTGGAGTTTTCAAGCGCTCAAAAGTCAGGGAAAATCACTAATAATGGTCTGGAAATCCTGGAAAAGTCAGGGAAAATGAAAATGAAAACTCCTATAAACCCTGGTATACTCGTATTTCATAAACTTTGGCACTCGGTTGCCAAAAGGTTCGCCATCCCTCGGTTAAGAATTGGGAAGGAGTAGAAAAAGACATAGCTGTTGGGAGGGCGAGGGTTTGAGTTTGCGTGGAAAGTGTAATTTAGCGGAGAAGGGTTAAGTGATTTGGTGTTTGGCGATGGTCAGCTTATTGTTACTGTTTGGGTCGGGCGGTGTCTGTCTTCGGTCTCTGTTCTGGTTCCTTTTATAATGAGGTGTGTGTGGAATACTCCGTTAGCGTCGTGGCCTAGTAGGTCAGAGAGGGTTGAAAGGGGTAAGAGGTTGGGGGTAGAGGGTGTGTTTCTGATGTAGAGGATAGAAAGGGGTACGTGCATTCCAGCGTGAAGTCGAAAGGGTGATAAGGGGGTTGCTCCGGGGAGAGGTGATCTAGGAGTAGGAAGGAGGAGTTGGGGAATACTGGCTATTAGGAAGAAGTTAGCTGCGGGTTTTGAGAACCTTGGGTGGGATGTGATTTTCCATTAAGTAGGATCCGTGAAAGGGCATCGCAACGAGTAAAGAATGGTTATGAAATCAATATTCGCTGAGGGGGTTGCTAATGGTTTGAAGTTAGATTTTTCAAAAAGTTCCAGGAATCCTATGTGTAATTTCTTTGCAGTATTGGAGAACTGTAATGGGGAAGTTTACTCGGAACCGAAATCATTCTTTTGTACACAAATTCGAGAGATAGAAACAAAAAACGAATTTTAGTGAAAAAAAAATAATCTTCTAACCAGAACCATTCGCTCATAAATAAAAAATTAAAATTAGCAAAAGGTGACGCCCACCGAACGAGCTGCGTTAAGGATATCTACGTCATCCACCTCCCGTCCTTGACGGAGTTGAGGAATAACGGGAGGGGAGCGGAGGTGGGTAGGGGGGGGTCTGTCTCTAATACGTCCTGCAAACAACGTTAAAACAACTGAACAGCAAAATGTTTTCGTAAACATTTCGGCTAACATGTGACTAAAAGTGTGCTGAAGTTTATTTGCTTATTCACAAATTACGATGTGGTTGAATATGCGATGCCTTTGGAAATAACCCGAATGGAGTCATAACAATCACTTCCATTGGCAGGATGAGCTGTGTCTCCCCCATGTGGATGACGTCCTTTGCACTCCCCCTTTTCCGAAAAAGGTTAAAACACATCAATATTTCGCCGCTTATAAGTCGAGAACGACTCGACGGATCGAGGAACGGAAAAAATCGGGTCTTTTTGTTATACAAACTCTGTTAGATTCGGCAATGAAAAATACGGTTAACGACCCCATTATGTGTTACAGTTGAGAAGTTTGCAAT
Organism: Platycnemis pennipes; assembly: GCA_933228895.1. NCBI lineage: Eukaryota > Metazoa > Arthropoda > Insecta > Odonata > Platycnemididae > Platycnemis > Platycnemis pennipes. The sequence goes on from OW121851.1 coordinate 133,929,403, forward strand.
GCGAGACCAGAAACAGAAAGGAAAAACCCTCGGCAAGCCTTTTTAGCGAAGCTTCTCTCGTTTTCACCCTTTCCGTTGGCTCTTCCTGCCCTGTGTTGAGAACCACCTGCTCCGCAGCGGACCGCTGAGAAACAATTTGCTCCCCGGTGTTCTCTCTTCAATCCGTGGTTGGATGTTCGCGGCTTCGGCTGCTCGCCTGTACGGCAGGTGGCGGCGGTGGGAGGCGGCGGCGGTTTGTTGCGCGCTCTTCGTATCCCACGGACGATGAGAGAAGGCGTCCGGCGATCACGTTCCGGCCGGGGCGATTGCTCCCGCAAGAGATTAATCGAGCAAATGACATTTGTGGAGGGGGCAAGTTTCCTTCGGGAGTTGCTCCCTTTTTATTCCCTTCGACGTGCCTTTCCAATTCCCGCCGACGCGTCGGTTCTGTTCGCCCGCGGGAAAAGATCGATGATTTCTCCCTGGGATCCGTAACAGATGGGGCCACGCGTTGGTGGGCGATCGGTTGATTAGTGCTCGCCGAACAGCAACCGAGGAGGCTCTTTCACACGATGTTCTGCACGCACACACACACTCATATCACGCTCACGCATTCGCGGATTCACTGGTTCAGCCTGCATCACATGTAGTTTGCAAAAAGGCGCAGGCCCTAGTATTAATGTAGCTTTTTTCATGTACGAGAAATTAGTCACTTTTCCCTTGTTAGACCTCATTAGGAATACGCTGCCAGATTATGGGATCCTTACGAAATAGGCTTAATTAACGAACTGGAGCGTGTGCAGCGAAGATCGGCAATATTTGTAAAGGGACGGTATGATAACTATAGTTGCGTAACTAATCGATTAGATGAAATAAAATGGGAATCAATTCGTAGGTTGAAATTTAGACTCAATCTCTTAAATAAATTTCAAGACAATGCTTTCAATGATGACGTTAACAACATTTTGTGAACTCCAACTTACTACGATAGAGTGGACGATGATCTTAAAATTAGAGAAATTGATTGTCGAACTGACAGATTCAAAATGTCCTTCTTGCGTCGCACACTTAGGTATATGAATAGTTGTAAATGTATCCAACAGTATAAATACAAGTGTATCCATGGATAACATAGGTAATTGCACATTGGTGTATGGATAACCCAACTAACAGCATGTTTTTGCATGCTTGTTTTGCTATTTTTATCTTGTTTTACATTGTGAATTCAGACTAGAATATGATTAAAATCACTTTTATGAATGATATGTAATACGTGTTTGGTGTGAGCTCACCCCCTGCCATACCCCTTACGGTGGCTTGCAGGGAATTATGCTATTGAAGGTCTAGCTTTGTGGCATCGTACTCTTCAGACCCAGAGGGCCGGGATGGTGTAGTGGTTTGAGTACCGACATTTTTGGAGAGTATTCGAGTTGTTTCATCTGTCGGATGGGACCTTAAGTCGCCGTCCCCTTGGCGCCTTTCGTTAATGGCAGGCTTATGCCGATGCTGAGTTTCTCTCTACTCTTCCTCCTTTCCCTTTCGTTCCAATCCTTTTACTTTTATATCTGGCCTAAAGTGCCTTTTAGTTCGGGTACAGACTTGAAAACCACTATTTATGATTCATAACCCGGTTACGGGGTATAATGTAGAACCTCTGTTAAACTTGCTGAATACTTGATTTAAACATCTTTCTAGCTCTAATTTCGTACTTAATTCCAGAATATCTTAGTTAGTATCTACTAATCATCTTTAATTTAACAACCCTTGTACTTTCCCACACAAGTCAAAAAAAAAACTCTGAAAAAGTCGGATTGTTGCTTGATTGAATAGGCATGTGTATCTTTCACTTTATCAAACCTGATTTCGTTGAAGAAACACAAACATTTAACTTCAAGTAGTTAGTCGGTAATTGATTGATTTTTGTGAGATTTATTTTGCCACAAAATTGTCACTGTGCTCCAGTCACCTTAGCGTATTCTTGGGTTTGATCCCACCTTCCTTGCTCATTCAGAGGGAAATTCATCTCGAGACTTCATGTCTCCGAAATAACCAAAACTGAACTCTAAAGGGGTGTTCATCATCATCAAGGGTCAACAATCCTAAGATTGGTTTGACGCAGCCCTCCACTCGATTCTTCTATCAGCCAACCTCTTCACACCAACGTAGTTCCTCTCTTTCACGTCCTTTACGACCTGCTCCATGTAACTCATACGAGGCCTGCCTCTTCCATTTTTCCCGTTCACTTTTCCCTCGACGATTGTCTTCATCAGGCCATCGTGTCTTAAGATATGGCCGATTAGATTGTCCCGTCTTCTTTTTATAGTTTTCAGTAGACTTCTCTTTTCTCCCACTCTTCTTAGGACTTCTTCATTTGTCACTCGGTCGATCCATTTTATCTTCATCATTCGTCGATAGCACCATATTTCGAATGCTTCTACCCTTTTCTTCTCCGCTGCTGTCATCGTCCATGCCTCACTGCCATAAAGGAACATGCTCCAGACATACGTTTTAATGAATTGCTTCCTTACTTCCAAGCTTGTATTTCCAGCTGTTAGTAGATTCTTCTTTTGATAGAATGCCCTCTTTGCCTGGGCTATTCTACTCACTATTTCTTTCTTGCTTCGTCCATCGTTGGTTACTCTGCTTCCCAGGTAACAGAACTCTTTCACCTCTTCCAGTTTCTGTTTTCCTAGTTTAACGTTGGTTTTGGCCTCTTCTTTCTTGCTGCACACCAATATCTTAGTTTTCTTCTTATTGATCTTCAGCTGATGTCTGGTCATTGTCCTTTCCATGGTTGTTAGCATCTTATTCAGCTCCTTCTCTGTCTCTGCTATGAGAGCTATGTCATCAGCGAATCGTAGCATGCTGATTGTTTCTCCGTGGATGTTCACTCCAGAACACTTCTCCTTGACTTCATTGATGGCTCTCTCAATGTAAACATTAAAAATTACGGGAGACAGTGCACAGCCTTGTCTCACTCCTTTCCTTATTATTGCTTCTTCACAGCTGGGTCCAGATTTAATCACAGCTACTTGGTTTTTATACAAACTGTGGATAATTCTTCGATCATTGTAGGAAACTCCAATTCCTTTCAGAATAGCAAGCATTGAATTCCAGTCCACGTTGTCGAAAGCCTTCTCTAAATCCACAAATGCAATGAAGGTCGGTTTGTTCTTCTCCATTCTCTTCTCTATAAGCAGCCTAAGGGCCAATATTGCTTCTCTTGTACCCTTACCTTTCCTGAATCCGAATTGATCTTCATCCAGGAACTCCTCTGCTTTTCGTTCTATTCTTCTGTAGATGATCCTTGTCAATATCTTCGATGCATGTGTCGTCAGGCTTATAGTCCTAAAATTTTCGCATTTCTCTGCTCTCTTCTTTTTGGGAATAGGAATGATGATGTTTTTCTCGAAGTCCCTGGGTATTTCTCCTGTTGAGTACATGTCGCAGATGACATTATAAAGTTGTGCCAATGTCCTCTCTCCCGCATTCCTTATCAGTTCTGCGGGTATATCATCAATTCCAGAAGCCTTATTCATCCGAAGGTCCCTTACTGCTGCGTCGAATTCCGATCTCAATATTGAAGCTCCCATATCATCCTTCTCGACTTCGCTTTCCTCTTCAATCACTTTCGTGCTGAGGTCGTTCCCGTTGTATAACTCCTCGAGATATTCTTTCCATCTCTTCACTTTGTCTTCATTTTCAATCAAAAGTTCTCCATTCTTGTCCCTTATAGCATTGCATCTTGCGCTCCGTTCCTTGAAGTGGTTCCTCACTATCCTATAGGCAGCTTCCACCTTTCCAATGGTAAGGTTGTTTTGTACATCTTCGCACAGATTGTTCATCCACATTTCTCTAGCTTTCCTAGCTTTGCGACTTACTTCGTTCCTTATTCTTTTGTAGCAAAGCTGCCCTTCTTCAGTTTTCGCATTCTTGTACTTTCTTCTTTCTTCAATCAGCACTAGGACTTCTTCCGTGATCCATGGTTTCTTCTTAACAACCTTTCTTCTTCCAAGAACTTCTTTTGCGGCTTTTTGTAGTCCACATTTAATGTTTTCCCAACGCTCTTCTACTGGTTTCTCAGTCAGGTCCTCTCCTATGTTGTTTTCTACTGCTTTTTGAAATTCCAGCTGATTTTGAGTCTCCTTTAGTTTTTCTACTTGCCAAATGTTCTTTACTGTTTTCTTCAATCTCTTGAATTTTAGATGGCATTTCATCATCACTAAATTATGGTCGCTGTCGATGTCTGCACCCGGGTAGCTTTTGCAGTCCTTCACCTGATTCCTGAACCTCTGCTTCACTAAAATGTAGTCTATTTGAAATCTTCCTCTGTCTCCTGGCATCTTCCATGTGTATTTTCTTCGGTTGTGATTTTTAAACAATGTGTTACTAACCACTAACTTATGTTGTGCGCAGAACTCCAGCAGTCTTTCTCCTCTTTCGTTTCGGTTTCCCAATCCATATTTTCCAGTTATTCTTCCATCTTGTCCTTCACCGACGACAGCGTTCCAGTCTCCTAAAATAATTAGGTTTTCTTCTCCTCTTACCTGTTTTATTACTTCAGTGATATCTTCGTAGACGTCTTCCACTTCTTCATCTTCGTAGTCTGACGTAGGCATGTAAACTTGCACCACAATGGTATCTGTAGGCTTAGTTTCAATTTTAACCATTATAATCCTTTCACTGTATTGCAGGAAGCTCTTCACACGCAGTCCCGCACTCTTCCTGAGCATTATGCCTACTCCAGCGTTACCATTCAGTGATCCGGTGTGAATAATTCTATAACTTCCACTCCAAAAGTCTCCTTCTTCGGGCCATCTCATTTCACTGATTCCCAATACATCGAGGTCCATTCTCCGCATTTCCACCTTCAGGTTCTCCAGTCTTCCGCAGGTCCGAAGTGATCGCACGTTCCACGTTCCTACCCTAAAATGAGTATCACACTTGACTGATGTACTCTTTTGGGTAGTCCCCGCCCGGAGATCCGAATGGGGGACTATTTTACCTCCGGAATATTTTACTCGAGAGGGTGCCATCACGTCTTGATAATAAAGGAAAGAGTGGAGTAGCTGCGACTCCTCGGGATAATAATGTGGTGGTTTCCCCTTGCCTTCCACATCGCAGTACTACAGCCGTTAAAGTAAATGTTACCACGCCTGTAGTGAAATGAGTGTCGCTGTACCGACCACTGTGGTCTCCACCTTCACTCATGTGAAGAAGAGCTGCTGCCCTCTCCTCCGGGTGATGGGAAGCGTAATTGTTGGCGGCCTCCATCGCCAAGTCCCGGCATCTTCACAGGTTCTGTATTATTTAAGGCCTACCTTACCCAAGGATAGACCAATACGCCCTCAGAATGCCGTCGCTTTTTGTCCACGACTGCTTATTCGACGAGTAAACTCGCTTATCTCGCAGCTAACCTTTATATCTAGAGGTCGACCCACCATCCGCAACCCAGTGGACGCACTCGGTGGCTTTAAGTTCAGCCGCGAGAAAAAGGGGTGTTCGCTCATTGCAAATCCATAATCTGTTGGGTGACTGCTCCGGAGAAACTTGAGTCGCGCTCATTGCGTGGGCATTTGCTGTCTGTTATTGGTGGCTACTATGACTCCTCGCGGCTGAGTTCCTCATTCGGTCTATTCTTCGAACTGTACGTATGCAAAACGGCGATTCCCTTGCTGGTTTCTCTCTGCGCCACCTAGACCATACTCCCCATTTGGGGTCCTGGGAACACGATGCTGGACTTTTCCCACCGGGAAGCCGCCACGAATGCAGCGTAAACACGCCCTTATTGATGTCCTCCGCTAATATCCCCGTGACCGCTACTATCGGGGTTCGGCCGTCTCCCCTTTCGCCGCAGGCATCTGCCGACCGGGAACCACGGAGATCGATGTAGAGAAGGGTATCGTCTCATTGTGTTTTTCCAAGTCATTCTATATGTAGACTCACTTGTTTTCAACTCGGATTGCTCACTTACCGGAGAGTGAATGCAGAATGCTGTAAAAATAATAATTCGCGACTGACAAAGGGAGACCATGTACGCTGCATTTGCTCCGCTACACTCCATTTTGAATACTATATTTTTTATATCATGTGCAGATTGATAATTGCTCCCGTAGTTCTTGAGGTTTGGTTGAATGAGCTATAGTTTGGTTGCAATAATTAATATTTTATTGGGTATTTGCAGCAGTTTCGATGTAAAGTGAATGCCCCGATTGATAGGTGGTTATACTGGTGTAGTGGTTACCGTTTCTGAGAGGATGTGTTTGAAACCGTCGGGATTATCTCGAATAGGTAACCAACGAGTCACGTGGTACAAACAAGAATGATTTGCAAATTTAGTGCGTTTGAATCACTCGTTACTTAATCATTAATTGTTTTCGCTTGAATTGTTCTCATCTTTATCGACCGTAGAGCCCCAAGCAGAGATAAAACACACGTGTAAACAATCAATGAGGTTGTAATCAGTGGTTTTAACACACCAAATTTGCGAAACATACGTGTTTATACCGCGTGGCTCCTCGGACACGCACTGTAAAAAGTTGATCTGATTTTCATTGCGATCTGAATTTAAGCGCTGTCTGGTTGTAAGGCAGGAACACGGATTTAAGGTACGGAAGAGGCAGGAACATGGATGGTTGGTACAGGAGCAGTTGAGCAAGAAGCAGAGGAAGCAGGATTCTGGATGGTCTGATTTTCAGCCGTTCACCTGCCTTATTTTTAGACAAGATATTACTGCTGAAATTCAACATACCCTGTCTTAAAATTGTTGCATCTGAAATTCAGATCGCTTTTGTCCCTTAAAATCAGATCTACTTTTTACAGTGCGTATTCGATGGTTGGTTGGTTATTCAGGGGAGGCGACCGACAGCTGAGGCCGTATAGGATAGGTGGACAATTGGGTAATGGTAGGAGTTTTCAGGGAACGGAGGAAGGGTGGAGAGAAACCCAGTTTCTCTCCACCCTTCACCCTCCACCCTCGACGGTTTCAAACAACATCCCCTTAGCTCCTATTCTGAAAATCATATATTTGAGGATCCTCCGGTGAATATATTTTTTTAATCACAGTATTTTCAAAAGTATATAGATTATATAACGTTACAACGTGAATCCCATCCATGATATCTCAGCCGTCGGAATATCCCAAATCTCAGTATATATATAATCCCTCGGTCCTTGTTGATAATCTAAATGTTTCTTTCCTCGCACAATTAGGGATATGAATAACTGTAAATATTTCCAATAGCACTGATACGAGTGTATCAATGGATAGCGTAGCTAGTAACATGTTGGTACATATATGGCCTTTAAGCTAACACAACTAACAGCATGTTATTGCATGCTTGCTTTGCTATTTTTATCTTTTTTAAATTGTGAAGCTTAGACTGGAATATAATCTAGAAATCATATTCAATAAACTACTTAAGAGCCATACAGTATCCAAGGATTGGAATGTACCTAACATTACACCTATTTTTAAAAGCTGTGATAATGAATAACCTAGTAACTGCAGACCCATGTGGTGTGCAATAGGGTAGTTTCCTATTATTTTTTTATTGTCTTGATCGAAAGTTTATAACCTCTGGAGTACGTGTTTTAAGCCGTTCGATTTTTAAATGACGTTAAGTATTTTTCCTCATTAATTAAAAAGTGAAAAAAATCAATGGCGCGAAAACGCGACGGCAAACTATTGCATGCCGGTTAATCCTACGTGTGACGGCAAACTATTTCCTCTACCTGCCACCAGGTAGTGCTGCGGACGCTTCCAAATAGACGCCGCACTCCGTTAAAGCTTATGAACAAGTATTGGAGGCATATTTATTCCGTTAATTAATTATAATTAACTTTTATTCATTTATTTAACATTACTTATGCAGTTGATTCATTTAAAATCTGTTAGTATTCCTTTCACAAGCATATCACGTAGTTCGCCTATCGCCGCACGACCTTCACGCCATGCTTCGTCGTAGCAGAAGACACAGCGAGCAGGACGTCCTTGAGCCTATAAATTGACTAATAATACCATGTTTAACTGAGAATTCTTTTCCAACATTGATAGTTTTTACAGGTTAATACTAATAAATATTCACTAGAGCTGAGGGGCCCTGAAATACAACGGTAAGTTCAGGAGACGAATTTTCCTATGCTTCGCAACGTAAACTACCTACCTGTTACGTCAGCTTGAAGGCAGCGCACCCCGCCATTTCAGAGCCTTTTCAAATGGCCTTAAAATTAACATTTAATTCTCTAGTAAACTGGGATTTCTCAATACAAACTTTTTGCGTAAATTAAATACATTTATGACAGGGCACAAATCGCAATTAATGAAGTCTGTTTTCTTTGATGAAGGAAACTACCCTATTTCCTCTGCTGGAATCATTGGTCCCTGGTTCTATGAGGAAAATGAAGCCATAGTGACAGTAAATTCAGACCGGTATGTAAACATGTTTTTTTTTCCACGGCTAGATGAGTTGGACTTAGGGGACATTTGGTTCCAACAAGACGGTGCATCGGCTCACACTTCAAGAGTATCGATGGCTGTTTTGAGGGAACACTTCCCAGAGCGCCTCATCTCAATTAGGGGCGATTTGGAGTGGCCGGCCCACTCTCTCGATTTGGCCCCTTGTGATTTTTTTCTATGGGGTTTTTTGAAATCCCTTGTTTAGGTGAACCGTCCAAGGACCCTACATGCTTTAAAGACCAACATCCAGGTAGAAATTGCGAACATAACCCCTGCTATGCTGGCAAGAGTCATGACAAACGCCAGAAATCGGTTTACTCAGTGTATGGAGAATGGGAGACGTCACCTAACTAATTTGATCTTCAAAACTGTGTAATACAGAACTTTAGATATTTATTTATTTTCCACTACCGCCGAAAACAGCACATGTAGCCTTTACATCGGGGTATTTAACATGTAACAACGGACGAGCACACACAACCATGTCCTGAGTGGTGAAAAAACCCCACTCAGGCGGGACTCGAACCCGCGACCCTCAGGTTAGCAGGCGAGGACTTAACCACGCCGCCACCGGGGCCGACAATATATGTGCCTACATTATAAAAAACGAATAAAAATTTCTGATTCATACAATGGGTTTTATTAAGTTTTGAAAAAAGGAAGTTAAGCTGCCGCACCCTGTATAAGAGAACACAATAGGCAGCATAGCAAAGGGTTAGTAGGGGAAATATTTTATAGAAGTATGTAGTGGATGATGCATGTATCAACATCCAATCCCTATATTACTATGCATATGCTAACCATCTAGTTGCATGAGACCCTATTATGTAGTATGTTTCCATTCAGTAGCTCGTTTGCACGTCAATAGTGCATGCTTGGTGGTATTCACCCCCTACCACACACCCTCGCTATGACTTGCAGGGTATCGCGTAGATGTAGATAATTACTAATCATTTTTATCAGTATATGTAAGTCATGTTTGAATTGTATTCACCCCCTGCCACACACCTTTATGGCGGCTTACATGGTATTATGTAGATTTATGTAGATTTAGAATGCACTAAAGTTTACTTATACAATTACTTATGGAGAGATTTCGATGAATATCATGCGGACACACATTACCTGTTCTACTTTTCATCCTATATTCTAAGAAACTTAAGAAGTTCTACAAACATACATTACCCGTACCAATATTTCATGCAGGGCTGCTTAAATCCTAAAAGGGAAAAAATCCTACATCTTAGTTTCCTCTCAGTGAAGTTCATTGATCCGTATTAATCAAATGTGTGCAATTTCATATTCATGATAAGTAAAAGGTAAATTTATTTTTTTGAAGGCATCATAAGTCTAGACGTCATTATGATCACGAATTGTTAGGGGAAAGAATGAATATTTGAATCTTATGTGTTTTGCAGTATCTTATCCCTCTGGTAACCTTAGCTGTCGTTTACCTCCACCGAATAACAACTACGTACTACTGATCCACTCGTTCGGGGCCACAAACGAGAAACGGTCAATAATCAATAGGCTACAAAATCAACCGAAGAGCGGGACCCGGATCGACATATTTTGACCTCGAAACCTGTCCCCGGGAGCCCACACGAAGGCTCAGAAACAGCTGCAACGAGCGTAATCTGATGGCGGGATCCAAAGCATGAAAGACGGGCGAAACGCCAACCGTGACGTTTCCGATAACCGGGATATTCTTCGCCGCAATAAAAGGAAAAGGCGTGCAAAAGAAGCCAAGGGGCCAATTCAGGCTGATTTTATCTAGCTCCCCCCATTTACTAGTAGTACATCGGAGACGACCTTGACCGGAGCATTCAGGTCGCGACGACAAAAGCTATACTACATCTACATAATACCCTGCAAGCCACCACAAAGGTGAATGGTAGGGGGTGGATTCTCACCAAACATGTGCTACATATGGCTGCTTAAATCCTAAAAGGGAAAAAATCCAACATCTTAATCTAATTTTTTGACGGTGTTCGAGAAAATCACCGTCTTTGATTACTCGCAAACCATTAACAAGGCGTTGTTAGGGTGTCGTAGAATTTCGTTCTAGGTGGCCTTATAATCCGCTTGTTCTGAACGAATGTTATTCTCAGTTCTCCAATATTTCAACACATGCGTTTAATTTGTATCGATTGGTTTTTATACTGACGAGTAGCTGGTAGGCTAACAATCACCCCGATCTCCGCTCATTTTTTTGAGAGGCGGATCCTATCCCGCTTGAAGAGGCGCTTGAGATGTGAACGGGCCCCCGGAGCACCCTCCAGACCAATCCAATCGCAGGCAGCACTCTCCTCCAATCCGAGGTAATCCGAGGTGATCCGAGGCGAAATTTGAATAAACTGACCTGCCCCTATCACCCATGCTCCAACCAGATCACTCCTTGTCCCCTGTTCCGTTTCTCTCTTTCCCTTCACCCCCCCCCCCCCCCAACCCCCCCCCAACCCTCCCCCCCCCCACCCTGCTGATATATACACTTGTTTGTAAACAGAAAGCTTCACTTGACAATGGTGTAGTACACCGAAACTAGTCGTAATAAAATTTTTACTTGTGGAAAATTGCATTACCTTTCCTTTGATATGGAACGTTTCCACCACATCAAATCCTGAATCTGGTTTGTTCATCCGAGGTGATCCATTTTCTTTGGCAGGGTGCGATCATTCTAATAGGCTAAAGGTCAGCATCCTGCTCATAACACATAGATCCACAACGGAAGAGAGCCAAGATTCCGAAATTATCGAACCCCTGTTTCAAACAATGCACTTCGAGAAGGCGCCGGCCAAATTATTGTCACTTACCATTATAAAATATCCCATCACATTATTCGTTCAAAGTAAAATATCCCTTAAAATTATGTATTATGCTTTGCATTACTTGGACCAAAAGTGTAAAATGCCTCCAGTGTTTGGGACCCGTAGGAAAAAGGATTAATAAACGATTTAGATAAATTGTTAGGCAGATCAGCTAGATTTGTGAACAATTGTTATCATAAAGGGTAAGTGTAACTTCGTTCCTTGAGATGATGGGATGGGAAAGCCTTCACACACCAAGACAGCAAGCCAGACTACGGTTTTCTTAGAAGTATAAGGAATACGAGTTCACTTCCGACACCAAGTTGATCATATCAGCTCCACACTAAATGGAAGACTGAAATTTCGGAACCTCAGGAATCGTCGGCTAGATTTCTCGAAGATGTTTTCCGTGACGTTCACGAATAATAATGTAGCTGATCGATGACAGAAGTCTCGTTAGATTGGAAGGCCACTGATGTCATCCACATCAAAAAGCGACGAAAGGCAATCATCCTGGAATCTTTGACTAATATTTGTTTTGCCTTTAATCGTCACATTTATTGCCCTGCAACGGCCGTTCGTCTTATCTCGATTAGGACACTCCTCGGAAGCCCCAGCCCAGGTTTGCCTACTGAAAATATTAAGTGGGTGAAACGTCATCCTTGGGGATATTCACCCGCAGTAGTCTAGAATCTGGAAGAAGGATCTGATATATACCGTTTCCGCTGCATATACATATTCGGTATTGTGAATGAGCTCGTACCGCATAGAGCCGGTAATGCGGACCTCGAACGTGAATCGACCTAGCTCTCTACAGTTGAATTTTGTTCGAAAGAACTAGTTACACCTGACGTTTATCTTCATAACCTGTGGGAATCATTATCAGAGCGTAGGTTAAAGTACAGATTAAATCTATTAGAGAAATTTCAATCGGATAGCTTTACTGAAGATGTTAGGCACATATTTAAAAAACCAGCGTATTATGCTAGATTCGACCAGATAAATAAGAGTAGAGAGATAGATTGTCTTACTCATAGATACAAAATGTCATTTTTCCCCCGTACTATAAGAGAGCAGAATAGGCAGCATAGCAAAGGGATAGATAGGGGAGATATTTTAGAGTAGTCTGTAGTGCATGATGCATGTATTAATCCCTTAAATTCTATAGATACTAACAATATATAGTAGTGGCATGAGACCCTATAATTGCTTGTTTGCATGTTCATCTACATCTACACGATACCCTGCAAGCCACCGCGAGGGTGTGTGGCAGGGGGTGAAGGTCACCAAGCATTCACTACTAGCATGCAAGCAAGCAACTAAAGGGTCTCATGCAACTAGATTGTTAGTATCTATAGTATTTGAGGGGTTAATACATGCATCATGCACTACAGAATACTCTAAAATATTCTAAAATATTTCCCCTACCTATCCCTACTATGCTGCCTATTCTGTTCTCTTATAGTACGGGGGAAAAATGCCATTTTGAATCTATCTGTACGACAATCTATCTCTCTAATCTTATTTATCTGGTCGAATCTAGCATAATACGCTGGTGTTTTCAATATGTGCCTAACATCTTCAGTAAAGCTATCCGATTGAAATTTCTGCAATAGATTAAATCTGAACTTTAATCTACGCTCTGATAATGATTCCCACCCTAATTCTTGTATTAATTCTGATACACTACTCAACCTATCGTAACGCCTTTTGACGAACCTAGCTGCTCTACGCTGCACACTGTCTAGTTCTCTCATCAAACCTAATTCATTAGGATCCCATACACTGGCTGCATACTCAAGGTGGGGCCTAACTAGTGAAAAGTAGCATCGCTCTTTTGTCTTCTCATCACATTTCCCAAGTACTCTTTTTATAAATCCTAGCTTTCTCTTCGCTCGGCCGCATATTTCCCTTATGTGTCTTCCCCACGATAAATCTTTAGTGATTGTTACACCTAAATATCTTACGGTTTCAACGTTTTCGATCTTCGTGTTATTAATTCTATAGGATCGCTCTATCGAATTATTCCTCCTCCAAAAATTGATAGCTACACACTTTTTAAGGTTGAGTTCTAACTGCCATTTGTCGCACCACTCTTGAATTGCATCTAAATCCTTGCTAAGTGATTTCATGTCCTCTTCGTTTGATATACCCCTGTACACCACCGCATCGTCTGCAAAAAGTCTAAGGTTACTACTAACTACGGTACCCAAATCGTTTATGTATAAAAGAAATAGAAGCGGACCTACTACGCTACCCTGGGGAACTCCCGACGTGACTTCGATTGTGTCCGACATGATACCATCTATGACAACCCTCTGCTCTCGCCCACTTAAGAATTCTTTTACCCAACATACAACGTCTTTATTTATACCAAAACTCTCTAACTTCAAGATTAATTTGTCATGAGGAACTTTATCGAAAGCCTTTTTAAAATCTAAAAATATCGCATCAACTTCAGTACTGCTTTCGCCGTGGACTAAAATATCGTGTACGAATAAAGCTAATTGTGTCTCGCAAGATCTACCTTTCCGGAACCCATGCTGGCTGTTTATGAGTAATCCCTGACTATCCAAATGCCCCATGATCGAACTGACTACTATGTGCTCAAATATCTTACAAGAGATTGACGTGAGTGAAATGGGTCTGTAGTTACTAGGTTCTTCCCTATCACCGCTTTTAAATATAGGTGTAATGTTAGCTACTTTCCAATCTTTGGGTACTGTGTGGTTCTTTAGTGTTTTATTGAATATTATTTCTAGATAGGGGGCTATTTCAGAAGCTAATGTTTTATAAACTCTGGAAGGAATTTGATCGGGACCTGGTGCTTTGTTTTTACTTATGCTTTTTAACTGCTGCTCTATTCCGCGACATGAAATGTTTATTTCGGGCATTTGCTCACTGAAAGTGTTCGGCGGTGGTTCCACTGCGTTTTGTGACGATGAGTTGAATACACTTTGGAAGAAGGTGTTTAAAGTGTTGGCTTTTTCTACACTGCTGGTGACTCTGATTCCTTTATCATTTTTAAGTGTGTGCACTGTGGACTTATTTCCCTGAAGCTCTCTCACATATGACCAAAACGCTTTAGGATTGCTATCTAAATATTCTCCTAACATCTTGCTCTTGAAATGTGATAACGCTTGCCGACATGATTTCCTTGCTAATGCTCTCGATTTTTTATAGTTTTGAACTAGCTCATTTTTTTCCTCTACCGATAGACCCCGTCTGGCATTTTTCATCTTAGCGTGGCATACCCTTTGTCGCTTTAGTGATTTCCTAACCTCCGCGTTATACCACCTTGGCTCTGTATTATCACTAATATATTTACTTGGTATGTATTTATGAACTGCGTTACGGGTGACCTCAAGAAATTCTCTCCACGAATCCTCTGTATTTAATCCTTTGCTTTGTTCGCTGAATACATTAAACGCTTCCCTTAATTCCTCTTTCATACCGTCGTAATTTGCCTTGCCAAATAAGTACACCCTCCTCCTTGGTTTATAATGTCTTTCAACGCCTACAATAAATTTCGCATGCACTATTTTATGGTCACTAATTCCTGTGTCTGTAACTGTATTTAGAACTCTCTCGGGTATATTTGTTGCTAATAAGTCTAGAATGTTGTTTCCCCTGGTCGGCTCTGTTACTAGCTGTTGTAAAGAATGTGTCGTAAAGGTGTTCAACAGTGATTCGCAATGTTCCTTATCCTTACCTCCTGCAATGAAACTACACGTATTCCAGTCTATCGAGGGGAGATTGAAATCTCCGCCTACTATTATTCCTCTATCATTCTTCCCAGAAAGTAATGTGCGTATCTCTGACTCTAGCTCTATTATAGAATTGACGTCTGCGTCCGGTGGCCTGTAATATGCACCTACATATATCTTTTTTGCGTTACTACTTTTACTTTTAACGGAACACCAAATACTTTCTACATTTCGCTCTGAAATAAGTTCTCTTCTACTGACATACGGGTCCTTCACAGCTATGAAAACTCCTCCTCCGTTTCTGCTTACTCTATCCTTTCTGTATACTGTAAAACACTTCGGAAATACTTCATGATCTGATATGTCCTTCGAAAGCCAGCTTTCTGTACCTACGATTATATCTGCATTAGTACTCTTAATGAGGTGGTGAAATTCTGCTACTTTATTTCTTATACTACGACAATTCACTACTATCACTGAAATTTTTTCTTCCAATCTGTTTCTCTCTTGGTGCTCCTTTCCAACTAAAATTTTCCTCGATAATTTTTTGACGGACAAACTATTTGGTCTACCTCTTACCTTTGATGAATTATCATGTTCGTTCTCTCCATGTGTTTTTCTCTGACCTTCTAAAACTACTCTGCATGTTCTGTCAAATTCTTGCACGATTTTTCCCCCGCGGATTGACCTGCACTCTGGGCTACCACCTGAGCTAAACCCTACGTGTATGCTCCAGTATCCTACTCGCTACCTTAGACGATGCCTCGTCCGTGTAGTGGACACCCGAGCGATTCAGGGGCACCCGACACGTTTCCAGCTCCGGCCCGAGGTCCAAAAACTCAGCTCCCTCGCTCCCACAGACTTCACGGAGTCTCCGGTTTATGCCTAAAACTCGGCTCCAAACCATCGACCCCCGATCCGTCCTAGGTACCAAGCTACATATAGTCAGCCTCATATCGATACCCAGACCTCCACGAACACGGTGGAACTCGGTGCATAGATCCCTTACGGAATCCATTACATCCTCGGACCCCCGTTTCGCGGCGTCGTTAGTGCCGACATGGGCGACTACGTGCAGCTTGGAGCAGTTAGTGGCACTGACCGTTGCTTTCAACGCCTTCGTCACCTGGGGCACCGTACCTCCTGGTATACACCAGGAACGTACCCGTTCTTCGTCACCTTTCCCTCGGGATTCACCACCTCCTTCCCGACGGGCCCTGGCACGCATCGAGTCCGCTACTCGGCGGACATTGGAGCTACCTATCACTAATACTCCCTCCCTTCCCTCCCGACTCCCAGTCGGCGAAGTCTCCCGAGGCGGAGCGTTCGATGCGCCGACCTCCGCCAGCCCATCGAACCTATTACTAACGGGGAAAGGCTCAGCCTCTGCCTCTGCATTTCCCCGTTTGTGTAGTGTGACCCCACGACTCCTCCTACGGACCACTTCCCACTCTCCCCCGGATTCGGAGGTAGGCTCCGCTAGAGGCTCGGGTGTGCGGGGAACATCCTCAACCCTCCAACCCACGCCAGTGCAAGGGCTCGCCCCCGCACCAACGCGTGCGGAAGGCCTTGGCCGACCCCCACTCCCCCTCGACCGTTCCAACGTAGTCACCAGCCGTTTCACGAGAGAGCGAAGACTATCCACCGTCTTCTCGAGCTCATCGACTCGAGCCCGCAAGGGCTCGCTATCGGGTGAGTCACGGAAGAGGTTGACAATTGACCTAATGGGAGTCATCCTAATCTAACTCTAACTATCTCTCTCCCTTAGACTCGCAGCGGAGCTATCTGGTAAAAGAATCTACTATTTACTACACACTAATGAATAACTAACAAGCCTCTTGAAGAAACGAGCAAGCAAGCAAATACAGACCACAGATTATCACCAGAAGACAATTAACCCAAAGGGAACAGGGACTAGGAGTAAACTACTCAGGTAAAAAAAACTACACGGGTGAGTGGTTGCAAGGGTAGCGCTCGGTAGGGAGTCGCGATGGGAGGTGGGTCACGGTTGACCTTGGTTAGGCTGAGGTTTGGGAGGGGAAGCACAAGGGGGGGGGGGAGCTCTGGAATGTATACGAGAGGAATGTAGGCTGTAGGATGCGCAAAACCAGCGATTACGAAGAGATGAAGCAAAAAGTGTCAACAGTAAAGCTAAAGTAAATGTAATAAATATCTACTACTAAAAGAAGCAACGAAAAAGACGAGCTAAATTAAGCACTAATCTAGGAAATATAAATATATCTAAAAAAAACACTATTACCGAATTATTTCAATGACAATAAGCGATTAAAAAAAACTGTATAAATCTACTAGGTTAAAAAATAAGTTACGCAAACTGCAGAGTTAGTATAAACTATAACTGTATAAATAAAACTTTATGTGTATAAAGCTAAAGTAAATGTATTAAATATCTACTACTAAAGGAGCAACGAAAAAGACGAACTAGATTAAGCACTAGTCAAGGAAATATAAATATATCTAAAAAACTATTACCAACTAATTTCAATAACAATAAGCGATAAAAGATCAACTATATGAATCTACTAGGTAAAAATAAGTTACGCAAACTACAGAGTTAGTATAAACTATATATGTATAAATAAAATTTATGTGTATAAAGCTAAAGTAAATGTATTAAATATCTACTACTAAAAAATCAACGAAAGACGAACTAGATTAAGCACTAGTCAAGGAAATATAAATATATCTAAAAAAAACTATTACCAACTAATTTCAATAACAATAAGCGATAAAAAGATCAACTATATGAATCTACTAGGTAAAAATATGTTACGCAAACTACAGAGTTACTATAAACTGTATATGAATAATAAACACAAGTGCAAATTACACCTTACACGTTAGGATGGATTATACGGTTCTACACAGGACTATGAATAAATAACAATAAGATAATATTAAATTAGAATTTCACTTGTAGGAGAACAAGTCTATATATATCACGGAGATTAAACAGCGGTACGGAAGCACGGATATTATGAAACAATAAGTAATGCAGTGTAGATAGAACGAATAAAGTTAAATTAAAGCCGAGTGAAGTCTAGAAATATATTGTTAACAATAGATTATAATGAACGGTTCTATAACTGAGAAATACTTAGAATAACAAAACTATGGTGATGATAAAATATAAATAAGAAACGTAAATACGCTAACTATGGAATAGCCACAACGATGTTAAACAATAGTGGAAGATTTGTATTTATCTCAGTATATAAAAGTAATAAAGATACTGGTTTAGTTCTACTTATCGCTATCGGCACACACTCTCGGCAGACGCTCGCGGGATGGCAGGGACTACAGCCACAGCAGGCACAGAAAACTCACACACTAACACACTCACTTACTAACTAACTAAACACTCACTACTAAATACACCACTACACTATGAAATAGGGGATAGCCTAGGACGACAATTTTAGAGCTAAAACTACGGACCCAGCTAGGCAACGTTAGAGCTGCTACTGGCGACCAGGTAAAAAGTGAAAGTCACAACTCAAGACGAGAGCTCTCACCACGCGACCGTCCACTCTGAGCGCAGGTAGTCGAATGTGGAAAATGAAGGATCGTGATTCTCACTTACTGAATGATTAATATCTTTATCTCACATACTACTTATACCCCTACCTTACGACCTACACTTAACTACTTTGTATCCTATCAACCTTTGACATACGGCCTGACACATTTTCCGTCATGTTAATAGTGCATGCTTGGTGATCTTCACCCCCTGCCACACACCCTCGCGGTGGCTTGCAGGGTATCGTGTAGATGTAGATAGATGTAGATTATTCGATATTTTTTGTTCTGTCGAGTTTCGATACCGGAAAGGCTAAATATATCCCAGCTCGTAAGAAAATGTGACAACAAGACGAAGCCACGAAAATGTGGAAACTTGAAATTATCATCCATGGAAGGACTTGTTTGGAACCGTCTGGACTTTTCTTTCCTGTGGATAGCTGAAATGCGGCGCTTGAGATTCAAACACGTGATTTTGTTTGGCTGGGAAGAAAGAGGTGGGTCACAGGTCGACTGCGACCCCTAGACCACTGGGGCGCTTTCCTCTTGGGAATGGGACGTGTCTTGATGTCTCTCTGAATGCGATTCGCGATCAATGGATTGACTCCTAAGTCCACCGACGGGCGCCTAGATGTGTTTTGTTTAAATGTCTGGCTT
The DNA here is from genome assembly GCA_933228895.1 of Platycnemis pennipes. Taxonomy (NCBI): domain Eukaryota; kingdom Metazoa; phylum Arthropoda; class Insecta; order Odonata; family Platycnemididae; genus Platycnemis; species Platycnemis pennipes. The sequence continues at coordinate 133,948,551 of OW121851.1, forward strand.
CAAGAGTTTTCCGAGCTATACATTTCATTTCATATTTATGGTGGTACTATTTTCTCGTCCGGCCGACAGGTGGCCTCAGTTCCAGTGAGTCACGACCTTCTTGTTATTTATATATCAGCATCCGCTTTCCCATGTTTACCCGCGGAGTGGCCTAGTAAACAATTCACACGGACGCGTTTCTCTTGCGTGACTACATACCGAGCTTGACGATTTCGGAATTGAGCCAAATATTCTTGCCTCTTATAATACAACTTATTATCATTTTCTTTTGCATCATATCATTTTCTTTTGCATTGGCGTCCTTTATGAATAGCCCTGTTAGGAAGTGTGTGGCAAGGGTCGACTCCCTCCCTTCCCCGATAGGGACCGGTAAGGAAGGCATTGAAGAGCTAATGGCGTCCCATGGTGGTAGGATAGCAAGGTTGTTAGAATATACTATACTAGTATATTCTAACAACCTTGGTAGGATAGGACCTAGAATGGGTATCTAGCAGCTAAGACTGACAAATGATCTTTCCTGGGGTAAACACATACGTGAAATAACGGGTCAAGCGAGTCGTACGCTGGGATTCGTCAAAAGAGTACTGGGTAAATGTGACGATCATGTACGAGAAATCAGCTACTTTTCCCTTGTAAGACCTCATTTGGAATGTGCTGCCAGTGTATGGGATCCCTACGAAATCGGTCTAAATAATGAACTTGAACGTGTGCAGCGAAGATCGGCAAGATTTGTAAAGGGACGGTACGATAACCTTATTAGCGTAACCAGTCTATTAAATGAATTAAATTGGGAATCATTGTCAGATCGCAGGTTGAAATTTAGACTTAATCTCTTAAACAAATTCCAAGGCAATATTTTCAGTGATTATGTTAAAAATATTTTGCGGACCCCAACTTACTATGATAGACTGGACCATAATCACAACATTAGAGAAATTGATTGCCGAACTGACAGATTCAAAATGTCCTTTTTTCCTCGTACCATTAGGGATATGAATAACGGTAAATATATCCAGTACGAGTGTAGCAATGGATAACATTGGTAGCTGCATGTTGGTATAAGGACTTATAGCTAACCCAACTAATGGCATGTTTTTGCATGTATGTTTTGCTATTTTTATCTTTTTTTTAAATAGCGTAGTTTTGAACAGTACCTATACAAGTACTAATCCTTTTTTTATGCATGATATATAGTGCATGTTTGGTGAGAGTTCACCCCCTGCCACTCACCTTTATGGAGGCTTGCAGGGTATTGTGTAGATGTAGATGTAGGGTATTGCCCTTCTTGCAACTACATATGTGTTTTCAATCTCTTCCCGCACTGGTGGACGCTTCACACTGGGAGGAAAGGTACAAGGATGGAATAAGGAAGGGAAAGGAGGAAGGGTGGGGAGAAACCCGGCGTCGGCATTATCCTGCTCTTCGCCAACGGTGCCATGTGGCCCTCGGCTTAACGTCACAACTGGCGGACGGAGCACTGTACTCGAATTTCCTCTGCCAAGTCAAGGGGCCGGTTTACTAATAAAAATATCTTCCTTTGCCGGGATTCTAACTCGGACCTTCACGCTGAGAAGACAGCACTCTAACCACTACACCAACCCGGCCCACTTCATCCCTTCTTGCATGTTTAACGAATGGCGGGTAGAGTGCGAAAATTGCTCCTGTCGACAGACAATAATTCCAAACGTTTGACGTCGGCGGCACTGTTCAGACTGAGGTTACAATCCTGATGGACCACAGGGCCTTATTACTTATTAGATTATATTATTTATCGAATCGGGCTTCCCTCGCCATTACCTAGGATAATCGGTGCTTTACAGTAATTAGTCCCGGCGCTTTATAACAATTAGTTTGGAAGAACTGCTTCCATTACTTCCACCATCTGTCCGCCGTGAGAAAACCCAATTCAAAAGTTGGCCCTGCTAATAATTTTTCGGTTTTTTTAAGCAAAAATCTCGCGGCACTCTTGTACCTGCTTGTCCGGCACCATTAAATGCCGCGGCACACTGGTTGGGAACCACTGGGCCTGAGTGAACACATCCCACTCCGTTTTTCAGTGCGGCCGACAGCCGTATTCTAGCAGGTCGACGGGGCATCCGGCTAATGAAATGTGATGGCCTTTGTGTGGAGGAGTTACTCTTATCTCCGAGAATAGCTTGTAAAGGAAGGCTGGCGTGAAAAATATTGCTAGATCAACACACAAAATGAGCATTTAATGTCTATTATTATCTGAGGGAACATGAAGGGATTCCAGGCATAATCAATCTCCGTGCTGTTCACCCACTGGCTGCAGCTTCTAGATTATTCTGCTGTGGCTTCGGGTTTTAAAGTCAGTCATCATCTGCGCGAAACCGCAACTTTCAGAAAACTTACCACACCGGCGAACATAACGCCTTGAAAATTAATGCCTTGGTTCAATTATTCGTTAAAATACTGTTAAAAATAATAATCCCGTCTTCTAACCCCTTGGCTTTGAGATGGCTATTAGAAAGAGATGATTTGCTGTTGCAGTTTCAATATCCATTTCCTGTGGCACACGAGGATTCGAATGTAGCTGAACCAAACAATGATTCTTGGCCAATCAGCGAAATGGAAATCATCCGTTGCAGTTCTGTCTCACGAGCGCACGAGACCAGACATCCCACTTTGCGAAATGAAGTCACTTTCATATAGCGGATAACCGCCTCCCTTGGCCTGCGTCTTTGCTGTCTCAAGTCATCGGTTTTCTCGTCGGATTTACCTTCTCCGCTCGAAACCTCATCACTCTCCAGGTACCTCGCATGAGGAAAGGGCCAAATGGGGCTTTAACTCCATACCTTCGGAAAATCCTGCGGTTCTTCGGTGTACTTGATTTTCTCGTGTTCGTGCATTGAAATGTTGTCGAAAACGATATCTCGTGACCGGCAGGAAATTGTTATGAATTTTTGACGCTTAAATAATGCGATCCACGGTCAAAATTACGTTTTTTAATTGAATGTTTAAGGAAATTCCAAAAACACTGCTTTAAATGCATATGCCTACCCGTATCCGGTGCATTAAGACCAATTCATCATTTGATCAATATAATTCCTACCTTCTTAGATGGTAGCTATGTAACCCATATTTTTTCTTTACTTTGGCCTGCTAGCGTAACAACGTGCATTCTCTGTCCACCTTTACTGCCATCTCTGAGTTGCGTGAAGTAGCTTCTTCTATAAAGCTCGTTCTTTTGTTCTCTCCACCTTACCTGATGCTTCGTCCTTCTCGAAACCTTATTCTCAAAGTCTTGCAGTCCGTTTTTATCGCCCTTCTTTAAAGAACATGATGCGAAATCATCTACTGTAATCATTAACTTTCTTCACCACATGTACCAATTAACTCATGTTCAAATTGTAGGACTTTACAACATGTACGTACATGTTACCTCATGTACATGTTGTTAAGTCCTTTTCGCTGACACGGTTTCCTAATACTCTCAGTGCTCACCCCATCGGAAAATCATACGCCAAGTGAAGTACCAAGTTTTTCTTCATTTAATTTGTTGTCAGCTGCTATGAAAGTACCTACATATTAAATCTATCATAGTTATTTTTTGCTATTTTCCAAGTGAATCATTCTCAATCTGTATAAGTATGACGTAAATACTAAATTTTCTAATTTTTCTTGGAATTTTATGGAAACTGGTTTTTTTGTATTTTTTCAAAGGTGCAAACAAATATCTTTCCTCTTACCGACGAAAAAGTATTCCGATTTAATTTTACACTCCAGTTTCTACTATGGTATTTTATCGTGCTATAGGAAAAATTGTATATATAAAAAAATAAGACAATGTTAAACGCTGAGAGAGCCTTCTCTTAACTTGAATTAAGCCTTTACCTGATTAATATGACTCCACGCCGATTAACTCTATGATTTATATGAAACAGTTTTCATTTTAGTATTTGAGGCCGTAAAAACGACTTAAAGTGCATTGAATTTTTATTAAATTCCTACCAATTCAGCACCAAGAAACGAAAACTGCACCAAGAGATGATTGACTATGCAGCAGTGCATGAACGCTTGGCGATCCTAAACTATTATTTAATAAATATCTTGGAATAAGACTGACTCATTACCTTTCTTGGGGGAAAGACATACGTGAAATAATGGGTCAAGCTAATCGTAAACTGGGATTCATCAAAAGAGTATTACGTAAATGTGACGATCATGTACGTGAAATTAGCTACTTTTCCCTTGTTAGACCTCATTTGAAATACGCTGCCAGCCTTTGCGATCCTTACCAAATACTGCTATGCTATGCTATCCATTGATACACTTTTACTTATAATATTGGATATATTTACAGCTCTTCATATTCCTAATTGTACGAGGGAAGAAGGACATTTTGATCTGCAAGTTCGGCAATCGATTTCTCTAATTTTGTGATTATGGCCCAGTCAACCATAGTAAGTTGGAGTTAGCAAAATATTTTTAACGTCGTTAGTAAAAATATTATCTTGGAATTTAGTTGAGAGATTAAGTCTAAATTTCAACCTACGACCTGACAGTGATTTCCATTTTAGTTCATTTAATAGACTGGTTACGCGAATATGGTTATCATACCATCCCTTTACAAATCTTGCCGATCTTCGCTGCCCACGTTCAAGTTCATTATTTAGGCCTATTTCGTAAGGATCCCGTATACTGGCAGCGTATTCCAAATGAGGTCTAACAAGGGAAAAGTCGCCGATTTCTCGTGCATGATCGTCACATTTACGAAATACTCTTTTGATGAATTCCAGTTTACGATAAGCTTGACCCATTATTTCTCGTATGTCTTTACCCCAAGAAAGGTAATGAGTCAGTCTTATTCCAAGATATTTAATAAATAATAGTTAAGGATCGCCAAGCGTTAATGCATGTTGGTATAAGGACTTTAAGCTAACCCAGCTAACAGCATGGTTTTGTATACTTGCTTTGCTCTTCAGATCTTTTTTTGAATAGTAAAATTTAAACTAGAATATAATTACTAATCCCTTTATGAATGATATGTAATGCATGTTTGTGTGAATTCATCCCCTGCCACACACCTTTATGGTGGCTTGAAGAATATTGCGTAGATGTAGATGTGGAAGTGTGAGGATAAAAACTATGAGATGGTGCTGAGGCAAAAAGTCATCGAAATAAAATATTTTCGCCTACATAGTTTAAGCCGCAGTCTCAAACCTTAAACCTTATTCATTCTTGAGTTGATAATTTAGAGTCTATCCCGTATCAATATTATATGAATATTTGCTTAGCGGTCATTAAAATACATTACCATTGATGCATGTTGGGTGTGACTTCACCCCCTGCCTGACACCTTTATGGTGGCTTGTAGGGTATTTCATGGATGCAGATGTAAAAGTATTTGTGGAGTCACGCCCTAGGTAGTGTTCATCTTTCATTTCCTCGCAGAGATTCTCAGTGTAGCCTTCCTTCGCGTAATCCTCTCCACTAGGGCTGTGCGATATGATGTTTTGAATATCGCATATCGCAAATCAAAAAATATGCTATCATTCTGATGTCGCGGATTCGCCGATATATTGGTTTCGCGATATGAATAGGAAATATCGTGATATGGACATATCGAGATATCGGGATATCGACATATAGGGATATCGACATATCGGGATATCGACTTATAATATAATTACATAGAGCATATAATTTTAGATAATAGTGGTTCTTTTCAATTTTTTGATACGGCCCATATGAGCTGAAATATAACCATTTTACCTAGGTCGAAGGACGGAGAAAATTTTTTACCACAAGAAAGGGGTCTTATTATGGTTTAAAAACAATAATTTTATGAACAAATTTAAGCTTTTCTTGTTGAATTCGATTTTTCAGTGATGAAATCGCACCATGGCCATTCCATTTCCTACATCCAAATTTTATGATAAAAAGTTATAGTTAATAGCAATAACAAATTAGAAAATTTAAAATATATAATTAACGATTGAGGAAGTGTAATATTTTATAAGGAAGAGACCGTTTATAGCACTTCAATCCGATCAACCATTACCGAGAAATTGCGCTAAATGGAGACGTTTTTAAGGGTGACAAAAAAAATACCGGGATCAGGATATCGTCATATCGGGATATCGACATATAGTGATGTGGCGTTTCGAAATATCGACTCCCGATATCAAGTGCATATCGAGTATCGTCGACGATATATCGTGGTATCTCACAGCCCTACTCTCCACCTTATATCAGTGACTGGATGTGTGATCTTTCCTTGTAATTCATCGCATTCTTCTAGAAAAAGACTGAGAATATATCAATTGAGTGGTTGAAGGATTGTGCCCCCCCTTTAGAGGACCTTTATACATCGGTAAATATATTTTTTTTCAACGTCTCTTGCTCCTCAAGAATCTATTTAATGAACGTTACCCTTAATGAAGAGCACCGTTAAATCCCACCAACTCTCATTGTTAGCGAGGATTCTCGTATTTTTTTTCCGTGTTTTTTTCCCTTTCCTTGCTTCCTTTCTCCCCCCGTTCGGCTTTCCTTTCCTCCGTAATTCCAGAGTCGAGTCCCCTCCAGTCCCCTGCTCCCTCTATCCACGCTTCTTATTTTCGCCCGCGGGGATGGGAGGTGTGGGCTTGTCGCCGTTGTTCGCTCTTGCAGCCGCAGAGCGCACTTCAGACACGGCTTAGCGCTGCGTGATTTCCTGGGATTTAGAGCGAGTTGCCTCTCCGCGAATAATTAAGACCCGTTTTCTAGATTTTCACTTCTTTAACCAGCATTTACGCTCTCTTTCGCCGCATTGAGGAGTGTCTTGTGGTACTGTGGTCTTGGGGCCTGCAGTGCACTCAGCCTACCGTTACCACCATTACGCTGTGGTTCCCGTACACCGAATGTATTGAGGAGCGATGAGCATAATGTCATCGAATTAATCCAGTGCATAAAAGGGTGGGGGTTTACTCTTTTCTTGGGTGGCGTGAACTGCATTCAATTACGAGATGCTTATAAATCACATGCTAAGTATTGAGGCGTGATTCGCGTAGAGGGTTATAAGTATATTGGTAGAGGGTTGTATGTAAATTATCTCATATTGAATGGCAGTAATTAAAGTACCATATTATGACTCGTTTCTCTGAAGAACCTTGTCCATACCTATTTCAGTAGCCTAGCCCTCGACACAAAACCGACGCAGATCCTCCCATTCGTGAATTCCACGTTCTTTTCCTTGCGAATTCAGCATCCTGCATATATAAAAACCTTTCCTCCCTCTCGTACACCAGTAATCATTCTATTTTATGACAAAATTGTTGGACTGATCATAGTAAAATTGCTTTTGGGGATATATTTTAACGTCTATTGAAAAATTGTGAATGTTCTGATCAGTTGCTGCAATCTGTATTTGAATCCCACTCGTTTGTAAACTGATGTTTGGGCATAGTTTTATTTAAAAGAGAGTTTGGCTAGGCTCAGTGAAGCTACTGCATAGATTATTTATCATCCTTATGGGATCGAAATGCAGAAAATTTAGTAAGTATTCTATTGTCTTTGTCCCCTTTTTGTGGCTAAAATAGAGGTCGAATGCTATTTCATAGAATGGAGGTAGTTACCCGTTACCCAGATATAACCTGAATATCAATAAGAAGAAGACTAAGATAATGGTGTGCAGCAAGAGAGAAGAGGCCAAAACCAACGTTAAACTAGGAAAACAAATACTTGAAGAAGTGAAAGAGTTCTGTTGTCTGGGAAACCATTGATAGACAAAGTAAGAAAGAAATAGTCAGTAGAATAGCCCAGGCAAAAGAGGGCATATGTATGAAAAAATAATCTACTGGCAGCTGGAAATACAATCTAGAAGTAAGGAAACATTTCATCCAAACGTGCATCTGGAGCATGTTTCTTTACGGCAGTGAGGCATGGACGACGACAGCAGCGGAGAAGAAAAGGGTGAAAGCGTTCGAAATGTGGTGCTACAGAAGAATGATAAAGATTGAATGGACCGACCGAATAAGTAACGAGGAAGTCCTAAGAAGAGTAGGAGAAAAGAGAAGTCTGCTGAAAACTCTAAAAAGAAGACGGGACAACTTCAAGGACAATATCTTAAGACACGATGGCCTATTGAAGACAATCGTCGAGGGAAGAGAGAAAGGGAAGAACGGCAAAGGAAGGCCTCGTGTGAGACATGGAACCGGTGTGAAAGGGAGGAATGACGTTTATGTGAAGAGGTTGGCCGCCAAAAAAAACGAGTGGAGGGCTGCGTCAAGCCAATCCTAGGATTGTTGACTGATGATGATGATATGCCGTTACTCACCGAAAGGGCCTGGGCCTGATCTGAGGTTGAGAAGAACTCACCAATTAAAGGAAGACTTCTTGGCTTCTCCACCGGGTTGGGTTGTCCATATTAGCCGAGGTTTCATCATCGATAGGGTATAGATGATAACTTCAGGCTTAACTCTGTGATACCTTTCCATAATGGAAAATAAAAGAATGAAACTTTGTTAGGTTCACTTTATATTTAAATAAGCACGACCCGGGTTTCATAACGTATTTACATCTACACCTGTATAAAATGCCCGAGTCGAGTATCGAAACGTCGGCCAGTATGGACAACCTGACCCGGTGGAAAACCCGAGATGTTTTTCTTCTGCAAGTTTGGCGAGAAAGCACGCATTCTTATTTAAGTCACCCACTGTTAAAGAGACCTTTAGGGCTGACTCCACCGAGTGAGGGAACACGTTGATAACGCCTTCTCATGATAATCTTGATTCGCGTGATTCAAGCTATCTCTCTTGTCGTCTCCTTCGATTGATTTGTTTCCCATGCCAGTCGCCTGCATCTCTCATCCGTCTTACGGCTGATAGTCACGTGGGACTATTATCCACCTTTGGTCCCTCCTTGTGCCATTTGTGTTAATCGTTCGCCGGAGATCGGTGCTTCCAGTTCGGTGGACGAGAAATCAATTCCACATCCAGAGCCGCCGTGCACATCGGGGGGCGAATTACCGTCGTCACCCGCTGCTTCCGTCGCAATTCGATTAATGGGACCACAGGAGATCGGCTCTCGTTAGCTGGGTTACGAAGAGCTCCGGGGAGCCGAATCCAGTTTTTCTTTTTCCCTCGGCTGTCCATATGCATCCGTGCCGATTGATTGGTCACGTTCTCATTTGTCTGCTTGGGATTCGAGATGTGAATATCAACCCGTCGGTATTTATGCTCTTCTTATAGATCATTCCGTGATGCGTCGTCATCGAGGTGATAAAGGGACGCGGTATACGGCTAGGCTGAGCATCCATTTCGTTGCCGTTTCAAGATAAGGACTTCACCTTCACTCGAAAATCAATGTTAACGACTTAAAGAGGTTGGCTCGCATTTACTTTCGAGAGGAGTGAAACCCCATTCTGTAAACCCGTCTTGAGTTACGGAAAAATTAGCGTGAGGATTGGTCGAATTTGAATTAGCGCGAAGTTAACTCAAGAGTGCAGTGTCGTAGTCGATTGTTTCAGTTCTTTTCTTCAGTGCTCTGTTAATATTTACTTTGCATTATGGGAACAAAAGAATCACGGGATAAAAATATGAAAAAGACGTCTACTTCCTTTTACTCCAGACTCAACGGGAGTTATCTTGTATGCATGAAAAGATATTTCCAGAATCTTTACGACAGTGAAATAAGAGCGTAATGCTTTCCCGGCGAATTGATTGAAGAAATTCCTCTCGGAAAAATATGAATTTTAACTCTATAAATTCTCGGAAAATTTCTCTGACTCGGAATTTCTACTCGTGCACCGTCTTGCCCTGATGACGGTGCACGAGTCGCGCACCGAAACGTCGGTCATGGACCAACTAACCCGGTGGAGAACCCGAGAGGAATTTCTTTACGACAGTGCTTGCTGTTGAATATGCTAAATGGTTATCATTCGGGATTACTTCTAAAAATGCCAGTCTTCGTTAATTTTTTTTAATAATCGTCTCTGAGTCGTCAAGTTTATTTTTAGTTAAGTACTTAAGTTAATTTCGCGCTAATTTCTTCTATAGACAAATATTTTCTCGCGACCGTCTTCGCCCTCAGGTGTCTCGCTGACGGCGATCTCCGAAGACGAAGAAGTGCCTCTTGGGCGGAGCGAGCATTTTGGCGTATCTTGGAATTCTCTGGAACCGTTTTAAGGCGAGTGCGTGAGGATTTTAGGGAAGCAAACAATGGAAAGGAGGGATTCTTCACCTCACCCCACGCCTCGACGCTGTGCTGAACCGATTAACCCCCTCCCCACTGTCTTTTCTTCCCCGCCTCCTTCCTCTCGTCCTTCCAAGGACCTTCCGTGCCATTGATAGTCGGAAACTGTTTTCACTTCGACTCCGCATGCATTAAGTATAAGCCCGTTGCTTTGGGATGCCCGTCAGGCCACGCTCGACTCCTCGGCCTTTGCTCGCGTATCATTTCGCGTCCCTGACAACTTTGCGAGCCACAATGGGACCGAAGATGCTGTCGGGAGATAATGATGGTGCATGCGCAACACATTTCTGCGTGCGCTGTGGCAGTTGCGAGACATTCACCGACGCACAGTGGGATTGAATCGGAAAACAAAAGTGGCCAAAATTCAAAACTTTTTTTAGCCTGGGCGTTTCAAATTTGCATGATGATTCTTCTTTGATTGGTGCATTTGAATTTGGATGCCTTTTTTCCTGTTTCTTACGCAATTACAATTTGCATTGAGTCAAATTTGATCAATTTGGGCAAAAAACTTAATTCGTCAATTTTCCGTGTAAATATAAAAAATCAATATTCTTGAACCTTCGGAGATAGATCTTTGGGGTAAAAAATGACACCGTGGCATAGAATAGTTCCTTGCCTTTTTTGGGGAACATGCAATATTTTTTAAAACTCTTTGAATGTGAAGTTTTTTTAGCTAAAATGTGCATGGCGAAAATTTTGCTGAAGAATTAAGTTGTTTTACAAAGATATTACTCTTCAAATTTTATACGTTTTCGGCAGCTTGAAATGACGACGTCACCGTATGACGTCACGTCACGGTATTAACAAGTGCGTTGTTAATGATGTACGTGGAGGTAAGTTGTTTAATGAATACTTGGCGCTGTTTTTTAAGAAGGATGCCATCGTAAGGGAGTCAACCGAAGGAAAATTGACGCAAGGCTTTGTTAAACCCCTTTTCAGTCATTGTTTCGAAACGGCTGAAAACCTCAAAACAATATACATGTTCGTTTTCTTCTAAAATAAACGCCCGTTTCCGTAGCGATATGGGACCTATACGTCAGTGGGCGTTTCAGGTCACGTGATTTTCGTCAATTAACCGGAACATTTTAATATCATTTAATAAACTTTGTGGTTGGCGTAGACAATGTTGGTTTATATATTTAAAGTTGTGACAAAATTTCGCATCAAGGACACCATTACTATACGAGAAACAAATGTCTTGCATATTCCACATTGTGTTTATTCATAATTCGATGCTACTGATGTACCGTAGGCATAGAACCAAATGGCGAACCCTATGGTTAATTTATTTGTCTTTATACAGTAAAATAGAAGAACAGAAAAGAGAAAAATCTACCGACGTTTGTAACATCTGTAGATTTAGACAAGGTATTTAAAAACGTGGATTGGAACATGTTGCTGAAGATTCTGAAAGAAATCGGAGTATCATACAATGCCCGAAGAGTCATCCACAGCTTGTATAAAAACCAGGTGGCCATAATCAAATTAGGACCCAGCAGTACAGAAGCAGGCATAAAGAAAGGAGTGAGGCACGGATGTGCACTGTCTCCCGTATTATTCAATGTCTACATCGAGAAAGCCATCCAAGAAGTCAAAGAAAAGTCTACGGAAGTGAATATCCACGGGGAGAAAGTCAGCATGCTACGATTCGCCGACGACATAGCAGTTATGGCAGAAACAGAAGGAGATTTAAAGAAGACACTAGGATATATGGAAAAAAATGACCAGATATCATCTAAAGATCAATAAAAAGAAAACCAAGATTTTGGTATGCAGCAGAAGAAAGGAAGACAGGACCAATTTTATACTAGGAAAACAAAAAATCGAGGAGGTGGAAGAGTTCTGTTACCTGGGAAGCCGAGTAACCAGCGATGGACGAAGTAAAAGAGAAATTGCCAGTAGAATTGCTCAAGCAAAAAGGGCATTTTAACAGATGAAGATTCTGATTACAGCTGCAAATACAAGAAGTGGAAGTGAAAGAACATTTCATAAGAACATACATCTGGAGCCTTCTAATATATGGCAGCGAAGCTTGGACAATGACAGCAGCAGAGAAGTCCAGGCTGGAAGTATTTGAAATGTGGTGCTACCGAAGAATGATGAAGATAAAATGGATCGTACGAGTGATAAACGAAGAAGTCTTAAGAAGAGATGTTTACTGGAAACGTTAAAAATAAGACGGGACAACTTTATAGGCCACATCTTGACACACGATGACCTGATGAAGACAATCGTCGAGGGAAAAATGAATGGGAAGAATGGAAAAGGCAGGCCTCGTATGAGAAATATGAAACCGGTTGTGAAGGATGTAAAAGTGAGGAGCTACGTTAAGGGATTAGCGATTAAGAGTTTAGCCTATAGAATAATCGAGTGGAGGGCTGCGTCAAACCAATCCTAGGATTGTTGACCGATGATGATGATGACAGGAAAATAGTTTAAATCTATATCGACCTACAGACTGTCACTTATATCACGAGAGACTACAAGTATCTCAAGCTATAAATCAATGAGAAATTTTGCGACGCCGAAAATAACATAAGTTTTCAACCGTGCTGCATAGTCGATTCTGCCCACAGTCAACCGGGAATATACCGTTGAGGCTACTGTGTTTATGTGCTGTGGTATCATAAACATCGCCTCGATTATTTTCAAATTCTACAATTTGAGAAAGGCCTCTATTTCTACATCTACACAGTACCCTGAAAGCCACTGCGAAGGTGTGAGGCAGGGGGTGAAGATTTCCAAACATGCACTGCTGACATGCAACTAAGAGCTACAACGTTAATACTACATGGAAACATGTTAAATACAAAAGCTGTCCTACTAATTGGTCAGTATCTACATAGTAATAAAGGGATTATGGTTATAAAGGCATTCATAACCATAACCTAGCATCCATGGTTTAGTAATGATAAAACATGCATCATGCACTACAGGCCAGCAATATATTCTCCTGCCTATCCATTTCGTCATCATCAAGGGTCAACAATCCTAGGATTGGTTTGACGCAGCCCTCCACTCGATTCTTCTATCGGCCAACCTCTTCATACCAACTTAGTTCCTCTCTTTCACGTCCTTTACGACCTGCTCCATGTAACTCATACTGCCTCTTTCATTTTTCCCGTTCACTTTTCCCTCGACGGTTGTCTTCATCAGGCCATCGTGTCATCCCTTTCGTATGCTGCCTATTATGCTCCCTTAAGGTACGCGGGAAAATGACATTTTTAATCCATGGGCACCTTAATCTATCTCTCTATTCTTATTTAGCTGGTCAAAACTTGTAAAATACGAAGGGGATCATAATATATGTCTAATATCTTCAGTAAACCTATCCATTACATTTCGACAGGAGATGTAATTAGTATTTTAACCTGCGACCTGATAATGATTCCCAATCTAATTCTTGTAATAGTTCTGATACACTGCTAAACCTATCGTAACACCTTGTAGCTTAAGTGTAAGTGGTTCAAAGATGGCATTTTCTGGTATCTGGTTAGCGTGAGATCCAACAGAGTACTGGCCTCCCATCCTGAGAGCCGGGGATCGTATACCTGCCAAGGCAGATTTTAAATCATTCTATCGTCCCCTACTTGAATGCCTTTTGGTGAGCACTTCGAATCCAGGTCTCCGTCCGTTGTATGGGACGTTAAACCGTGGTCCCCTTGACGGCTTTCAGTAAGAGCAAAAACATAATTAACATCAACTAATGCCGACGCCGGGTTTCTCTCCACTCTTCCTCTGTTCCCGGAAAAAACTCCGATCTTTGCCCAGTGATACCCACCTATCCTCTCTGACGCGAATGACCTCAGTTGTCGGATGGCTCCCCCAAATAACTACATCCTGAGTTCCCATAAAGAAAATAAAAATATTTTCTCAGGTTGTTGAACTGGAACTGATTATTTTATTCTTTATATACGACTACATTTGCGGTTCACTCATGTAGTACATGAGCATATAGAAATGTTGGCACAGCAGTTTCATAACGCTATTGTGTATTTTCCTGGACTCCATCAATCTTCTACCTCTCTGTGTTTACTTAATCAGTACGTTAAATTTTTGGCCAACCGTCGGTGTACATTTTTGAAGAAAAAGATGATTATTGGGGTATAATAATACATATACATAATACCCTGCAAGCTACCACAAAGGTGTGTGGCAAGGGGTGGATTCTCACCAAACATGCACTACATATCAAGCATAGAAAAGGATTAGTATAAATATACTAGTCTAAACTGAACTATTTAAAAAGATAAAAATAGCACACTAAGCATGCAAAAACGTGCTGTTAGTCGGGTTACCTTCAAGTCCTTACTGCAACATGCAACTACCTATGCTATAGATTGATTCATTTGTATTGGACATATTTATCGCTATTCATATCCCTAATTGTACGAGGAAAAAAGGACATTTTGATTCTGTCAGTTCGGCAATCAAATTCTCTAATTTTGTAATCATGGTCCAGTCTACCATAGTAAGTTGGGGTTCGCAAAATATTTTTAACGTCATCACTGAAAATATTATCTTGGAATTTATTTAGGAGATTAAGTCTAAATTTCAACCTGCGACCTGACAATGATTCCCAGTTTAATTCATTTATTTATTTATGTCTTATTTTAACATGCGAATTTCAGGACTCAAAGTCCTCTATTCCAGTTAACATGTTGGACGGCACAAACATCCATGCCCCGGAAAGAGAAAATCCTCCCCGGGCGGGATTCGAACCCGCGACCCTGGGATCGACAGGCGAGGGATTTACCCCGCCGCCACCGGGGCCGGCGGCGCACAGTGGCGAATTTTCCGAAATTCCTGGCCAAAACCCCAAAATGGTACCTACGTCCACAAAAACCTTTACAGATTCGAGAAACTGACAAATTGTGATCGAAAAGAGTGATAATACATAACATCATCGATCATTTTTTATGATATACTAAAAAATTGGCATAAAACTTACCTCAACTCTCGAGCGATACGCGGTGTGAGACGCAACAAAAGGTATTGTCGGGTCGGATCCGAACCAATCTCTTCTCTATGAGGTTCCCGGTAAAAACGAATAATTAATACGTATATAGTTTGGATACTTAGATTTACTCTCCGAAATTGTGAACACATAAAAGTGTATACTATAGCTTAAACATGGAAAATTGTAAACAAACTTTCAAAAATGATAAACAAAAATAATGGAACAGAGTGATGAAATATGATCAAGTAATGAAAAACTGCATATATAAATACAAAAGTATAGTAAACTATTAAAATAATTACATGTTTGTAAATAAAGATTCATGAAACACACGTAAACAATCGCGATAATGGAATCCAATTTCGCACTTAGAGAAAGAAGCAGCACTCTTTCTATGATGTTTAGTTTTAGTAAAATGAAATAAAAATCTTAGAAAAATTAGTCAGATACCTTACCTACAGATGCCAGATACATCCAGATGTCACGCATCAATTGAATAAGTCATGAGTTTATAATGACGATTAAATTAATCGGAGTCACTAACATCTAAATCACACTCACTGTCACTCCGTCCTTCAGCTTCGCTCTCACATACTTCGGGTTCTTTCAGTAGAGCCAGAACCTCCTCTGGCAAGCACCTAAATTTCCTTTTAGGAAGTTTTCTGAGGCTGGAAATATACGGATCTGAGGAAATGAGAAGCTGGTGAAAGATATCTTCCATGGTCACTTCCCGGGAGAATTTTCGGGAATATCCTTCCCGATACTTTCGGATGTCTTTGTTTCGAGCCTCTTGCGCTTCCTCCGAAAGCATGCCGATTGGCAAAAGGGCAGAAGATATCACCTGGGGTCCATGAAGGAGTACTTTATGCACTGTAACAGGCATGTAATACCATGGATACGTTTTGACTAATAGCCTAGCGGTATCCATGGCATATTCTTCGAAAGCACTTATGTTTATGGGATAACAGCAAGACATTGTCAGCAGTATCACCTGGAAAAACCCTTAAGAATTAATAGAATAAAATGAAGAAAAAATAGCTTCACCTTACCGTATCAAAATAACTATTACCTTAAATCTTATTATCAAATCTTCTTCAATTCCTGTAATTCTTGAGGAAACAAGAGAATTATGAAAGAATCTCCTTGCCGTGTTCCCATCGTTAGTGTTTCCGTAACCGGGCCTCGGCTTATCTACTATTAACCCCAGTTCTGTTTTGAACTCCTCCTGAATTCTTTTCTTATTCCTTTCAACTATTCTCTTTTCTTCTTCTCCACGCACTTGCCACTTCATCACGGGAAGTCGGTATCCTAAATGCAGAAGGCACTCAAACATGCGAATCCAAGCATGCAGCGTAGATAGTCCAAATCTTAAATGTGATTCGTTTAATTTCATTTTTCGAATGGCTTCAATGTTGTTGAAATTTTTGGCTGAGGCCCCACACAAGTAACACCTTAGGGATGATGAAGTCGCGGAAGCAGCATTACAAACTTTTCCATTTATCATCGTCAGCAACATTTCATGTCGAACTTTTAAAACCTTTCCGCTAGCAGACGTAGAAGTAAAGTCCAAGCCGTTGATTTGTTTCTCGACACGTTTTATTTCCTGAGTGATCACGTCAACATTTTCATGGATCAACTGTAAGTGTATAGGCCTACAGTATCGAGGAGATGACGGACGGGGATTCTGCCACACAATGACTTTTTTCTTACTCTCAACTGAATCAACAGCCAAGTGCAGTGGTACAAACGATGTCACGAACATGTTTGCATCAGTGCACGATGCTTTCTGAAAGGTTTGCTTGTATTCGGTTAGTCCCGTGCCATCACATCCCCATTTTGAAATCAGCTTCAAATTGAGAAGTTGGGAGGAGGAAAGCGTATTTATTACATCTTCTTGCACAGCAACAATACGACGGATAGTGTGATCTAACAAGCACTGCAAATCCACTTTCGCACTGTTTTCTCTTATTTCAATCCCTTCTGGGTAGCACCTTTTTTTAGCCTCGGTCACTGATTCATAGTTAGGAAAAATTCTACTATTGCAAGTCATCGCCATGGACCTAACCACATTATACTGCCTCTTTGTCAGCTTGCCTTCAATCAACATTGATAATGCATGATCACTGGAGAGTTGGGAGGACTCTTACCTCTCTCGGTAAGCTTTCCGGTATTTGCTCGCTCTAGTGGGGGTTGTTGCCGTCACTTCCTTAACCACTTGTGCAGCTTCAAACTTGCCAGATGCTCGTAGGCTCATATGCGTGGCAAATGCAAGGCTAGAAGTTTTCACTTGGGAACGCAATGCTTCGGTCTTCCTTCTCTTTGACCGTACACTACTCACTTCGAAGGCAACCTCTGGGCGACCACCCGCAAATGGCTGTGGCGCGATGTTATTTACTGGCAGACTTATTTCTTCTTCCAGCCATTTCATATTTTTTCTTTGGAAATACTCCTTATACCTATGATATGACTGCCACCTAGACTTAATTTCGTAGCTAATTCTAGCCAGAAATTTCTTTATTTCCATGGGCAGCTCGGTGTAACCTGTCCTTCTTTTGACGTACTCGCTCAATTGGAAGCACCTTTCCTCATAAGTGGCTGACGGGCAAAACAACATGGCATCGGCCATCTCTTTCCTTTTTATTAATATGTGACTGCTTTTTGAGCCTGAAAATTAATATTACCGAAGTTAATGACCGGAAATTAAAAGCGAGAAAATTGAAAACGCAATAATCCGCGAGAAAATGAGCTGTGCATCTATTACAACAAATACCATGTGCAACCAGAGTGGTAGATATTGGCAGCTAATTTTTTCGTAGCTTCATATTAGATATAATAGGCTATAACATGATGCCAATTTGAGCTCCGAATACAACTGAATCGATAACTTTATGTCTACATGCATTTGAAAACTAGTTTTTATGTGATGACTTATGCATAAATATTTATAACAAAATTATTCAACAATAAACGTGGTCTTTAGCAACATAATTTCGTTCCACTAACCTTCAGGTATTGAATCCATGCTGAGTTTATCACTCGGATGTCCGTTTTCCACTAAAAAGTAGCACTTGAACTTTCCACTCAGTTTTCCGCAAACACGTGTTACCGACAAAACTCTCCAAAAGAGACTGCTGTCTACACGCAGTGAAATCCTAACGGAAGTTTTGGACCGTGCCATTCGCATCCCAGGTCACCCAGCTGAGGGTTGCACCCGTCATAAAACCTTCAAAACACATTTCACTTTTAGGGTTTTGGCCAGGAATTTCGGAAAATTCGCCACTGTGCGGCGGGGTAAATCTCTCGCCGTTTAATTCATTTAATAGAAATTAATAAAATTTAAAAAAAATTAATTTTAACTGCCATTTATCACACCATTTTTCAGTGTCTTGTAGGTCATCATATAAAAATTCTTTATCATAATGGCGCAAGTGGCCTCAGTTGTCAGTCCCATCCCCCAAGTGAAAAAGCAATTACAATAACAAAAACTTGGGGTGTTTCGGCTGATTTTTTACTACGCTATTGGGAGGATACGGGTAGCCGTCGTAGTATCAGAGTAAGGACATGAGTGCCTGAAATGATCCCATTCAGACAATATTAATCTATTCCATCCATTACCACAAACCCACATATAGAAAAATATAAAATGACGGCATTCGCTCATTGTCTAGTGATGCGAAAATTCATGATGTTTCGTCATTGCTTTAACTTTGGGAATTATTGTATGTTAAATACTTCGTGCAATATTTTTCCATCAATCTCATGCATCTTGGCTTGTAATATCAATTTCCTGATATGAATAGGAATTTACGTTAACCATTTTATTCATAATTTTCCTCAATGCTTACGGCTTTCGGGCGTTCCTCCGCGTCATGGAGTCTCATGGTGACATTTTCTCCTGCCATCCTGCCGGCGTCTTCAGGACAGTAGATTCTGACGCCAGCTAGTAAGACGCCAGCTGGATGGCTGGAGAAACTGTCACCATGAGACTCACTGACGCGGAGGAACGCCTGAAAGCCTTCCCCAATGTGGATAAACGCCAAGGAAGCCTCAACCCCAACATAATTTTCTTATTGTATCCTAAATATCATTTACTTAGAGTAACCGGAGATCGCTAGGGAATGAAGTTGTAACTATATAAACATTCACGATATAATTTCAGGGAGTTTGGTGAGTTATTCTGACTAGCCGAAGCGAATGTCTCGCCTGTTTTCCCCGAAGTCACGTGAGTTAAGTGCAGGCCACCGCTTTGAGCTACTGCCTGCGAGCCATCACGCTCGCTCTACCTTATCCTTGCTCTTGAGGTCGGAGTGTATCATCTCGGTGCATTTGGTATGATGGTGGGCGCTTTCGGGCACGGACGGGTTCGCTTTGTGCCTGGTTTTCACCATAAGGTTCCCCTCCCACAGGGCTTCCTGCTCCTCCGGCGGAGGAGGAGGCCGTCGCCGAAGAGGGAACACCGGCCGGCGATGACGATGGCCCCCGTGGGTCGGAGGAGGGCCCCGCGGCTGAGGACGCTCCCTCGGCTGAGGGAGGAGGAGGGGATGAGGCGGCGGCGGCGGCGGTGCCGGAGGGGGCCGTCGGGGGACCGCGCCTTCCCGAGCCTAGGGCCCCCGGGGCGGTCGGCAGCAGGATCTGGGTTGAACCCCTGCCCGGGGCGGAGGAGCCCCGCCTCGCCCCCTCCCGATTCCTCCGCCTTCTAGTCTGCTGGGACCTGGAGGGCCCCGTCAGCCCCCGCGACTGGATTGCCCTCTACGACCAAGGTGAGGGCCCCTTCGCTTCCTCTCGCATCAAAGGATATACATACACATGTGCTTACATACAATGATGACTCGGACAACGAAGATGTTTCGGAATCATATTTGTTGGCCGAAATCTTCGTTGCCCGAGATCTCACTGTATTTGACTTTGCACTTAACGTATTCGCGTTAGCGTGTTGATTCCGAGGCGAAGGATAAATACGGAAGAATATGCTAAACGATCAGCTTTCGCAATTAGTTCTAAAAAATACGGATAGATAGCGTCCAGTGAACGCTAATAGTTTTTATTAACGTCTCAGGGGTGTTAAGTTAAATTTTCGTTAAGTACCTAAGTTAATTTCACGCTAATATTTTCTATAAATTGGCCTTTGCTTGTTAATCGAGGTATCACTGTATCGGGCTTCGTCCGAGGCGAAGTATTGGGTCGAAAACCTCTGCTCACTACCTACAAATCACGAAATTTAGCCCATAACTACTCTTCTTGGCACACGTTTCGTAAGAACCTGCTTCGTCTCTTATCCTCTTGGTTGATTCGCCTTCATCCTTCCCATCAGCCTACCTATTTACGTTCTTAGCTTTCAGATCGCGATTTTTCGCCCTGAGTGAAAGAAATGTGCTTTTTTCCTTTTCTTGTGCCAGTTCCCCTTTCATTCGTGCATGTTTCAACTCACGAAGTGTGTTCTGTAAATTTTTTTGCGGGTGATTTAGGCAAATTGGGAGCTCTTTAAAATGTGATAGCGCATACGTAGAACGAGGAATGTGTAGCCATTGTCGGGGAGGAAGAAAAGTTTTCGTGAAGAATTAAAAGTAAAAATGGAAGTAAATGGATAGCGTGTTGATAAGTTCCTTATTTTGGAAATCATCTCGTGGTGACGTATGGCTTAGGGATTTCAGTGTTTCGGCATTTTGTTAAAGGGGATCGGGTTGGTGTGGTGGCTAGAGCACTGGTCTTCCATCCCAAGGGCGTGGGTTAAAAGCCCGGCAGTGGCAAATATTTTTTCACTGGTGCACTGGTCCCCACTTGAGTGCCTTGTGGAGAGCACTTCCAGTCCAGTAGGTGCTCCGCAATGACAGTTTTCAGTGTTTGCTTTGTTTGCTAAAACAAAAAACCATCAAGGCCTCTACACAGCATCTAATTTGCCAAAGTAACTGAAAAAAGTAACTTTTAAAGGAGAAGTTACCATTTTTAACTTTAATCAGTTACTTTTTCAGAAGAGTAACTTTTAACTTTTTCTAGTTACTTTTTACAGAGATTAACTTTAACTTTAATTATTCAATTTTTTTTGGTAATTTTCCCAACTATGGCCTTGCTTGGATTTCTCTTGATACGGGCATGCGGGAATTCCCTCTTAATGGTCAAAGGACCGATTTTTGTCTAACCTTTCAGCATCATATAGTGTATCCCTTCCTTGTTTCTTCACTAGTTCCATGTATTCTTTCGAAAGCGCACTCACTTCGTCATTATCAGTTAACAGCATTCCGTCTCTGTTTTTATTCACTTTGGTCCCAAATGATCGATGTTGTGGAGTTTCGATTCTCCCACAAAACCAAAATTTGTCCCCTCATATGGATATGTTCTTCCATTCCTTTACCAATATTTACGCCCACTTCTAATCTTCACTGTAGTTATGTGTTCTCTTTTGCTCTTCTGCATTCATTCTTTTTTGGTCTTAGCTTATTCGTCTTCTCAATTTAGTAGAGAATTTCCTTTTCCATCCACATTCTGACGGTGCAAGTCCTTCGTCTGCCACCCCTGTCATTTCTTACTCCATTTCGCCATTGGTCGGCTCCGATTCCATTTCACTTTTCTTATCGCCACCCCCTCACTCACCTTGTTCCTTTTACTTTTGGTCTTTCCTTTATTGGCGTGCCGTGCCATCCATCTGATTTAGTCCTAATTACCTCGGGTCGTGTAGTTGGTAAAGTAGCAGGTCAAGCACCATTGACTGGCTAGTTGACCAATTCTTTTTCAAGCTGTTTACACGACTGTCAAGTTGGCAGTTCAGTAGACGAAGCCCAATTCAGTCTGAATATGAAGAAGCCCTGAAGGCGATGACCGAGTCGGGAATAGAAATGTCGGCAGCAATGGACATAGTAACCCGGTGGAGGACCCGAGGAAACTTCACTCAATTCAGTCAATGATTTCTTGTTAAGTCAATTGTCTTAAAGTAGTTTTTGTGAATAATTTCCTCCGACGTAAATTTGTGAGGAAAACCATTTTCATGATTAGTTTGAATTCATTAGTTCGAAAGCCTTCTTTTTGAAATTTATCTACTAATTCAGCCTCTGACCCTTTTCTAAGATTCTTGTTTCTATAATCGGCAAAACTTATGTTCCACAGGTAATAGATAAATACTTAATAAAGAGCACGATTCTTCCTCTGACAATTTCATGATTTCAGAATGCATACTCACTCAATCAGGCACATGGCTCAAATAAAATAACCCTGTCCACATACGTCGAGCGCGCAATAAATTTGGTGGCGGGGTGGTCGAGAACTGTTAGAGGCCTAAATAGTGGCGAACACCTGGAATGAACTTTGAAAGTGATGGTTTTGACTCTCTGAAAAAGTGGGAAAGGCTCCTACAACTATTTGAATTAGCAAGAAAAACTATTGTCTTCGAACTACTCTAGGTGATATAAAACCTCTTTCTCTGAATTTTCGGTGTTACTATTATTAATAACCTGTTAATTGAATCATCAGGTGCCATACACATTTTATATTCTTGTACATCGTATATAGGCCGTTGTACACGATACAATTTCTTGCACAAGAACTTGTTCAATGCACAAATTGTATCGTGTACGAGGTGTTCGTACAATTTCTTGTACAAGAAATTAGATTATGCTCTACATTATTGGATGAAACCGTAGGTTTAAGATCCACTCCGTAGCATCCGCGCATGACATTTGACGGTAGTGATGCGTTCGTTTAGTATTCGTAATGTTGGTGTTCTGTGTTTGCGATAACTTTAATTCCTATTGGGTGCTTTCCATTCAAGCGACTCATGCGTCGTCTTGAGTTAACTCGCGGAAACTCAAGTCGACTTGTGTCTTCGCGAATGGAAAGCAAGTTTCAGTGCGCAGAAGCTGATGCGCTAAGGACTTTCACGGGGACTCGTGATTGGTGCGTTTTTGTGGGAAGGAAATTGAATCCACAGATGTTTCCTTCTTGTTATAGCAAGATCGTTACCAATAAACAAAAAAATGAGTTGTAGGATGATTAATTAAGAAAATACTTAACTTAAACATTTGTCCTGATTTATCGGTTATTTTCAATATGCCTCTTGCAGACGTATTGCGATTTAGAGCTTGCGCCGTCCTTCTTTCTTTTTTCAGTAACTCACCATTACCGGTGTGTCACCGTGTGTCGACTCGCGTTTGACACAACAGCGACACACACTGATTGGAAAGCACTACACGCGACACAAGTTGACTTGTGTCGACTTGCGTCGATGATTGGAAAGCACCCATTAGCGTGGCAAAACTTCCATTTTTGTTGTACATATCGTGATATTCTTTGTTGCTTCCATATTATGATAATCTTTGTTGCTTCCTTATTGTGATATTCGTCGGTCGCGTTGGAAGTTTTCTATTTCTCAAAAGATGAGTTGGATTCTCTGACAAACATTAAAACTCATTGTAATTAGGATGACGTTATTGAACCAAAAGGAAATATTAGCTACAAGCCTAAACATGATGTTTGGAGGATAAATGATGGGTTTCATGAGCCGATGAAAGAGTGCAAGTAACCAATCGTATAATTTCATTTTATTAATGCTAGGATTAATGGTAGCAAATTGTTGTAACCCAGTTAATATGGCAGTATTTTCAAAATGCTATGGTCATCAGATATCGCAATTCAGCTGTTCGCCAGAAAACGATATCTGCGCATGTTATTGGCGCACAAATTGCATGAAAATCTTTGATCGTGTACGACCGTCAACCAACTTCTTGTACAGTTTATTGGTCAAATATCGCTGTTCAATTTATGGTACACGATCTTGTACAAGAAATTGTACCGTGTACAATGGCCTTATAGCAAGATAACTCTAGTATGCCCTCAATAGCAAGATCACCTAGCACTTGTGCAGATGCACCGAGAGCATCTCTTCTTCCTAGCCATCCTCGTACCCGCTGTTAACTTTGTCTGCTTGATTCCTCTTCCACAGCATGTGGCTACTTCATTTATACGTGGACTTGACACTCTGCCAATTGCTTTCCTCACAAGTGTATGTCTGGAGAACATGTGCGCTAAAGAAAAAAACAATTTAAAGAGAATAGACGTAGCAAGAAGTCATTCATTGAATTAGGTCGTGTATAATGATTTGCCAACTTTACTGTCGTGCGTACATCTTGAAAAACCATTGGTCAAGTAACCAGTCAAGTGTACTTAACCAGTTGTACTTTACTAAATACTCGACCCGTGTAAACTAGGCTAATGGGGAACATGAACTATTTTTTGTCTTTGAATGCGAAGTTTATTAGCTAAAATGTGTTTGGCAAACATTTTGGTGGAGAATTAAGTTGTGTTGCAAAGATATTACCCTTTAAAAATTATACATTTTATTATAAGATTACTCTTTTTCGGCAGCCTAGAAACACGACGTCACGGCACAGTATCACTATGGGCGTTGTTTGTTCCTTTTTAAGCGAAGGTAAGTTGTTTAACTTGGCGAAAACGTTTGTATTTATCTCAATGCCATAAATGAAAGTATTTCAAGTTTTTATTTAATTAGTATGGACCGCAACGAGCAAATCGTCCATAAATTTATAATACCTGTATACTGCCCTGTTTGTTTTACTCCAAGAATCTCCGCTATGAAAGAGCAGTCGTAGTCAACCAAAGGAATAATGTCGAATTGTGCTTTTTTACAATTCTTTTAAGTCATGGTGCGGGTTAAGAAACGGTTGAAATCCTCAAAGCAATATTCGCTTCGTTTTCTTCTAAAATAAACGACTGTTTCCGTAGTATTATGGAAACAATACCGTGCAGTGACGTCTTTGACGTTCCTGGTCACGTGACAATAGTCAATTTTCTGGAACATTTTAATAGCATTTAATAATCTTTGTGGCGGGCATAGAAAATACTGATTTATACATTTAAATTTGTGAGTGAATATCGCATCAAGTACACCTTTAGTATACGAGAAACAAATGTCATGCATATTCACCATCATGGCGCATCAACTTTTTTGTTTGGATCGGCTGTCGCTTCCGTCTCTCCCGGTTTTCCCGAGAGCGGGAGGTTCCCAGCGGCGGCGCCTGCTCGCGGGTGGCGGCTAATTGCCCGGCTGCGGGTGCGACATTGCACCCGTTCATCCGTCAAGAAGTTTAACAAGGGGTGACCGACAGCGCGTGGCAGCATCGTCTCCTAAATGCGTGTGGATTTACGAGAGAGAGAGAGTTTTGTCTTCGGGTGGTGTCCTCTCAGCCCTCCCCCTCCTCCCCCCAGCACGGGAAGTGATCGTGTGGATGAGGAGGATTACCCCGAAGGGCGGAGTCCCTGTCGCGTGGGGGGGGGCGAAGGGGGGGCCCGGGAGGAAGTGAAAATGGGAGGACTTCCGGCGAGGGGCGGAAGTAGAGGACGTATTATTCGGGATCGAATAACGGTTGCCTTCTGTCGAAAGGCTTTTGCACCTCCCCCCCCTTTCACTTCCTCCCATCGGCTCACCCCGTGTATCTATAACCAGAGATCGAACTTCCTTCCCTCCCTTCAGCCGTGAAGCTTTTACATAAGTCTGTTGATGATTCCGAACAGATGTATCTCCGGGTGCCCCGACTATATTTAGTTATTTGTTTTCACTCGAGGAAGGACGGAACGGAGCGCATTGGAAGGTATCCAACAGTGTTTAAGTGGCGGGGGTTTATTTGGAGTGAGGTTCGCTGCGATAAAGGCGCTCATTGTGGACACAAATTAATGTTCTGGTTTTGCGCCTCCTCGCCGCGCGAAAGAGCTTCCCAACGTTTAAAAGTTCTGTATTTTTTTTACCCACAGGAAGTCAATTAATACTTGACAGAGAGGAAGCGCCTGCAATCGGCGTATCAGGTTAGGTTATGTGGCGCGAGAGCGTGTTGCAATATTCTGTACCTCCTCGTCATTTCCTTCTCCAGTTTAATTCCGAGTGTTTTTCCCTTGACATCATCAGATATTAACGGTTTTTTAAGCTTTAATTTTTTAAAGATTTGCTATAACATGCTTTAATTTTTTGACAAATATAAACATGTCAGTTCTACATTGCTTGATAGTGTTCCAGTGCATTCAGTGCCCATACAGTAATGACAGCTGGGATTACGTGATCAGCACATCATCAATGCATGCTTTTGTAAAATATTGATGCTGAACGTAATGTTTTAATTAGGAAAATTTTTTCATTCGCGCTTAATATGAAACTATAATGAAAATTTTAAAAGTGTGATGATCGGTAATATCAAAAGAGCGACTATTTCAATTCGCTTAAGACCGCTTTACGAGATACAATTTTTTTTTACAATTTCTTGTACAAACGCTTGTATGAGGAAATTGTACCGTGTAAAGCGGCAAATTGTGCGAATGTCTGAATGACTGTATGGAAAATAGAACTTGTTCTAATTCTATTCAGACAAACATTCAATTTCGTTCAGTTTATACAAGCGTTTGCACAAGAAATTGTACAAAAACTTTTATCGTGTAAAGCGGCCTTTAGGCGTATGTCGTACTTGTTCGTATGAAAAGGAAGCGCGTGTCATGGAATGTGATAAAGGACTAGATATTGTCGAATTTCTACCCCGCAATACATTACAAAATAACTTAAAAAGGTCTTTAAAAAGGTTGAAACATCTATCTTATGCGGAATAGAGGCCATATATTTTATTGATTTTACCAATTGGTTCAAAAATTGGCATTTTGAAAACACATCTTTGTATTTGTACATTTTTGCTAGAATCGATGAAGTCGTTAATTCGACAAACATTAACCTTGATTTGGTTTACTTCTTTTCAACGTTAGCCTCCGGATAGAGTTTCATCACGGATAATAACTGTTTTTTTTATATATTTATCGTCAATACGTTATCTTTAACAGACGTAGTGATCGTATCAGTTAGTGAATCTCCTGGCCCAGGGAAGACGAGGCCTACGAAAGTGCTTTAAGGGTGTTCAACGCATTTTGAATAGTCCGATTTAACGGCTTCTCATCTCACCATGATCTCGCGGCTCTAGTAGTTCTTGTGAGTTGCCATCAGCGTCGCCACCGTGGAAAGTGGAATGGGGAGTTGAGGGGAGGGACCTGATATGTCGCAGCTGGGATTTTTCGGGGGCGGCGACAGGAGGGCTTGCGAAATACGCAAGGCGATCAAGTTTCTCAGAAAACAGATAAGGTCGAGAGCTCTTTTTTCGGAGCCGAGTGTGAATTGTTTTCCTCGTCTTCGTTGTGGTCGAGAGTAAGAAAGGTCAGCAAATACCTAAAATTGAAAACACCTAAAGGGTTCTGGGATTGTCGGCGTTGCCTTGGATTTGTAGTGCAGTTTTTAGTGGTTGTCAAATGTTATGGACTGAAGTTATTAAATTAGTCATCCATGATTTATTTTAGCGGGATGCACGTTGCCCTCGTAAAGTAATTGTGAGCATTTTTAATGAGGTTAATTAAAATATCGTCTTTCCCCCTAGCATATGCGACTAACTCCGACTCTTGTCTTTCATTAATGTGAAAGTTCAATGTTATTTCTCTACAGTTTCCTACTATTTACAGGGCCAAAGCGCTCATATATTTTCCTCTAACTGTTACCAGAGTACTTTTACTTGAATATCAATGGCGGAGGCAACAAAAAATTTCGTTTATGAACGTTGTGCATTTACGTTTTTCGGTTATCATTATGATTTTACGGTTAAATTGAATACGCTTTTATACACACCAGAAACGAAACGGACTAAACGGTATTAATGGTCAATGCTCCACATTTATTAACACGCCGTTTTAAATTGAGATTATTAGTGAAAAAACTTTTTTCTTCGCAGGTAATTCACCATATTTACAATAATTCCCTCAATTAAACCCAATGACTGGTTTGACAGGGTTGAGTTCCGCCGTACTAAGGTGGAAGGTGAGTGAAATTCACACATTCAGGGTAAAGAGGCCAGTTTTCCGACTTACACAACTGTGATACTGAAATTCAAACCGCGATATCATGCCAAAGTGCTTCGTCCGGAATTGAATCTGTTACTGAACGCTCTACCCACTGGGCTACTATGCACTCACTAGTTACAATTAGTAATTATAATGAGCAAGTTAAGTATGATCACCCTAAAAATTAACTTAACCATTCGTAAATAAGGTATATCTTCCATTCTGTGCATTGGTACACAAAATTAAAAGTTGAGAAAACAGAAACATAAATGGCATAAATAACAGCCTGCAGTAGAAATTCGTATACAAATTACCAACTAACCTTAGCACAGGAAATCAAAATGGTTATATAAAGCAGTAATACATTGAAAATACAGTTTATGAGCACATAAAATGAATATATTAACATTACTCTTAGAAAGAGTGTAACAACAAATTATTAAAGTTCACTGATTATATTCACCATTACTGCATAGCTGTTTACCGGATCTTCTCGCCCTTCGGATAACAAGGATCCACGATTTGTTTACGAATTTTTTTACGAAGGAGCCCTTACATTTAATTATCTCGTAAATTTAATATTGCGAAATAAATGCCTTTTTCGGTTTTTTCCCTGCGAATCGAATTCTGCACGTTGCAATCTCTCCTCTTCGTTTTGTTGTATCCTTTACGATACTGCGCTTTTCTATAAGGCTTCGTGGACTCTTCCATAAAGCCGTCACTTCTGGACGCTGGAGAACACAGCCACACGCACCCTTCCTCAAGAGATAATCAAAACTTAAAAAAATCCACCCGTCGTACAGTGGCGAATTTTTGAGAATTCCTTAACAAAACCATAAAATTGAAATTTCGTTTGAAGGGTTCCGGATGTTTGCAACCGTTAGCTAAATTATGTGAGCATCTACAGGGATACAGGTTTGTGGAAAATCGTTTCCTTCCGTACCCTTTCCCTACTCATTGGCCTTGCTGCTGCTGTCTTTTCCGGAGAGTTTCACTAGTCGCATATGACACTGAAATAACAAAAACTACTTCATGTATGCTTTTTCGGTGCATATCGGGCACCCATGAAGCAAAATTACTGCGGAAGATGTGCATTGAGAATATTTTAATTTAATTATACGAAGTTTTATTTATCAGTATGCAATATTTTATACTCGCGGCTGAGCTTAAAGCCACCAAGTGCGTTCGCCGCGTTGCGGATGGCTGGTCGTTCTCTAGATATAGAGGTTAGCTACGAGATAAGCGAGTTTTCTCGTTAAATAAGCAGTCGTGGACGAAAAGCTATCCCTGGGTAAGGTAGGCCTTCAATTGATACAGATCCTGTGAAGATACCGCCAACAATTACCCTTCTCAGCACCCGGAGGGGAGAGCAGCAGCTCTTATTCTTATGAATGAAGGTGGAGACCACAGTAGTCGGTAGACCGACACCCATTTCATTACAGGCGTGGTAACATTTACTTTAGCGGCTATAGTACTGCGATGTGGAAGGCAAGGAGAAACCACCACATTATTATCCCGAGGAGTCGCAGCTACTCCACTCTTTTCTTTCTATCAAGACGTGATGGAACCCTCTAGAGTAAAATATTCCGGAGAGAAAATAGTCCCAATTCGGATCTCTGGGCGGGGACTACCCGAGACACTACATCAGTCAAGTGTGATAAACATTTTAGGGTAGGAAATTGGAACGTGTGATCACTTTGGACATACGGAATATTGAACCTGAAGGTGGAAATTAAGAGAGTGGACCTCGATGTATTAGGAATCAGTGAAATGAGATGGCCCGAAGGAGACTTCTGGAGCGGAAGTTACAGAATTATTCAAACCGGATCACTGAATGGTAACACTGGAGTAGGCATAATGCTCAGGAAGAGTGCAGGACTGCGCGTGAAGAGCTTCCTGCACTACAGTGACAGGATTATGATGTGAAGATTGATAACAAGCCTACGGATACCATTGTGGTGCACGTTTACATGCCTACGTCGGTCTACGAAGATGAATGAGTGGATGACGCCTCCGAAGATATCACGGCAGTTATAAAACTGGTAAAACGAAAAGAAAACCTAATTATTTTAGGCGACTGGAACGCTGTCGTTCACGAAAGTTAATATGGAAGAATATCTGGAAATATGGTTTGGAAAATCGAAACGAAAGAGGAGAGAGAATACTGGAGTTCTGCAGACAACATAATTTAAGTAGCGGTTGTCAACACATTGTTTAAAAATCACAACCGCCGTAGTAAAAGTCACAAACGAAGCAACTAAAGATGGTTGAAGCACGAAAGATCAGTAAAATAGCTCAAGCAAAGAGGGCATTCTATCAAGAGAAGAATCTACTAACAGCTAGAAATACAAGTGTAGAAGTAAGGAAACAATTCATCAGGACGTACGTCTGGAGCATGTTTCTTAGCGGCAGCATGGACGATGACAGCAGCGGAGAAGAAAAGAGTGTAAGCATTCGAAATGTGGTGTTACAGAAGAATGATGAAGATTTAATGGATCGACCGAGTAAGTAACGAGGAAGTGCTAAGAAGAGTGGGACAAAAGAGAAGTATCCTGAAAACTAAAAAGAAACGGGACAACTTAATCGGCCATATCTTGAGACACAATGGCCTGATGAAGACAATCGTCGAAGGAAAATTGAACGGGAAGATTGTAGGTAGGCCTCGTATGTGATACATGGAACAGGTTGTAAAGGATGTAAAAAAGAGCCATTACGCTGATATGAAAACGTTGGCCGATAGAAGATCCGAGTGGAAGAATGTGTCAAACCAATCCTAGAATTGCTGACCGATGATGATGATGAAAATTTTGTAACTATAAAACTGAAATATTGCATTAAATGGAGCATTTTCCAAACCTTTGAGCAGACATTAAGTTATTAATTAAGCAGTGTTAAGTCATCTGATTGGATGACGTTACAGCCCAGTATTTTATAATTTGTCGAATTTACTTTACCAAGAAATAAATGAACTTTTCAAAATCAGAGGTTGCGCTCATTTTGAACAGAAACGTTTTTGCTGTTTCGCATATCTTGTCCAATATCCGAGTTTTAATATTAGGAACGGTATAATTGAAAGTTCTAAGTGTGATCATATAACACGAAAGAGATAAAAAATTGTGAATGAGTTAATAGTAGCCACTTTTGGGGCATAACGTGTCCACTTTTTCGTCCTCATGAAAATACTCCGGGGATATTCCTATATTTTATTTTTGGAAATGAAACATTTTCTTGTAAATTTCATAACCAAGTGGCTACAAGGAACTAGAGAATTAAAAAAATGTCGGTAAAGAAACAAAAAAATGGTTAGATAGAGACATCAGTGTTTCCATCAATACGCCTCAGCTATTTGCAATTGAATGAATATGCAACTAATCGTCTATTTGTTTCTTTCAAAGGAACAAGTTCAGGGGCGTCGGAACTATTTTCGCTAGGAGGGGCCTACCTTGAAAAGGGCCCGCATTTTTTGCGGATAGGAGGGGGTAGAGACTAGAATTCCCCTAAAAGTGCATATGAAGATGGTAGAATATGCGTCAAAAGGGAAAAGGCAAGATGGAAACAAGTGAAATTTGATTTTTATTAATGAAGACTAATTTTTCAAGGGCCCGGGGCAAATTCTGGGGGGGGGGGGGCCGAATGCCCCCCCTGCCCCTCACTTCCGACGCCGCTGAACTAGTTCACGTTCAAGCGACGTCAGAGCGAATTTCTTTGTGCATAAGCGGTGAGCTCAACTGTCAAATGCTGTACAAATGATCCTCCGAGTAACTAGCCTGCGGTTAATGGCGTTGTACATGTCATAAATGCCGAAGGGCCCATGGAATAGAGTGAATTAATAGCATTCCAAATCATGAATGACCGAGTTTTATCATTTTAAGTCATCGTCAGGTATAAGTACGTTATCGTTAAAAGAGTCTCAGTTGCTACACCATCAATATGTAGTAAGGTCGGTGGCTCTGTTCTGCAAGAGCAAAAGTTACCCTAATTACGAGCAGTCACTAGTCTAATTGTAAGATGCGGTTGCTGCCTTGTGGAAACAAATTATGATTCCTCGTGGGAAAATCTACCTTCCGTCTCATACTGTTCAATTCGTGCCAAATCCTGCACGCTACTTGATTTTTCCCCCTAACGTTTTGAAGTGTAGCCCCCTAATCATACTAACCATGTTATTATTGAAATGCAATGCAGGCAATAGTGTGAGCAAATTTCGTAATGCTTTTTTATGTCGACATTGATAAGGGCAGCGCCTTACAGCGGGATATGTTGTTCAATAAGTGTGGATATGGTACGGTAAAGGTTCAAATCCTCATATCATGTCGTACAAGTTGATTGTGACTCATGTAATAATATTTAATTTAGTCAACTAAGTAAATGCTATTATGAAAAAATTTAATTTAACGTGTAATTGTAAATAATGACTACGTATGGGTCTGAATCTCATTTGGACTCAGTTCGCATTGTAACACATGCTAAGTGACCCATGAACAAATGTTCATGAGATCTTATAAGACTAATATTAAGATAAAAACGAAGAAAAGTGTGTCAGTTCCTCATTGGGTTACAGGTACACAAAAATATGCTTTACCAACATGCTACGTGGCTATTTCTCAA
Organism: Platycnemis pennipes; assembly: GCA_933228895.1. NCBI lineage: Eukaryota > Metazoa > Arthropoda > Insecta > Odonata > Platycnemididae > Platycnemis > Platycnemis pennipes. Next base: position 133,981,171 of record OW121851.1, read on the forward strand.
GAAGTCCTAAAAATACTCACGAAAGTGTGACACCTCTTGACATTTTCTCTTAATTTTTGATCGTGACGTAGGCTATATTTTCATTTTCAGTGAAAATATACTCGCGATAAAAAAAGAATCACAGTCACCAAATAATCCACGATAATCTCGGAAAGGTTTTTGGCAAATATATATTTTTTACGGGGTACCATTCTGTACCATAAACAAAATGTATTGGAGCTCCTGACAAAGAGTAAAAAATCATTTGAGAAAGCATGCCTAGGTTCAAGAAACAAATATTATATTTCAGTATCTCTGACCATCAATCGCACGTTAAGTGAGAGAAAGATAGGAACTCGCTATTGCCAAAATGACGAAAATAATTAAATCCTCATAGTGCATTGGTAAGATAATTTAGTGTTCGCCGTTATAACATATGTGGGCCCCTTATCTCCTCTTCCCAAGGCAAAAAGCTAAGGCAATATCACGAAAAACATTGAGAATATGCACTAACCAAATAGCATATCATTATATAACAGGGGTGTATAATGTGGGTGGGGTGCATGTCCATGAAAACGGAGTTGGCAACTACGAAATAAAAGCCAGGAGGGAAGGATGTTCGTGGCTACTTTTTAACAGTGCGCTTGATAAGTGCGTAGTCAACAATTGGAAATTGCACAGGATCGTAAATTATAGTAACATTACATTACTAAATTTTCAATCATGCATGACGTTAGGTCTACTGCGAGCGGAGGACATCACGGTTGGATGCGATAGCAAAGGAACAAGAATCACGAAATAGGGCCGCACACAGGAAAGGGAGTCTATCAGATTCCATGAGGCAGGATATTGCTTCTCATACTATTGTAGCAGGTGACGGTAGAAAATGGTATAACAAATCTACATCTATGTGATTCCCTGCAAGCCACCGCGAGGGTGTGCGGCAGGGGGTGGAGATCACCAAACATGCACAAGACTACTGCATGGAACTATTGACATGCAATAGGCTACTACATGGAAACATGCTACATAGAGTTTGACTGTTATTAACTACTTAGTAATAAAGGGATTGGTTGTTAATACATACATTATGCACTCCAGACAACTCTACAATATTTCACCTAACTATCCCTTTGCAATGATGCGTATTGTGTTCTCTTATAGTACGGGGAAAAATTACATTTTGAATCTATCAGTACGACAATCTCTCTCTTTCTAATCTTATTAATCCGGTTGAATCTAAACCAATACGCTTGTTTTTAATAGGTATGTGCCTAACATATCTTCAGTAAAGCTATCCGTTTTAAATTTCTATAATAGATTTAAAATGTGGCTCACAAGAGATATTTATGTGCAAGAAGTACAATCTCGCCTTGCATTATCGTTATTTCTTGGTTTTAATTTGTGAACGCGTGAGTTAAGTCCACAAATTTTCCTGCAAAAATGTAGGATTGTTTTTCAATTATTAATCTTAATGAGACTAACATTTAATTTACATGTTTTGAATGAACTTCAAACTATAAAGTCATTGTTATTTGGCAGTTGAAAACTAAATAAAAATCGTTCGAAGCATTGTAATAGTCTCATTTTAATTATCCAATTTCAATTCATTATCAGTTTCAATTATCGCCCAACAATACGAAAACTCAATATTTTGCAATTGTTCTAAATAGCAATGTCAAAATATGAAACTAACGACACGATATTTCGTATTAAAAAAACAAATTGGTGTGAATAAATAGCATAAAAATTAGTTTGTGGAGGTTTTGAAAGAAATAGGTTGATCCTTTTCTCGACGCCCAGACACACAGTGGAATATCTCGCCTAGATCGCTCAGACCCTCCGTCAACCTTCCACACTGCTCTTCGAGCGAGGATGAAACTTGATCGCTTAGAGATAAGGAAGCCCTCCCCCCTCCGCCTCTCCCTCTCGGAGCGTCTCGGAGGCGAGATGAAGCGGTGGAATGGAGAGAGGAGGGGAAGATTGGGCGGGAAAAATATGAGGGGAACGCCTCAGCTTGCGTTTAGTTCGGTGAACGCGATTCATCGTCTCGCAATTTTAGATGCTGCAGGAATGGGTCGTAAGACGAGCACATGGCATTAGTCTCTTCTTTAATATGTAGGATTATAGATTGGCTGTGTCGAAGGAATTTTCCATTTACGTTTATACACCGCTGCGATAGGCGTTCAAAAACGCATAAAAACAGTAAAGTTTAACCTGCGATTTCTTGATTTGCAAGGCTCAGAGAAGATATTTCCTGGATAGGACCAAATACTCAACCTTTGCGCATAATATAATGAAAACAAAATGGACGTATCTATCATAATACGAGCATGGCATTTAAAATAAAAATAGTCTGCAGCGGCATTATTTGGCGAGGTGTTGAACACCCTTAACGACCGGGCCCGGGAAGGTGAACCATTCTAGGAAGTCATATTTATTAAGTCATTAAATCATCATAAGGATAAGTACTATAGGGCCATAAAGATTCGTGTGTTTTTATTCGGATATATAGGGTCATATTCAGAATCTCTACCACGGTCTCGCTTCTACTGCGTGCATCCTAAAATCCGTACTACAAGTCAAATTGGTGTTCTGTCTGCAAAGGTGGTATTGCTTCTCAGCGTGACTTTGAGAACTGAATTCATTAGTTGACATTCTGAATGTGGCCCAGCTATATTCAGAATGTCAACTACCGTCTCAATTATACTGCTTACGTCATAAAATCTCTAATGCGAGTTCAAAAGGGAATACAGATTCTCCTCGATATTCTTCGAAACTCTATACAGCGTGGTAACACCAACTTTGCAGGGTGAATATGATCGCCCATTGGACTCAAATCCGATATTTTAGGGCGCAAGCAGTAGAAAAGAGACTTGTATACCGTTTCGAACGATATCGAGGATAATCTGTATACATTTTCGAACTCGTAATAGAGATTTTATGACGTCACCAGTAGAGGTGAGACTGTAGTTGAGACCCTGGGCAATATTCAGAATCTCAACTCTGTTCTCAGCATCGCCCTGTGAAGTAATACCACCTTTGCGGGTAAAATCTGTACCTGCACCATTATGACTCATTTTAGGATGTAAGCAGGAGAAGTGAGACTGTAGTTGAGAATCAGAATATGGCCCTTAGAATGAACACGTCTGGGATTCAGAGGATCAGTGGCCATTATAACTGGAATCCAATTAGCTGGAAGCCCTTGGGCCACAATCCTTCCACACAGATCTCGTGAATGTCCATTAAACTGTGGATTTACGTTTCTTCCTGCTCTGTTCAAAATTGCGATGGTACATACATACATCACCGATTCCCTTCTCTCTCTTCCCCTCCTTTTCCCCTTTGCTCTTTCTCCCCCTCCTTTTCCCCTTTGCTCTTTCTCCATACCTCTGCCATTCCTGGCTTTTGTCATTCCCATCATTAGTCAAGACGCACATACCTATTAGCCCTCCTAGTCCTGCTACGTGCGTCAACCGAGCCCAAGTTCGGCTGGGTAGACGCACGTGTTCTCTAAGTGTCGTTCGATAAGTGTATCTTTCGGGCTATTTCGATGGTAGGTATCGCTATCCCCTTTCGGATAATCTGACGACAATTTGACTTCTGAGTAGGGCCAGCCCGATTTTTATCTCCGTCACAACTTCTCCCCACAACATCGCATTCCCGCCGCTCTCGTCTGGGAATCGTTAAAACTCTCGTCTCGAGGCGAAGATGACCACCACCCCCTCCCAGTCTAGAGCATCCTTTTCCTGTCATTCTTCGAATGGATTACTTCGAAGTATCCGTGGCATTCCTCACTTAACTTTTCATTGTTATTTTTCGCGCGTTTGGAATACTAACTGCTCGTTTCGCTGGAAATCCCACGGCGGTGAATTCCCGAAAGCAGTGATCCACCGCCCGCCCCACCTTGGGCCGACGGGTTTGAATTGATCCGGCGACCGCTTACCTCACGCTTTCCCCCTTCCGCCGCGCTGTCCGTGGGGGAGGGGCGCATTCCTCGCCCGTTGCGTGGTACGGTCGCTGCGGAGAAAAACCACTTTTCCCGAGAAGGAAGCGGCGACGTGCGAAATCTCGTATTCGTCTTCAAAGTATGATGGGGGAGGATGGGGATTTGGCGCCGTGACGTCCTCAGGAGGAGGAGAGGAATGCTTGCTGGAACATCCACGCGGGGCGAGTTCTGGATTGGTGCGACTCCCTGGAATCGCGGGCCACCGCACAGTGGGGCAAAACTCCAAAAAGGCTGCCAAAGTTAAAAAAAAATGAAGTTACTCTAATAGTTATGTTTAAAAGTACACTGGGTAGACTAATGTTCGAACTGCTAGAAAATGCACTCGACTGAAGGGTAGGTATGCATATCCTCCCACAATGCATTGTCAAAGTGAAAGATGAACAGCGCTCAAGTGCCCTCAGACGCTCCGCAGATGCAGAATGCCAAATACAAATTAACATTGAAACTTAGTTATTGGACAAAAATAAAATGTGTAAAATTGAAACGCCGCATGATTAATAATGCGCCACCGCCGGTTAATTTAAATTTTTATTGTTAAAATGAACTTTTCATAGCTAACTTCGGCAGAATTTGAATAATTCAAATGCTAAGTTCTTTAATATTTTCACTAAAATATTATATACATTGATTGAAAAGTAAGTGAATCGCGCAAAATCGTGCCAAAATTTTAATGACATGCCAGAGTTGAAGATGTGAGCTAACGAATTTTTTTTTAATCCGCTGCACATAACTGCTCATACGAGTTTTTTGAAGAAAAATAGTTTCAGTAAACACGGTAGGTGCGTCAACACGTCAACGGACAACTCATTGGTTTTATCTCTCCCGCTCCTTACATGCCTGGTGCGTACACTCTCCCTGACTTTCTTCCTTTCCCTTAATTTCCCACTAGCAGCATGCCGTATCCAAGGAAACTATAATAACAAACAAGATGGCGGAAAGAGAAAATCTACGACAGGTAAAAGATCCATTTCAACTAAATTATTCTCAATAATTTACTCATTAGAAAAATAATTTAATTCCTATCTTAAGCAGAAAGGATCTTTCAACATTGTGATGTAATAATTACTTAGAAATGTTTATTATTAATCCATTTTTCATTTAATATTTATTATACACCATACTCCACTCCGAGTCTGTGGAGTGTTGCACATGAGGAAACATTTCTGGTTCCAATAAATGGTAGAACTAGCTTTGTATTCTTCATAGTTCGTATGTAACTCAACAGAATGCCTTTAAAAACATTATGTTCCCATTTAAGTGCGTAACAAAATTTAAAAAAAATATTTTAATATGCATCCTGAAAACTTTTAACGCTAGGTATGAAATATACCGTAAATAGACCCCATTTAACTTCTGTATTTACGCTCTGAATTAAATATATGTCATATATGTAATTAAGTTATCTATTGTATTTAAAACGTAAATTTTATCGTAAACTACATTGATTCCCTGTGAAATCGAATGCAAGAGAGCCAAAAGTCCAAAAGTTGATTATTTCAGCCCAAGCTTTGAAACTTCGCATGCTGATTCTCCATTGATTGGTGCATTTGGTTTCGCATGTCTAATGTCCTAGGTGTCTTGCATTAATAATAATCATGGGGTCAAAATTGATCAATTTTTGCAATGTCGGCCTCCTTCAATTTTCCATGAAAATATATAAAATCAAGCTGATGCTGAACCTTGGAAGATAGCACTTTGGAGTAAAAAATGATACCATGTTTTAGAACAGTTCTTTACCTTTAATTCCACGTATGTATCATGACCGCATTGCAATGTTTACCACAGATGTAAAACAAAATGCTGGACCCTATTTTCAGTCAATTTTTTGGTCTTCATGCAGGAATGCAGTTGAAAGTTACATCGATCTACAAAAAATTACTTATATTACGAGATTCTGCATAGTATTCTGAGTTGAAATCCGTTGAGGACTTTTGCTACCGTTCGCGACTTTTCAAAGTCCAACGAAGTTTCAAAGTCTGGGCTGGAAAAAAAAACACTTTTGGCCGAATTTTTTGAATTTCAGCCCAGTGTGCACTGGGAGGTAAGGTTCAGCGAACGCGTAGTTGTGGAAATAAGTGTACATATCTGAAACTGTACTCTGTGTGTATTAGAATTGCACAGGCTCTATAACCTCATCAGATTGATACATGAACTGGGAAAAGTCCCCGTTGATTTTAAAGCTAATATCATGATACCCATACCAAATAAAGTAGGTGCAATGAAATGAGAACAGTACAGAACGATACATTTAATGTCAAACGCTGCAAAAATATGGACATAATTATCATTCGCCGAAAGAACGAAAAGCTGAAGCAATGTTCTCAGAAGATCAATTTGGGTTTATAAAGGGCAGAGGTACGAGGCAATATTGGCTTTAAGGTTGACCGTAAAAAAATATTTATAATAATAAATATTGGAGTGGAATAGCAAAACGTACATTGCATTCATAGAAATGGAAAATTATTTCGATAAGCTTAAACGTGACAAAATGTTTGAGACCCGGAAGAAAGCTGGAATCAGCTGTAGAGAGAGAAGACTCATATGGAATCAGTCATCATCAGTAGTCAGCAATCCAGAGGTTGGTGTGACGCAGCTCTCCACTGAATTCTTCTATCGGCTAATCTCATCATATTTACCTGTTTTCTCTTTCGCATCCTTCGTCACTCGCCCTAATAGCTCATACTAGGCCTAACTTTGCCGTTCTTACCGTACTTTTGTCCTTCAACGATTTTCTTTATCAGGCCATCGTGTCTCATGATGTGGCCGATTAAGTAGTCCTGTCTTCTTCTTAGGGCATGCAGAAGACTTTTCTTTTCTCCCACTCTTCTTAGGACTTCCTCGTTACTTACTCGATCGATCCATATCTTCTTAATTTCGGTAGCATCACATTTTGAATGCCATGGAATCAATATAAGAGCGAAAAAGCTATTTCGGAGGGAGATAAACAACAATTGGAAGCTAAAATCCAGAAGGGGTGAGACAAGGATGCGCATTGTCACCAGTGATATTTAGCATGTTCGTGTATACGAAGAGACCCTAAAAGAAGTCAGCAAAAGGGCAAACACGGCAGTGAGACTAGGGTAAAGGGGGGTGAATCGGACCAGCGGGTGAATAGGAACGCTTTTCAAAAAGTGCGCTCAGACCCGAAACGGTATCACTTGAGACTGACTACGTTTTAGGAATTGCTTCTTTGTAATCTTGTCCTTCTAGTAGAGTGAAAACGAGAACTCGACGACTGAATTTAAGCAAATGATACTCTGTCGAATGGAAGCCTACCATACGAGAGAGGTGTGAAATTGGGTATTTAGAAAACCTCGTATAGGTTCAAAGTAAGGTGACATTGTAGCGCTTACTCAGATTTCAAGTTTTTCTTTCCTGAAAGGAAATCTAATACCATAGCTGCCACATTAGGTTACTTTTTTGAGCCTTGTATGAATATCGGAGTTACCAAACATGATACAAAATCATATTACTTAGTCGGGTGAAAAGGACCAGCACGCGCAGGAGTTCAGTTCCAAGCCGCTGATCGAGGGTGAAGCATTGAACCAGTTATACCCAACTGACACTTGGAAAAATTCCTTCTGCTACTGAAAAGTAAGTAGATATACAACTAATATTGATAAATTGCTTACTTACACTTAATGTTTTACATTAAAAACGTCAAATGTTTATAAGAATGTTTGAGCGAAAGTGGCTAAAAATTTGTTTTTAGGCCATACTCTTTTATTTAAGTATTATAAGAAGTTTAATGGAATAAACCTATTTTAATGCTATTCTATATCACATTATAGATATTTACTACGTATAACGAGGAGGAGGAAAGAGATTTTCCCCGTCATAGAGGTGAATTATTACGGCGACGAGCACGATTTACAGGCTGAGCGAGAGGTAAGCTACCTTCGTTTGATGTAACATATGTTGTGTACTGTTCCATATATATTAACCAATTATTCGCTGAAACAATATCATAAAACATACGCATTTCGTGATGGAAATTTATTGTTAATAATTCACATTGAGTTCCATACCTATACATTCTACATTACTCAGTGGTCTATATTTTCCAATCTGAAAGAAAAGGAGGTGATATAATGTACGTGATAGAGGGATTGCCAGAGTATTAAATATTATATATGGCAACAGAATTAGTTGTGGAACGCCTTACAACCTCCTTTTGATAGCGTAACATTAGCAAAATTTCATTTAAAACGTATTTATGAAAGTGATAATTTTCGCTTACCGTTAATGTTTTTCCTTTTGGATTAAGATGGGGAAGTACCGGCGAAAAACGGAACAGACATGGACAGAGGAGGATATGAGAATGGCGCTGAAAGCTTTCAGAGAGGGAAGAAGCATGAGGCATTCTGCCGAACTTTTCAATGTTCCCCGTACTTGCCTCTATCGTAGGATAGTAGCGGATACGGAAAAATTGAAGACAAGAGGGGGGCAAAATGTCTTCTCAGTGGAAGAAGAGGAAGCATTAATTAGAATAATTCTTAGGTTATGTGAAATTGGGTTCGGATTGACAAGAGATGATGTCATGAAGGTGGCATATGAATTTTCCATTGAAAACAACATAAAAAACAATTTCTGTGCGTTAAAAAAACGAGCAGGCAAGGATTGGTTCTTGAATTTTATATCTAGACATCCTTTAAGTCTTCGAAAACCCGAAGGTTTGTCAGTGGCTCGAGCTGAGGGTTTAAATAAGGAAGATGTAGACGATTTTTTTTCAAAGTTAACTATTTCGATGGCTGAGGCTGGAGTTATGGATAGGCCCCACCTTATATACAACGTTGACGAAACGGGATGTGTATTAAATAATCGCCAAACCCAAAAGAATGTTGCAAGAACAGGATCTAAGGTAGTCATAAAACAGACGTCAGTGGAAAAGGGGGAATTGGTGACAGTTGTTGCGTGCTGCAATGCAAGTGGACATTACATACCACCTTTTGTAATTTTTAAGGGGAAAAAGTTCCATAAGGAATGGGAGGATGGATTTCCGTTGGGATCTAAAAATTTTATGTCCGATTCAGGGTGTATAAATGAGGATCTTTTTTTGGAGTGGCTAAAGCACTTTCAAGCAAACAGGATTCCTGGCCGATGCATTTTAGTCCTCGATGGCCACGCATCACACAAGACTCTTCCTGTTCTACTGTTCTGTGAAAGAAATGAGATCACTCTCTTATCACTGCCCAGCCACACTACACAAAGGTTGCAACCTCTGGACAGGTCTTTTTATAAACCATTAAAGACATACTACGATATTGAAACAAATGCGTATATGACAGTTTGTAAGGGGGATAGAAAGATGACTAAATTTAATTTTGGTCGGCTTTTTCGAAATGCATGGAGCAAAGCCGCAACAATCGGCAACGCTGAAAATGGATTCCGATCAACAGGAATATTCCCTCTGAATCCGGGTATCCTGACGGAGTTAGATCTTCATCCTTCTAATCTCGGAAGCTCACACGCCCCAGAAGAAGCATCAACTCCTTTTTCGACAAATTCATCTTCCGATCAAAAATTAACTGCCAGTCCCTATGAAGAAAGCCAATCCTCGACATCAACATCTGAGGAATCGTCAAATACTTTGGGTAGGTCTTTCCATAATTTACTACCTACACCAGAAAAAAGAATGAAAGTCAATGTGAATAGGTCAAGAAATCAAATTGCTCAAATACTTACTTCTCCAGCTGTAATAGAAGAAACAAAGCAACGACTGAAGAAACAAAATATTAGGAACGCGAAGGGAACTTGCAGAAACTTATATGAATCATCTTCAGATAGGGACGGCAATACTGAGAATGGGGAAAACTCAGCTGATGATACGCTTTGTGGCTTCTGCTCCAAGTCTTATAATTGTGCGAATTCGTCAAAGTTTAGAGACTGGATTAAGTGCATGAAGTGTAATTGTTGGTACCATGAGCTGTGTGTAGGTGCTAAGGGGCGAGATAAATTTACTTGTGGTAAATGTGCTTAATTGTTTTGGTAAATTTGTTCTATTTTGTTCTATATGTTCAGATTTGGTGATGTATGTCTATTTGTAAAGTTATGTTTGACTCTAAGAAGGTGTCGTCGAAATATCTCCAGACTGCACTACATTGTTAAAAGCAATGATGCAAAATTTCAAAATTTTATGGAATAAAACTTAAGAAAACTAAAATTTATAACGGTATTTTACTGGTCCGATTCAGCCTCTAATCTGGTCCGATTCGCCCTCCAAGTCGTCGGGCGAATAGGACCATGCAGTCTCTTGAAGAAATTGCTCCAGGACCGTTCTATTCAGAGCAACCACGCTGAAAATTGCGTTTTAAACTGGAAAAACATCAAGTCCTTTGCTGATAATGCTTTCAGAATGTAACTGTTTACACAAACGAGGAAATCGACGATTTTCATTTTTGTGGCCCGATTCACCCCCCTTTACCCTACATGGTGAAAGAATACGCATGCTAAGATTTGCGGATGATATTGCTGTCCTGGTGAAAAAGGAGGAAGACCTGAAAAGCATGACAGAGAAGATGGATGAAATCATAGGAATAAGATACAAAATGAAAATTAATGCAACCTTGTTGGACACATATTGAGACACGAAGGGCTCCCGAAATTAATAATAGAAGGAAATAGAAACGGAGGGAGGCCCCGTCTGCAGTATCTGGGACAGATAGTGAAGGACGTTGGATGCAGGAGCTACGTAGAAATGAAGAGGAAGGTGGATACTATATGAATGAATGAAGAATTGCTGCAAATCAATCAACAAATTGAACTCTAAAGAAGAAGAAAAAATTGTACATGGTCCTATGTATCGCAGTTATATTGTGCATTGAATGTTCTTTATCAAAATTGTTGCAGTAAGCAGTATGGTGCCGGAAAAAATCTATCAAGCATAGTTAATTCTACTGGGGGAAATTGTAGGCAGCAAATCTTGTCAGCCAACTTTTGTGTTTGATTCCCAAGTCTATGCTCTAAGCTAAATTGCCGTCGTACTATTTGCTGTTCACTAATAACTAGTTTTAATGCGACGAAGTACACAATTTTTGCTGTTCATTGTGGTTTCTTCTGACCATGGTTTAAATGATTCCATTCGGGGCTATGAACCTAATCATCCCATTTTTTCCTTCCTAGAATCTAGGATTGAGGTCCAAAAGTATGCTACCTTTAAATACAATATGTATATCAGTTATACTAGTATTTGTTCTGTTGGTCACAGGGGAAACAGTTCGATTAACTGGCATAAGAACTTATGTTGATGATAAATGCCAAGCATGATTAAAAATATTAAGTTTAAAATTCACTAATTTTAAAAAAATTGCATTTCTGCTGCTTGAAACTGCATGAAACGACATGATAAAAAAACCATGTGGTCATTATTATGACTAGGGAAATATCTCGCTCTAACTACCTTAATTGAATACTACAAGCTTGGTGTCACTCTTGGTCACTTGCTCTTACGCATGTCCTTCCTACCAACCGATCTTGAGTGTCACGTCGTGACCTAGTAACGATAAATCTCCTCTATGAGATATCGGACACAGCCTCATCGTGGGCCCTTCCTATTGATGTGGCCCACCTCGCAATGTGTACCTTGTCCTCTACCAATGTTTTTAGTCCCTTTTGTGTATCCTAGCTTTCGTGCCTTCCATATTCTTCGCCATTTTATTACTTCTAGCCTTACTTTGAACTGTGAGAGTGCTTTAGTGAATGGATTCGATGATGCATTGTGCCCAAAAATATATTTATCAATATATTTCCTTCTGTTCTTATTTTTAAAAACAGAAAAGGAGTTATGTTATGTGAAAGAAACTGAGAAGGAAGCGTTGAGAGAGGCGAGGAATGAGTTAAATTGTTTCAAGGTGGGCATACTGGCCTCTCTCCCACTTTCAGCTTCTCCCCTCCAACTTAAAACGTTGGAGCAATCTTTAATTTGGGTCTTCCATGCTTTCCGCAAACCGGGAATTAATAGGGCTCATTAAAGGAACCTTCTGTCATTCTCCTTTTCTGTTAAAATTTTCTCATACCCTTTCCCTCCCCACTCATCTTTACCCCTCTTTCCCCTATTTTCCCTTACTTCTACCCTTCACAATTTTACTTGACCTGCCTTGCCCCCTCAGTCAGTTCTCTCCTCTCCTTCGAGAAAGGTGGTAGTGGCCACCGAAATATCGGAAAACTATCTTTGTGAGTGTCTTTTATTTATGTGCTTTTATACTTTTGTCACGCCTGTGACCAGCTTTATTGTTATTTGTATCTCACAGTACGAAATTCCTATATCCGACAATATCCGACGTTTTTGTTTGGTATAAGTGGGGGAAAATCACCTGTTGTAAACCTTGCGGATTAAGTAAGGTATAATCCACCCCTGCACCATTTTTCAACTTATTATATTTCCTTTTTCTTGTCTTATTATGGAAATCTTTCGATGCTTTCCCTGTTCCCAACTTAGCAAATATCCCCTTCCAACGCGGCTTTTAGCATCCCATTTTCTTGCTATTTTATAATCCGTGGATCTTGTCAACTGCCTTTTAAGTCATTTCGAAAGCGTTACCCAGTGCCACTAAAAAGCTATTAAGGCCTTTTTACACGGTCATTGAAACTGCGCGAGTGTTTCGCTTCCGTTTGAGCAGTCGTCTGCGAAAGTCCGTGAAGTAGTAAACGTCGAGAATGCTTGCGTGACAGCTATACACGGTGCAATCGTCGGCGCAGTATTTTAGTATTAAAATATACCACCAAGTAGCGGTAGTACTATCACAGTATCGCATGACGTCAAGATCTGTTAAATAACAATTAATTGGACGTGAACTTTAAACTATTCTTTTTTAACTATATAATAAACAATGTAGAAGACATTCTAATCCCATCTCTATGCGTAGACTCTACGAGCAGGATGCCCTGGAGCCTCTAAAACGACTATTATTATCTAACATTTTTAACGAAGGGGTCTTTTCGAACTTCTATAGTTTTCATAGGCTATTATTAATATATATTCACTGGAGTTGAGGGGCTTTGAAATACAATGTTCAATGAAGTTCAGGAGACGAATATTTCCAATGCGTCGCAACGTAAACTTATGTACATCTACATAAAACCCTGCAAGCCACCATAAAGGTGTGTGGCAGGGGGTGAATTCTCACCAAACATGCACTACATATCATGCATAAAAAAGGATTGGTATGTATATACTGTTCTAAACTTCACGATTTAAAAAAAAGATAAAAATAGCAAAGCAAACATGCATAAACATGCTGCTAGTTGGGTTAGCTTCAAGTCCTTATACCAACATGCAGCTACCAATGTTATCCATTGCTACACTCGTATTGCATATATTTACTGTTATTCATGTCCTAAATTGTACGAGGAAAAAAGGACATTTTGAATCTGTCAGTTCGGCAATCGATTTCTCTAATTTTGTGATTATGGTCCAGTCTACCATAGTAAGTTGGGGTTCGCAAAATATTTTTAACATCAGAACTGAAAATATGGTCTTGGAATTTGTTTAAGAGATTAAGCCTAAATTTCAACCTGGGATCTGGCAATGATTCCCAATTTAATTCATTTAATAGACTGGTTACGCTAATAAGGTTATCGTACCGTCCCTTTACAAATCTTGCCGATCTTCGCTTTACACGTTCAAGTTCATTATTTAGACCGATTTCGTAGGGATCCCATACACTGGAAGCATATTCCAAATGAGGTCTAACAAAGGAAAAGTAGCTGATTTCTCGTACATGATCGTCACATTTACCCAGTACTCTTTTGATGAATCCCAGTTTACGATTAGCTTGACCCATTATTTCACGAATGTGTTTACCCCAGGAAAGATCATGTGTCAGTCTTATTCCAAGAATTTAATGGATTCCACGTTTGTTAATTCATTATTACTTATTTTGTAAGTGCTAGGAGGAGAGCTATTCTTTTTCCAAAAATTCATTACGAGACATTTTTTGAAATTATTTCTAACTGCCATGTATCACACCAATTTTCAATTGCTTGTAGGTCATCAATATACCTGTTACGTCAAAATATACCTTTTACGTCAGCAACAAGGCTGCGCAGTCTTGGATTTTTCATATTAACTTAAAATTAACATTTAATTCGCCAGTAAAGTGGGATTTTCCAGTCCAAATTTTTTGCTTAAAATGAATACATTTATGCTGGGGACGACCGCAATCAATGGATTCTTCCAAGATTTTGCCGCCTTCCTTCGCCTCTGCACGTTAGGCCTGCTCTTTTCTGGCATTTTCTGAATCCGCGGCGGTTAGGTGCATACGTTTCCAATAGTGTTTACCGATCGTCGTCCGTGCCGTCGCAGTTGCCTCCCCGAAAAGGCGGCGTGTGCAGCCGCCGCCGTCGGCCGCGCGTGGCCACGTTTCGCCATCTGCGCTTTTACGCACATCCGCCGCCGCCGGTGACCCTCCCCTTCTTCTCCATTCATATCCACTCTCTCCTCCCCCCACCACTTCCTGTCCCCCTCCCCTCCCGCGGACTCCCTCTCCCGCCAGCGAGCCAGTCAGTTGCTTCGGCAGCCGTCGTCGACTTCGGTCCGCTCTCTCGCCGGAGCGCGTGTTCGTGAGTGTTTTGTCTCCACCGTTGTTGTTGTTGTCGGACCGACTTCGAGCGTGTGGGATGTCCGTGGCGTGAGCCTCCGATGCCCCCCCTTGCAAGAGGCTAGCCCCCCACCCCTTCTGCGCTTTCGATACTCCTGAGGATCCGTCGCGACGCCGTTGATGGCCGGCGTCTTGCTCGACCAGCGGCCGCCCCTGCTGCCCCGGGTGCCCTCGAGGAGGGGGGCGGGGGGCAAGGGCGGCGCCCTCCCGGCGGCCAATGAAGAAGACGGCTCCCGGACGCCGCCGGTACCCTACGACTCCGAGGCCTCGGCCTGCCCTCGGCTTCCTCCGCGACACACAGGTCAGCTACTCAGCGGTTCACACCGGGCTAACGCTCGCCCATATGTCCCCACGGTTTTTTTCGTCATTAGCGCCGGTGTTAGTGGATTCTTCTAATAGATTTCAGTTCACTAGCGTTTGATTTGTGGAAGTTAATTTTTTATTCGTTTATACTAATATCAGTATCAAAACCTGAGATTTCAGGCGTGATTGAGAAACAGAACATGACTGCACTTGAAAAATGAGCAACTTCCTCTGTGATAAGGTAAATTGCGACCGGGTTTCGCTTTTTACAATATCTTCAGGCCTGGATTGCTCATTTTTCAAGTGCAGTTCATAGCAGTGATTTTACTGTGCATCAGCCCCTTGAAGAATTTGTTAGATGAATTAACGCGTGGACAAAGTCGTTCTTTACTGCATCAGTATATTCAGGCGTTCCTTCGGTGAAGTTGCTTTTCGTTTTACCACCGATGAATGAATGAATACGAATCCTCGGTTCGAGGAAAATTACGTATCAATCCGGTCACCGGATTCCGGTGTCGCTGTCACGTGACTGGGTTCCCTCTTCCTCGGTTCGACTGACCGTTGGTACACGCCCCTCTTAATATCCGCCGCAGAATTGAATTTTCACGCGGAGCTTTCTTCCTTTTGTCGACCCTTATATTAGACGAGCAGTAGAGGGAGGAAAGTTCTCCGTTTCCGTTACTTCGCAAATACGTCGCATCGCTGGCGTACGATCTATCCTTAGACACTTTGAGTTGTGTCTGGCAGAGCTACCTATCCAATGAGGAGTTGGTCTTTATATACTGGCGAAAATTTGCTGAATGATTTACTTTATTATATTAAAATATTGTCCAATATGTAAATGTAGGGACTACGTAAAGATATCTGATATCATCATCATCGGTCAGCAATCCTAGGATAGGTTTGACGCAGCCCTCCAACCCGGCGAAGGAGAAATGGTGGCGGGAATCCGCCATTTCTCCTTCGTTCCAATCTCCTAAAATAATTAAGTTTTCTTCTCCTTTTACGTGCTTTATTACTTCCGTGATATCCTCATATACGTCTTCCACTTCTTCATCTTCGTAGTCCGAAGTAGGCATGTACACTTGTACCATAATGGTATCTGTAGGCTTTGTCTCAATCTTCATAATTATAATCCTATCACTGTACCTACAGCAGGAAGCTCTTCACGCGCGGTCCTGCACTCTTCCTGAGCATTATGCCTACTCCAGCGTTACCATTCATAGATACGGTGTGAATAATTCTATAACTTCCACTCCAGAAGTCTCATTCTTCGGGCCATCTCATTTTACCGATTCCTATTATGTCGAAGTCCATTCTTCGCATTTCCACCTTCATGTTCTCCAGTCTCCCGCAGGTCCGAAGTGATCGCACGTTCCTACCCTAAAATGACTATCACACTTGACTGATGTAGGTACTCTCTCGGGTAGTCCCCGCCCGGAGATCCGAATGGGGGACTATTTTACCTCCGGAATATTTTACTCGAGAGGGTTCCATCACGTCATGATAAGAAAGAAAAGAATGGAGTAGCTGCGAGTCCTCGGGATAATAATATGGTGGTTTCCCGTTACCTTCCACATCGCAGTGCCACAGCCGTTAAAGTAAATGTTACCACGCCTGTAGTGAAATGAGTGTCGCTGTACCGACCACTGTGGTCTCCACCTTCACTCATGTGAAGAAGAGCTGCTGCCCTCTCCTCCGGGTGCTAGGAAGCATGATTGTTGGCGGCCTCCCGTCGCCAATTCACGGCATCTTCACAGGTTTCTCTAATATCTGTTTAAAGGCCTATCTTACCCAATGATAGACCAATACTACCTCGGTTTGCCGTCTCTTTTTGTCTACGACTGCTTATTCGACGAGTTAACTCGCTTATCTCGCAGCTAACCTCTATATCTAGAAGTCGACCCACCATCCGCAACCTGGTGGACGCACTCGGTGGCTAAGCACCGAGATATCTGATATAAAGGGTTTTTTAGTATTTTTCAATGTGTTTACTACATATATAGTATGCACCTCGAGACATATTGCAATTTTGTCCTAATTTTCGTAGCCTAATCTGAGGACAGTAAAAAATTTCGAGTTTGTCTCATTATTGTGCTCGAGTTCATCTCCAGAAGAGGTCTCTTAGGACACCTCCAACTTAATCCAAGGTATGTGATTTTATTTGAACCGAATCTATCTGGGTATCTGCAGGTGGCACTGGGAAAGGAATCAGGCCCCGAAACCTAATATAACAGTTCCGCACGCCGTTTGGAACTCATGAGCAATATCCTCACCAATCAGAGCGCACTACGGTTGCTAAACAAGTTGTATATCGTTTGACCCTCATGTAAATAATCATTCTTGTATTATCGTTGCTCGATGGTGCGTGAATTTTTATGTATATATAGTATTTCGATGTAAAGATTTCGATGAAGCATATCGTTGTAGGGAAATTAAGGTGTATGTATGTAAAAAAGCGGTCAAAATGTGTACGCTTCCCTGGTGTGGTGTGTGAATTGTGTATTTGCATTTACACGATGTGAATTTACTCCGTGCGCCCCTAGCTTTCTCGGTCCAATGGGAATTGAAGTTATAACCCTTACCTCTTCCGGACTCGGGTGACTCCTGATTTTTTGGCTCTCCGTCAAAAAAAAAGCCATGGAGAAGGTCATTTCGAATTGCTGAGTCTTTCATCAGGGACGATTCTACTTGTTGGAAACTGGCAAAAACAATTTTATTTTGTTTGTACAGCTCTAGGAAGAAAGTTTAAGCTCACTGCTGAATTGTTCTGCTTTTTGAATGTGTGAAGGAATTATTTCTTCAATTATTCGCAGTTGGCAGTTCAAGGTATCTGAAAATTCGTCAATTTATTCATGCGATACTATTAATATTACCCAATGTAAAAACGCGTCGTCGCGTTGTGAATAAACATCTAAATAGTTTTTTTGGATATCATTGCAATATTATATTCGATTTGTAGGATATTGTTGTAATTCATCGCGTGGCTATTTACCTTTATTCGTGAAATCATTTGAAATTGAAGAGATAAATCCTGTTGAGAAGAATCTATAACGTGAAATAGTTATGAGCTGAATAACTTGCTTTATTGACACAGCTTCGTGGTAGATCCTAAACCTTGGTATTGTACACCTCATTTGCTCAGTTCTGATTCTGATCAGTAACATCTATAGCTGTGGTTTTGGTCCATATTCCCAGCCTGTTCCATCTGATCCCCGTTGTAAAATGCCTATTCGGTAGGAAGCGGTAGCAGCATTCTCTTGTAGCCGTATCACCATCCTATCCGCCCCTCAGTTACCTAGCGTGCCTGAATCAGTTTCTTTCATTATCATGTCCTCGAGGCTACTGCCCTTCTTGCAGTTATTACCTTAAGGTCCATGAGAATATCTTCATTGAGATTGATACATTCAAAGGGTATGTGTGTCAGATAACCTTTATTTTCCGAAACCCAGATAATACGACTTCTTTCTTCATTGTCTGAGTGGATTTGGTGTGTAGAGAGTGAGATGAGTGTCTTTCTGTGAATCACCACTTGGAAGCAAATGTCCACTTGTGCCTACCCATTTGGTGTTTGAAGGCGTGTTGGCCTTGCTGAGTATGCTTTGCTGTGCCAAGTTGTGATCGAATTCGTATGTACAGCCTCGAGTGATAAATGTGATAGATGCCGGAGGATACGCTGATTCGGTTGGAGAAAAAAGCAAAAGGAGGGTTGGAATGTAGAGAAAGGGAGGAATAAACCTTTGAATTCTGGTAAGTGATATATCGTGGGGATGTTTGGATAGATAACAATATTCCAATGAAGTTAGTTTTGGTATAGTGATGGGGTTGAGAAAATGCTCTTTCAGGTAGAATGAATATTTCTTCTAAGAAATCATTTCGCTCATGTATTATTGAAACGTTGCTCCTTTCTTTGACTGCGTTCCCAAGAAATCAGGTTCTTGGAGCAGTTGGTGGCATCAATATGACGCCTGCGGAGTATTTTCTGTAAGTAATTTCCGCCGGGAAGTGAAACAAAACGTTTGATAGTCTCATTAAGCCCTGAGGATTGGATTTGATGCATTCTGGAAGGGGAATATCGACTCCCGTCCTTTTTTCTCCCGGATGACCCGGAGTCGCCTCGGGAGGTAACGGGAGGTGCGAGAATTCCTCCGCCGCCGCCGTGAGGGCGCTCGCGCGGCATGGTGTCGCGAGGCGTGGACGCTTTCCTTATTCCCGCCACCATTTCTCCTTCGCCGAAAACGAGTCAATTAAAACACCATGCGGTCGTCCTCCTCCTCCTCCTCAATGGGAAAGAATTACTATAGTTTCGTAGGTATGAAACTATCAAGAACTTAGTAAACAATTCACCAGAACCTACATCTGATGCATAGAATCGTCGATGAACTCATAGATCATAAATTTAATGAATTCCTGAAGCAAATTCGAAGCATATATTTTTACCGTTGATGTAAGAAATATATTTGGAGCAAGTTGTGAAGGATGTAAAAGAGAGGAGCTGCGTCAATATGAAGAGGTTGGCCGATAGAAGAATCGTGTGGAGGGCTGCGCCAAACCAATCCTAGGATTGTTGACCGATGATCGTGATGGTGTAAGAAATATATTGAGAACACTTGCGTCAAGCCTAATTCGATAGGAGGTAAGTTTAGGGAGATAAATTATTGCTGTACAGGTAAACTTGAAATGTTTCTTCCCGAGAACAATTAAGAGATCGTAATAGGCAATATAATAAGTGGTAAGGTATTTGTAGAAAACAAAAACTTGAGGAGGTGAAAGAGTTATGTTACCTGGGAAGCCGAGCAACCAACCATGGACGAAGCGGAAAGAAATAGTCAGTAGAATAGCTCAGGCAAAGAGGGCATTCTCTCAAAAGAAGAATGAACTTGCAGCTGGAAATGCAAGCGTAGAAGTAAGGAAACAATAAAAAGAGACGTTTCAGGCGTTATATGGTGGAATAACATAATTAAATGAGTTTGGCAATTTTCCACAAATTTCCACATTTTTTGTGGAAAATTGCCAAACTCATTTAAGTAAGGAAACAATTCATCGGAACGTACATCTGGAGCATGTTTCTTAATGACAAACTGTATGGATGATGACAGCAGCGGAGAAGAAATGGGTGGAAGCATTCGAAATGTGGTGCTACAAAAGAATGATAAAAATTAAATGGATCGATCGAGTAAGTAACGAGGAAGTTCTAAGAAGAGTATAAGAAAAGAGATGGCTGCTGAAAACTCTAAAAAGAAGACGGGAGAACCTACTAGTACTAGTAAGCGGCCATATTTTAAGACACGATGGCTTGATGAAGGCAATCGTCGAGGGAAGAGTGAAAGGGAAGAACGGCAAAGGAAGGCCTCGTGTGAGATATATGGAACAAGTTGTGAAGGATGTAAAAGAGAGGAATTACGTTAATATGAAGAGGTTGGCCAATAGAAGAATCGAGGGGAGGGCGAAGTCAAACCAATCTTGGGATTGTTTACCGATGATGATAAGTAGCAGATTCGGGAAGGAATCGAAATCCAAAAAAGTCAATTGAAGAAAGAAGAAACAGTCTCCCATACCGATATTTCGGTCAACCAGGTGACCATCCACAGGGACATGTTGAAGACCGAAATATCGATATGGGAGATTGGTTCTTCTTCCTTCAATTGGCTCTTGGACTTCGATTTCTTCACGAATCTATCATCTTCAGCCATTTTTCTCAATTTTGACATATATCATAGGAGCAGTTGTTGTTGATCGGGGAGGAGACGGATGGAAACATGATGTATGAAGGTCATCGGATAGAGGTTGGTATTATTCAGTGAACGGAATAAGGGTGGAGAGAAACCCGGCATCGGTTGAGCAGAACTCTAAACGAAAGGTGCCTATCCGATTGAACGTCCCATCCGACCGACGGAGTACTGAATCCGACATGCTATCCTTACAGCACTCAAGTAGGGACCTGTTGCCACTGGATAACTTCCACCAATACCGGCAGTCGAAAATCGCATTTGGGACGGGATGTCAGTGCTCCACAGCGCTTACTCCCCCCCACAGTGTATTCGGGCTGAATTAGAAAGTTTTTTATGGATTTTATAGGACCTTTGTATTCAGTTTTGGACCCTTGCATGATGACGTAAAGGCTTTCGTGTGTGGATGTTGAGATTTCAACGTGAAATCTTCCGCGTTTTCATTCACATTTTTTTTGATTGTTGATGACGACAGTTTTGCGGTCGAACCAGTCTGTTTCTTCCCGTATGTAGGGGTGATATTTTACCTTACCATAGAGTAAGGTTAAGGACTTTCCCTTATGCTAAAATGTGTAATGAGTTTTATAATGGTTCGGGAAGTTATTCCAAGGTTTCTTAAGGTACATCCAAGACGAAAAAAGATGGGATAAAATTAGGTACTAGAAGAGATTCGCGAGATGATAAGGCGTCTATGAGACGCATCGGCCAAGAAATACGACGCACAACGTAAAGTCACAGATATCATTGTGTTCTCGGATCTTGGCCAAGCGTCGGCCTTCTTCCTGCTCCTCGCACCAGCAGTTATTTTCCAATCACAGTCCTTCGAACCAAATCCCATCCCTTTGAGCGCTTGATAAGCGAGAACTAAGGAGCGTGGCTTACACAAGATTCAAATCGTCTGCTTGAACTTGGAAGTGACGACCGTAAAAACACCTTCCGAACACTAACCAAGGCTAACATTGCACATTTATGTGTTGGGGATAGTCCTCTAACCTCTCTCATCGTCGTCACAAATCAAGTCCCCCCCTGAATGGGGAACATACCCATTTTTTATAACTTGTTTAAAAATTTTTATAACGCTTTGAATGAGAAGTTTATTAGGTAAAATGTGTTTGGCAAACATTTAGCTGAAGAATTAAGTTGTGTCATATAGATATTACTCATTAAATTTGTACGTTTTCGGCAGCTTAAAAACAAGACGTCATATACGTCTGACGTCACGGCACGGCATCACTATGGTCGTTGTTTATCTGTTGTACGTCGGGGTAAGTTGTTTAATGAATGAATAGTGAAAGCTAATGTATTTATCTAATTTGTTTTATGCATAAAACTTATGTTTTTCGACTTTTTATTTTAGTAGTATGGAACGTAACGATAAACTCGTCAATAAAAAATATATATAATACCTGTATAATACCCTTTTTGTTTTCACTCGGCGAATCTCTGCTACGACAAAGGTATCGTTGTTTTTTTTAAGAAGAATGCCACCATAAGGGAGTCAACCAAAGACATATTGTCGGATTTTGCTTTTTTTTAAATCCCTTTCCAGTCATTTCTTTAAATCCCTTTCCAGTCCAGTCAATGCAATTGTTTCCATAAAGAAACAATCGCATATTAGCTTCGTTTTCTTCTGAAATAAAAGTCTGTTTCCGTAGCAACATAGAACCTATACCGTGAAGTGACAAAAGAAGGCGTTTCAGGTCACGTGATCTCGTGAATTTTCGGGAAAATTTTAATGGCATTCAATGGTATTTGTGGTTGGCAGTTGGTAGAAAATTTTGGCTTATATATTTAAATTTGTGAGGAAATTTCGTATCAAATAGATTAACACGCGAGAAAAAAATGTCGCATATTCCCTATTTAAAAAAATAGTGAAGAGGAAACTTTCGTTCGCAAAGAGCATCTTCGCAGGCACGGTCCTCTCGTGGATGCAGGAGATAAGACGAGATAGAGGCACGCGCTCCCTTTTACCGCCCCAATAGCCCTCTTTACGTATTGTATGCGCGGAGAAGTTGCCGTTGGCAGGAGTGATCTTTTCCGGTCGGCGAGTACGGACTTCCGGTTAACTGAGGTGAAGGCCGTTTTAAACGATGACCACATATTATTATTTATTATTAAAATAGTTAAAACTTGACTACTTGGTCGGGTGGTAGCATAAATGGTTATGTACCAATATATAAAAATGAAATCAATAAAAAACAAGCTTACAAGAAACGATGACATATGTCAAGATGCAAAAAAAGAAAACATTCGTAATTCAATTTTTTTCAACCTCGTCAGCAAAATTTGAATGATATTGGGGAAGGGCTCTAACATCTTCTCGAGTAAACCATACCAATCCCCTATCCTCCTATGCAAAGAGGAATACTTAAAATGATTTTATAGCTGTCTTGGAGAGTGTATTTTGTAACTATGGTATTTCCTTGACGTATAACAAGGACTTTTCAATCTTTCGAATATGTCGATCCACGCGGGATCACCGATGTAGGCTTTATATTTACATCTTAGGCGTGCATTCCTCAATTCAAGTAATTTCAAACAGAATTTTTATCATCTCCGTAACGCTAGCCTTCCTTTTAAATTTCCACATTACTTATCTTTTGGCTGAACGATGAACCTTTTTCAGTTGTTCAATCCCCCCTCCCAGATAAGGATCCCAAACCGACGCCCCATATTCTAAAATAGGCCCAACGAACTTTTTAAGAGCGAAAATTTTCAATTTGATGCATTTTTCTCCCATGTCCATTTCAATTCATTTGGCTTTAGTTCATTTGTGGTTACTCATTATTGGTGGAAAAATTCATGTCTCACATTTTAATCTTTTACTCGATTCTACACTCCTTTCAACTTCCGTTTTGCCTCTGTTTTGAATATAGGTTGCGGCTCTATGGTGTTTATAATACTTGGACGATAAAGAAGTAATGTTTGCCTTAAAAATATAGATGGTTCTGGAGTTTCTGTCAGTCGCAACTCCTTTCACATGTGATTGGTGGCTGGATGCAAGTATCGGATGGCAAAAGTAGTCTCCTTTATATTCTCTTTATTTGCTGCTGGGGAAGTAATACACGACTTCTGATCAGGAATTGGTCTGATAAGATCATAAACAGGTCTGATGCCAGGAATTTTGAATATAATAACTAGCTCCCTCCTCGAAGACAAGATTCTACTCTTTAATGAATGGGTAGACAAAATAAATGTCAATGGAATTAACTGCTTGAAGAATTTCATGAAAATTTAAGCATCAATCACTGGTGACGTAAAACGCTTTTTCTTTGTTATGACAACGCCGAACTGGCGGCTTTAGGCTGCATGGTGCGGGCCAAGCGTAGCAGCAGCGATAGCGATATATATCACATATCGTAGCTGTCACAGCAATCGACTGCTACGTGTTTACGCGCCTTTAATATTGTGTGTTATGTACATTTTTGAATTGATCTCTCCGATCCTATTCCACTCCTTTCAGCATTTGTCGTGCTATTGCATTCTTGATGGGAGTGCTTCTATCAAGGCTTAGAGTTCAGGCCATTGTGCCGACTGAATGCTCACAATCCCTCTGCAATTTCTGCCGTCGAGAACCTTCGAGCACGTTAATATTTCATGGGTCGTGCCGTATTTATTTTCCCTTTGTGGAGAATGTCATTCGGCACGTTTCCCGAAGAAGGATATCCGTATTTTGAGGAGTTAGGGCGTTTGGCAAGTTATTGGAGACAGAAACTGTCTTATCCCTTTTTCGAGAGAAAACCTTCCTTGCCGACTTCCAAGACTAAGTAAGTAAATATTTGGGGATGATTTTTTTACTGGCGATCAATCAACATTTTTTTTTTTGGTCGGCTGATTTCCAAAGGTTTTTTTTTCTACTGAAACTCTTATTCGAAATTGTCTCATTTTCACTTACGAGGAGACATCGCGAGACTGATGCTCGGGATCCAAATGACGCAATTATTTTCTGAAACTATAGAGGGAATGCAGGTAAAGTGCCTCGGCTCTTTTCCACGTAGGCCCGGGTTCGCGACAAAAGCGCAACTATAGAATTTTCCTCCCTATAAATCCGTTGTAGGTGAGGCCGTCATTAACAATCATCAGCATCAGTCTCGCGATGTCTCCTTGTTAGTTGTTTTGGCTATATAGATGTCAAGGCTTTGTCTTTTAACTCCCTGCTCGCTTGAATTTTTAATCATTCAACTGAATCCTTGGAGAAATGGAGCCATATCAAATCAAAAGTAGAGGGGGGCAAGGAAGCAGCAATTGGAACAATGTAGCTACTTGAGTTTTATGCTGGAGGAAACGAGTGTAGAATCTGCGAAGTTCAAGAGAGAATTACCATGGAGAAAGAGATGTTTACAGGTTGGAAAGATCTAATGATTGAGTCGCTTAGTAGGACTCTAAGGAATAGTGTTTGAGGGAGAGTGATTAAAACCGTGGCTTTGTATGGCGCATAACCTCAGGTAAAGAGAATGGGACTCTCGGCTTTCGAAATGTCGTCTAGCTAGAAGGTAAGGAAGGGTGGGAAGGAAGAAGACGCTGTGTGCGAAGGAAGTTCTTAGGAAGAGAATAAGTTGATGGGGTAGGACGAGTGGATGGAATGAGTAACAAGGAGTGATGGTGTTTGTTTTGAAGGACGTGATTGAAGGAAGAATTTCAAGTAATCATCGGAGAAGGCGGAGAAGAACTGAAGCGGAATTATAAGAGGTATTCGGAGGCAGAGGACAATGTCATGTGAATGATGGGTGCATCCTTCCACATGGGAGAATTTATAAGTATTTCATGGCCATATAAACTTACCTAACCGGTATACTATTGGAATGTGAAATGTTGATGATATACTTTATGTTTTTAGTTAACCGGTTGGCACTTACTGGCTAAATAAGATGCCTCCTTTTCGTCTAAACGTTTGAGTGTAGTGAGGGGTTAATTTTTTTCTGCAGAAAAAGTTTTTTTTCCAACAAATCGCTGGCTTTCGCTCGCCAAAGCGTGTCTCTGCGAAATTGGACAGATAGACATGCCTCAAATGATTCCTGGGTTATAGACAGACTCGTAAAATGCTCTTGAGTCGTTAAAATCATAAATACTGTAATTTCTTCGTGTAAATACGGGCAAAGTTTCTCGTGACAATTCTAAGATTCCTAATGATCTCTTTATCTTGGAACCAAGAACTCTGGATCTTTCGTAATATCGTGAACTACTTCGAGGGTGTCGTCATGTGAATGTTTCTTCATTGCCCGAAATGTAAGAGGCTTTTCAAAGTCTTGAATATCTTCTGCTCGTGAATATTTTCCTTCGGCTGCATATCAATGGACGTTTCATGCACAAGACTACGAATGAATCCTTTTCACTGAATGGCTCAAATCGGAATGGTGTGGAAATACAGGATATTTTTGTGTCTCAATGTTATCGCTGATTATTAAATAAAATACCTGGAAGATGGACTCTGAAATGTCACATATCTATAATGATTCGACGTAAGAAGGAATTATAACATTAATGGACATGTCTATTGTGTAAAATATAACATGGCCAGCCATAAACCGTCACGCGAAAATTCAACGTTCGATCATTTGGAGAAACATAAGTTAGACGAACGTGAAACTTGTTAAGTATTTAAATGTCGTCAACCTGCTGAGTAAAACCTACTTTTTATTCACCAAGTAGTCCCGGGTTCGACTTTAGAGACTTTTACATTGTCCCAAAGGAATAAACGGTAAAATCTTTTTCAGCATGTAGTGTTATTTTCTTTTCGACTTTTCGATTGTTATTTGTATTGCAATAGACAAGATACATGAACCACAAGATAGTAAATACAATAAATAATGTAATTCGTATCATAACATATAGCTTTAATGCTCCAAATCATGAAATATTCCGTAAAATATGTCTAAATTCAGTCAAATTTGGTGGTTTTCTGAAATCTACACCGTGTCGACCAATAGCATCGTTGAAGTTGACTCTCATGAAAATTCGCGGGGAAGACAAACGTTTTCAAGTAGATTTTAAGGTACTGGAGGCGGGCAACGCTGCTAAATACTAAATAAAGATCGGAAGTTTTCCGTACACGCGGACATACGTAATTACTACTCGCTTTCCTTACGGATGACGTATTTGATGCACATGGGAACATTTAAGAGAGTAGTAAGGTAATCGATTAAAATCACTCTAAAATTCGTCAAATATATAATGGATTTGCGAAATAAGATAAACAAAAGCCAAATATGTAATTTCAATAGATTAAATTTTTACCAGCACTTAGGAAGAGAATTAATTCTCAGTGGAATAACCCGAGTTCATACTTCTCTAAAAAGTGCTATAAAGATTTCTGACGCCACTGCGGTGAATTTTGGACCCGATACTATTGTTAGGTAACGTAGTAGTAATTATTCAGCAACCGACAGCTTTAATCATATGGGCAATATTGCATACGTGGGTTATTGCCCCAGAGGGAGGAATATTTCAGGAAATGGAAGACGGGTGGAGAGAAACCCAGCGCCGGCGTTAGCCTGATCTTAACGAAAGGCGCCAATGGTGAGACGCGTCACCCGACGAACGGTGTCTGCTACCGCGCTACTAACGGTGCCGGGAACCGAACCTGGGCCCTCTACATAAAGAGGCCATTACCCTAGCTAGCATGTCAATGAAATTCAGACTCTATTATTCATTTTTAACTCTTATTATTCAAATAAAAATATAAAATATCCGTTAAAGGCCAAAAAAAAGCAATCTTTAGTGTCATTAGAAAGGTGGGGCCTAATTGTTCTTCTGGATTCATTGTCACCCGTGGGCTGGCGTAGGACCTCTCTTGTACCTTCTGTACTCTTTGGGTCAATGAGAAATGAATTCCGAAAAAATTGTCGCTTAACATTAGAAAAGAATGTTGGGCCGCCTGAGGCCGAATGAGGATAGAGGAGCATGTCCCCCCTAGTATATATACATTATTTATATTAGTTATTCATTATCTGAACAATATCATTGTTGTAGGCAGCGCCCATCGTGTAACCAAAAGGTCGAAGGTTCGATTTTCCCTCTGATAATCGTTTTAGACTTACTATGAAGTGTTTGCTTTACAAGTAAGTTTAGCGTAAATGGTACGGGACGATCGTAGTAGATAAAATGACGTAAACCTAATCCTAATACCAATATTCAGTAGTTGGCGCACTCAAGCCAAAATTGTTTCGCTAAGGAGAAAGGTATGCATGTTGTTCTAAATACTCAAAAAAATATAAAATTACAATAGAAAAATAATTAAAATTACAATGAGGAAAAAATAAGTAAGATAATATGACAATGAAAAAAAAATGAATATAGTAAAATCTCCGTTGGGAAGGGACAGTGAACGGAAAAGGTGTTTGTTCCACGGAGGGTCAGATTTGCCGTGGAAAGTTATAACTTTCGTTTGGCTACGCAACTGCGGGGTGACGTATGATTTAAAATTGGATTGCGGTTCTACGGTCCGCGTGTTGCTCAATGTTTGTGGGTCGAGCGTTGCGGATGCTCTTATGTTGATGAGCAATGCAAACTTGTGATGGCTGTTGAATTGTCTCGGGACAAATGTATGCGGTCGTCTGTTTCGGGTCGCTCTCTCCCTCCCGTGCGGAGTTCTCCCGACTTAATCTTCGCGCTTCTCCGTTTGATGAATGCTTCCCTCTCGACTCGCCGCGGTATGGAAATGCAAGATTGTTGGCCGGGGAAGTGCGGTCGCTCTCTCTCGCAGGTGAGTGAGCGAATCGATTGGGCATTCTCAGAGCATGTCACCCTTCGCCCCTCCCCCTTCATTGGAAGAGCGGATATCCGGAGCGGTGACTAAGTCCTTCCCGCCTTGCATGCCCTCCCCGCCCCCGTACTTCCCCGAAGCCCATTCCAGCCGTAGCGCTATATATTCCGTCCCACAAATGTCCTGTGGCGTTGGCACGAGAGCGTGTCTCTGTACGGTAGCCGTCTCCGGAGAGTTATGAGAATCATCCGCCCGACTTCATCGTGACGTTCCTCCATTCTAGTATCTCATTTGAAGAGACGGGAGGAAGGTGATCCACACGTCGTTTGTTATTGGCTTTCTTAGCTCTAGGCCGTTAAATTCATCGTTAAAGGTCGTAATAAAAGTCAATGTTCCAGTCACATCTACATAATACCGTGCAAGACACCATAAAGGTGTGAGGCAGACGGTGAATTCACACCAACCTTGCATTACATATCACACATCAAAAATATTAGTAATTATATTCTAGTCTAAACTTCTCAATTTGAAAAAAAGATAAAAAGATCAAAAGGAAGCATGCAAAAGCGTGCTGTTAGTTGAGTTAGCTTAATGGATGTGGATTGGCGCAATGGATCTAAAGAGGTCTTAAGTGCTAGGGGGGCTCCAGAAGGATCCCGCTCACCCCTCTAGGTAGTTTTTTGGGCTACCTTAAAGTCCTTAAAGTTAATTCTCATCTCCACGATAAATTTAAGTAGGGGCCGGTTTGTCAATGCCGGGATTCGAACCCGAGCCCTCCCGTTGAGGGGCCAGTGCTCTTAACGACTACACCATCCCGGCCCACTAAATTAGTTCCAAAAGCAATATATGGAAGGCAGTGGACGAGAACAAACTAATACTTTGGGTGAGGTAAGTTTGGGATCAGGACAGGCTTGACTTAACAGTTGTTGTGAGGACGCCAATGTAGAGGAACGTATATATACGTATATATATATAACATATAATCATGAAGCATTGGATTGTTTTTTGAATTACGAGAAGGGATTTGATTGGGTGATCGGGGCAAAGTTGTTAATGATAGCACAGAAATTAACGATAAGAGTGAAGAGAGTTGGGCGTCTTATTTAAAATTCATAAGTAGCTCTTTCGGCATAGATTAGGGTAATGGTTGCAGAGCAAGGGCGGGAGGTGTGTGAGTGAGGTAGGGTTGATTGCCCCTCGACGTAATGGTGTTTTTCACTTCCGTTAGGAAGGGAGGAGCTGGAAGGGATAGTGAAATCGGGTGCGGGGCTCATGAAGGGAAATAGATTTCCTGATGAGCATTTGGTCAGCCAAGGGGTTACATCATTTCTGCACGTTACAGGATCACTGCGGGAAATGTACTTGCGATGCCACGGGCGTGATGGGGCTATGCTGAGCGTCAAGGTGCTGAGAGAGGTACTGCTTGGGAGGAAGGTTGAAGAGTAATTTTTCTTCAAGTTTTTGCCAAAAATTCTAATCGACATCGGCAGGTTACTTAGGACGCTATGCAAAGGAGGTCAAGTGTTTTGGGTCGGAGACGAGAAAGAAGTTTTGCACTTCGGTTGATTAATGACAGGTAGTGCATATTCTGAGATGACGAGTGAATTTCTAGAAAAGAGATGCTAAATGGTGACCTAATGTAGTTGAAACAGTCCAGGAGAACATTATGTTACTGGTAGCCCTCCACTAATCGAACGTAATAGCGCTTAATGTTTGCGTTTGAATAATAGCCTTACTTTGACAGATTACTTTGTCAGTTTCATGGTGCTTTTTATTTCCCCTCTTTCCAAATGTCAACAGTTTACTTTTGTGAAACCTTAACACCTAAACTGAATCGGTGGAATAATTACATTATCCTAGTATAATGTAATTATTCCACTATCCGCTGCTTCATTCCGGTATCCTAACGCCTTGGTCACACTCTCCTTATATTAATATCCACGTTTTGTCAAATTACCGAGCGTAACCTCTTCAGGTCATATTTACCCCCCTAATGTTCTCTTTATGGGTCAGTCCTGGGGGGTTGTGTTTGAAACCGTCGGGATTATCTCGAATATACCTACCATGAGACTCCTTGGTAACCAAGGAGTCTCATGGTAGGTATAAACACGAATGGTTCGCAAATTTGATGTGTTAAAAACGCTGATTACGACCTCATTCGCTTTGTTACCACTTGTGTTTCATCTCATCTGGGGGGCTCAATAGTCGAGACAGATGGGAAAAACTCAAGTGAAAACAATTAATGATATTGTAACAAGCGATTCAGACACACCAAATTTGCGAACCATTCGTGTTTATAGTACGTGACTCCTTGGTTACCTATTCTAGATAATCCCGACGGTTTCAAAAAACAGCCCCCGAGGTAGTGTTTTATTTTTCGGTGCTCGCATTTGCGTGGGAATGGGCTCAGTGCGAGGGAACCATCTCGGAGGGCGCGTTGAGGAACCTCGAATACTCATCGAAGCGACGCTCCGGCTGCCGCTGAGGGAGATGGGGCGACGTGGCATGGGACCGGTGAAAATATTCTGGATGTAATTTTGAGTGTGACGTGAATGAACTCAAATGAAAAGCGCTTTTCACCCGGCGCTCGCACCGCGCCAACCAAGGCGGGAACTTCCGCGACGAACTCTCACGGTGGAAGGACCTTTTCGGAGAACTCGAGCTCTATTTTAGTTACTGAGTTCATTCCTTCCCCTGTGAGAATGCCGTATCCGAAAGCGATCTTACCTCGTGGTGACTTTCTCTCTCCGAATTTTGTACAGCCAGGCTGTTTCCTCCTGATTTCCTTTGAAAAAACTGACGTGAAAGGAAGCTGTGATGCATGTATTTCATGACGAAGTTGTCCCGAATTTCTTTATGATCTTAATCTTCTTATTCTTAGATTTCTTTTACGACTTAAGTCATCATCATCGGTCAAAAATCCTAAGATTGGTTTGGCGAAGCTCACCACTCAATTCTCATATCGACCAACCTCTTCATATTGATATAATACTTTTTTTACTCATCCTTTACTACTTGTTCCATGTATCTTATACGAGACTACGGTGCATCAAGAGGGCCGCAGCACCGCCCTCGCCCTTCCCGTCTTCATACTCTTCTTCTTTTGTCATGCCTGACTAACTCCAGTGCTGTGTACGGCTGTTTGAATTGCTTGTTGACGTGTCGTTGTATTCCCTGGGGCGGAGGGACGTTCATTCTCCTTAGATATCACTCGAGCTCCTTTAATATTGCTCATTGCATTTTCGATTATATGAGCAATTATCGATAGTGCGAAGATGTAAGGAGAAGACGTCCGTTATGGATTGTTTCGAGATTAATCGAAGTCACCATTCATCTACATCTACCTAATACTCTGTAAGCCACCATAAAGTTGTGTGGCATGTGGTGAATTCTTACAAAAAATGTACTACATGTCATGCATAAAAAATGATTAGTAATAATCTACATCTACACGATACCCTGCAAGCCACCGCGAGGGTGTGTGGCAGGGGTGAAATCACCCGCATGCACTCTAGACATGCAAAAATGCTACTATAGGGTCTCAAGCAACTAGATTGTTAGTATCTACATAGTAATTAAGGGATTGGTTGTTAATACATGCATCATGCACTACAGACTACTCTAAAATATTCCCCCTTCCTATCCCTTTGCTCTGCTGCCTATTCTGTTCTCTTATAGTACGGGGGAAACTATCCTAGTCTAAACTTCACTATTTAATCTAAGTAATTATTCATACATGAATAATTGACATATGTAGGCTAGATACTGACAATTTAGTTGCCTGAGACCCAATAGTAGCATGTTTTCATGTCTATAGTGCATGCTTGGTGATTTCAAACCCTGCCACACGCCCTGGCGGTGGCTTGCAGTGTATCGCGTAGCTATACTCGGGACAGATGAGAAAAACTCAAGTGAAAACAATTAATGATATTGTAACGAGTGATTCAGGCACAGTAAATTAGCAAACCATTTGTGTTTGTACAACGTGACTACTTGGTTGCCTATTCGAGATAATCCCGACGGTTTTCAAACACAACCCCTCTCTATATTGGTTTTCAGTTTGTTGGTGGCGGTTTGGTGCGTTGGCGGGTGCTGGCCACCCAGGCCGACGCCTCCACCGATGGTGAGGACGTAACAGGCCGGAATGTTTCCTCCCATTTTTTTCCACCGGTCATAAAAAAATGCTCAGAAGTAGGCCGTGACCGCAGGTAGCGCGGTCAGTTATGCTGGTTTCAACCGCCCCTCCCCCTTCTTTTGTCTTTCCGTCCCTTATCGCAGAGAAGGGGCATCCGCCCTGCTTGTCTAGCCCGTCGTGAAGCGGCGACGGAGGTTGTAGGGAGAGGGGTAGGTCATGGGAAAGTGGGGAGGGGAGGGCCAAAGAGTTGGAGTTTATTTGCGTCACGTACCCCACACTCCTTCTTTTACTCCAAATCCAGGCGGGGAGGGGAGAAAGACGCTACGGCCTCAAATCCGTCCTTGCGGGACACCTCAAGGAGATTGCTGGCGAGTGGATGGGAGTAGCGGCCTTGCGGTGGGGTTGCGCGAGCCGTCATTAATGAAGTCGAGCCATTTTTAATGAAAAATTTCCTTCTCTTCCCTCTCCCATCCAGCGCTCTCCGCAAATATCTGGTCGAGATTTTACCTAAACCGCAAGTACCTTCTGTCTCGTTACCGGGTAATACACTCTGTTGGGTGAGTAATCGCTTAGGCTGTAATTCCGGGCTGCTTAAAGCCCGTCAACGACTGTCGTAGACGTGAACTTCAACTTACGCAGCGAGTTCAGTACATTCTTATTTATGTAGGCGTTAAAGATCGTGGAAAATCATCAACCGTGAACGCCAACCGTCAACTTCAAAGTTAAGCAAATCGCAGCTTTCACGGCTGACGCTAGCGAATTCGCTGCATGTGTATCGGATATCGTTTTTCATCTAAATTCTGGTTGGTTTGTCAAGTGTTATGCCCTCCATTTGCGACCCGTGCTATATTTGTCCCATCTCAACTTCGAAGGCCTCAATAATTAAAGAAATGGACGGACGGCTAATGGAATTAGTCTAGCAATTTCCAGAATTGTATGCGGTTATTGTAGTTGACCATTTTTCTCAATTCTAGTACCTGAAATCACCGAAGGAGGGGAACTCCCCGATTATCCCCGATTTTGCCACACACCCTCGCGGTGACTTGCAGGGTATCGTGTAGATGTAGATTGTAAGCATTCAGATCCAGCCGAAGATAAACGGAAGTGAACGATGATTTCCGGCGAACACTCCTGTTGACGGACAATCATGAACTGTTGGCGTGAACGATTGTAGAATTGGACCTAAAGAAAATGGCGCAATTTATGTTCTAATCCGTTCCTCCTCGAACGTCGCCATAAGCTGGGCAGCGTGCTCCCTTCCTGCCATGACTTGATATCTAGGCAATGTCTTCATCGGTACATCTACATCTACACGATACCCTGCAAGCCACCGCGAGGGTGTGTGGCAGGGGGCGAAGATCACCAAGCACGCACTATTGACATGCAAACAAGCAAATATAGGGTCTCATGCAACTAGATTTTTAGTATCTATAGTATTTAAGGGATTAATACGTGCATCATCGACTACAGACTACTCTAAAAGATTTCCCTTACCTATCCCAATGCTAAGCTGCCTATTGTGTTCTCTTATAGTACGGGGGAAAAATGACGTTTTGAATCTATCAGTACGACAATCTATCTCTCTAATCTTATGTATCTGGTCGAATCTAGCGCAATAAGCTGGTGTTTTTTTAATATGTGCCTAACATCTTCAGTAAAGCTATTAGATTGAAATTTTTCTGCTTAGATAGATTTAATCTGTACTTTAACCTACGCTCTTATAATGATTCCCACCCGGTACGTGACGTGAAGGCTATGCTACGATCGTGACGAAGCCGCGCGGGCGATGACGGCGGTCAGAAGTGACTCGCGCCAAGTGACAACGCATTCGACTTTCAATTTCACGCACCCACGCACTGTGATGCAAAAGGCGGTCAAAATTCGAAATTTGTATGATCGATTTACAAATTGGTGTGTCTATGTTTTTTGAGGTCGCTGAATATGAATCTGACGTTATAATTGAAAAAAGTAGTAATATGGACGCAGTATGGCGGATCCAATATGGTGGAACCAGTGTATTTTAAGCTTTCTTACTAATATTGTAAAAGACCACTGTTTGTTATGATGCATAAGTTACTACATAAGGACGGATAATTTTTAATATATGGTTTTTATTTTATCATGGGTTTGATAATGCCGATAATTAATACGGGGCGTCCTCCATTCGACTTACTCCACGGAGCTCTTTCATTCTCTTCTCTCGCCCTGTGGCTCGAAGAGAAGCAAGAAGCTGTTATACGGATGTCAACGTAGATACTAGGGTTTTACTTATATCTTGAATTCTCTGCTTATATTAAAACGCGACGGATTGTGAATTTGTGCTCCTCCTTGATGTTTATTTGACTTTGATGATTCGTAAACCAACAAGTTGTTCAATTATAACCAAAGTTTAGCAAATGTTAAATATTCATGTTTTCCATGCATAATAAAGGTTTCAAGGTTGTCTCTTCAGTAGAAAAAAGTTCTTCTGAATTTTACTATAAGTTTGGATTTCAAAAGTGGGGTATGGTAGAATTTCGTAGTAGAGTGTGGTCTGTTATTCTCGATGTCTGCTGCGCTTTGCGTTTCACCGCACTCCGGTGGCCTACTCCGAGAGGAAGGCTCCCTCCACGCTGACATCACCCAGGTGCCGCCCACGCACCCTTCATCATCATCATCATCATGGGTCAACAATCCTAGGATTCGTTTGACGCAGCTCTCCACTCGATTCTTGTATCGGCCAACCTCTTCATATCAAAGTAGTTCCTCTCTTTTACGTCATTTACGACATGTTCTATGTAGGTAACTCATACGAGGCCTGCCTTTTCCATTCTTCCCATTCACTCTTCCTTTGACGATTGTCTTCATCAGGCCATCGTGTCTTAAGATGTGGCCGATTAGGTTGTCTCGTCTTCTTTTTATAGTTTTCAGCAGACTTCTCTTTTCTCTCACTCTTCTTAGGACTTCTTCATTTGTCACTCGGTCTATCCATTTTATCTTCATCATTGTTCGATAGCACCACATTTCAAATGCTTCCACCCATTTCTTCTCCGCTGCTGTCATCGTCCATGCCTCACTGCTGTAAATAAACATTTTCCAGATATACGTTTTGATGAATTGTTTCCTTACTTCCAAGCTTGCATTTCCAGCTGTAAGTAGATTCTTCTTTTGATAGAATGCC
Source organism: Platycnemis pennipes (assembly GCA_933228895.1). Lineage (NCBI taxonomy): Eukaryota > Metazoa > Arthropoda > Insecta > Odonata > Platycnemididae > Platycnemis > Platycnemis pennipes. The sequence continues at coordinate 134,016,786 of OW121851.1, forward strand.
CTCTTTGCCTGGGCTATTCTACTCACTATTTCTTTCTTGCTTCCTTCATCGTTGGTTACTCTGCTTCCCAGGCAACAGAACTCTTTCACCTCTTCCGGTTTCTGTTTTCGTAGTACAACGTTGGTTTTGGTTGCTGCACACCAATATCTTAGTCTTCTTCTTATTAATCTTCAGCTGATGTCTGGCCATTGTCTTTTCCATGGTTGTTAGCATCTTTTTCAGATCCTTCTCTTGTCTCTGCTATGAGAGCTTTGCCATCAGCGAATCGTAGCATGCTGATTGTTTCTCCGTGGATGTTCACTCCAGAACACTTCTCCTTGATTTAATTGATGGCTCTCTCGATGTAAACATTAAAAATTACGGGAGACAGTGCACAGCCTTGTCTCAATCCTTTCCTCATTCTTGCTTCTTCACAGCTGGGTCCAGATTTTATCACAGCTACTTGGTTTTTGTACAAACTGTGGATAATTTCGGTCATTGTACGACACTCCAATTCCTTTCAGAATTCCAAGCATTAAATTCTAATCCTCGTTGTCAAAAGCCTTCTCTGAATCCACAAATTCAATGAAGGTCGGTTTGTTCTTCTGCATTCTCTTCTGTCTCCTGGCATCTTCCCCGTGTATTTTCTACGGTTGTGATTTTTAAACAATTTGTTAGTAACCACCAACTTATGTTGTGTGCAGAACTCCAGCAGTCTTTCTCCTCTTTCGTTTCGGTTTCCCAATCCATATTTTCCAGTTATTCTTCCATCTTGACCTTCTCCTACGACAGCGTTCCAGTCTCCTAAAATAATTAGGCTTTCTTCTCCTCTTACCTGTTTTATTACTTCCGTTATATCTTCGTAAACATCTTCCACTTCTTCATCTTCGTAGTTCGACGTTGGCATGTAAACTTGCACCATAATGGTATCTGTAGGCTTAGTTTCAATTTTAACCATTATAATCCTTTCACTGTACAGCAAGAAGCTCTTAACACGCAGTCCTGCACTCTTCCTGAGCATTATGCCTACTCCAGCGCAACCATTCAGTGATCCGGTGTGAATAATTCCATAACTTCTACTCCAAAAGTCTCCTTCTTCTGGCCATCTCATTTCACTGATTCCTCATACATCGAAGTCCATTCTCCTCATTTCCACCTTCAGGTTTTTAGTCTTCCGCAGGTCCGAAGTGATCGCACGCACCCTTGCACACCTTATTTCCGGGGCCCCTTCCACCTCCCTTACCTCCCCCCAGTGGGGTCGTGTGCCGCATTACCACGTCAGACATATGGATTGAGCCGACAATTGCTCGCTGAAATCTGGAGCGCCCAACGGTTCGTTCTCTGCGAAATGGAAATGCATTCCCCTCTGATGGGCCGCATTTCTTTTTTTTTCCTTTGTCTTTGATTTTCATTGAGGGCCTTGAGGGTCAGTGCTTCGTATGTAGTAGTTGGGCGACGTCTTATCCTTAATCTTAGGGAGAGCATAGTGATACGGCTGTCAGTTACAGTGAGTAAATTTTTTTTCATAGAATTGCATGAGGATTTAGAGAAAGGAGGGAGAATATAGTATAAAATGGAATCACTCACTCACTCAAGTGATTCAACCGGAAGGTTGGATTGGATAGGTGAGGGTAGAGCTCACCCCTGTTAGAGGTTAAAAAAAAAAAAAAATGCACTCGCGTAATGTTGCAGTACTATTGAAGCACAACTGGTCCTTTTCGGTCGCCTGGGCCCATAACCTGTTAGAGGTTAAATAATATCTTGAGATATCCGCTTTAAACTAAGATGTTTTAAAAACGAGTCACAGACACATCCAAATTCCAGTTTACAAATTGAACGACTGACAGAGAGTTGACAACAACAATATAGATAAATAGTTACTGACATAAATAGCAACATATGTTGCCAACCCATATTTATGTATTAGATTACAACTCTAACAACCCCGAACTTAGCTGCAGTCGTGTGAATTTCACACATTCACGGTAGGAGGGTCAGTACCTACCTTTCCCTGGGCCACCTTGCACTCCGAGGATTTTTCGTTTGTGTGCGTTCAAAGAATTCACCCCGATTTGAACCCGGGACCCCTAGATCAGTAGCTCAGCGCTCTACCCACTAGGTCACCACGCTCTCAAATGGAATAAAATGGAATGGAATAAAATGAAATCGGGGTCATATAATATCACTTAACGTCCCGGAACTTGGCAACGGTTAATTTTTTTGTTGTTTTCCGTCCAATTCGTGGTGGCTTTCCGTGTACTTAGCAACTTTAATGTTATACTAGTCAAATAAAACAGCATATTTCCGCATAAAAATGAATTTACGTTGAAAATTGCCACTGTTTTATTTGACTACTGTCTCACTTCCACTACGTGCGGAAGCGAACCATAATCTTATGAAATCATTAATATTGAAAGGCGAGAGTCGTATCTTTTCTATAAATTGACGTAAATCTCTGAGGTTACATAATTAAAGGAGGTAAGTATCTTCTTATTCTATAATTTGTTATGAAATGGTACCATTTGGTATGTGATCAAATGATGATGATCTATATTTGTGGTGTATTACCGTGATTGGATATATAAACACGTCTTGGTGATTTTCACGCAATGTATTACATGGAGTATCACCGGTGGGATGTATATAATATACCGATGCACCAAAGCAAGAATATTTCATATCATGTGCGCTTCCATTTGTCTAAATTTATTTCCGTGGCATTACTTGAGGACGGGTTCGCCTACCTGACCCGTCTGGAAGACGAGCCAGTTTTAACACGACATCTATCTACATCTACATAGTGCTCTGCCAGTCACCATGAAGGTGTGTGGCAGAGGTTGAATCCACACCAAACACGCATGGTTGAAAAGAATCAGTAGCTACATAATTGTCGTCCGAGAGTCGACAAAGTACGAATTGCGATTCGTCGGGTACGTAAATGTGGCTGGAGGCAAAAATGATAGTGAAAATAAAAATATAAGATTTTCATTTAAATAGCATATATTGAAATTTGCAGGCGATACTAACATAGATTCAATGACTGACTCTGATTGGGAATCGAATGTTAAATAAAAAACACTATTAATAAGTGAATTAATTTAATTAACTTAATAAACTTTCGTGGGCAACACTAGCTCATTTATCCATATAAACCCAACGTGGGCAATTTTTTAGTAATTTTTCTATGCGCCCAACGACTCCCGCCCGCTGGGATTCGAATTAAGGACGCTCGAATACAATGCCGGAGAGGAGGAACCATGTTGCGAGAGGGGCTTCTGCGGCGTCCCTGGCTTTCGGTTGGCCTCGAGAGTCGGCGGGGAGAGGGAGGGAGGCTGTTTCCAAGTCCTCGGAGATGAGGTGGAGAGCATCCGGTTCATGGGGCGGCATCTGCTTGGAATTGCCTTTCATTCTGCGCCGAAGTTGGGGAGGATGAGCGCGGTGGTGATTACGTGAGAATGGAGGTCCGGCGGTCGGTCTTCTGTCCCGTCATCCCTCCTGCGAAAAGAAGCAGCGGCGATGGGGGGTAAGGGGGATTTGGGGGAGGGGGTTGGCGCGCACAGCATCCCTCATCCGGTTTCGGGGCTCCAAGCCGTATTGCGCGGTTCTCATTTCAGCTCTGATGCCTTACCGGTGCTAAGGGTGTTGAAATTCGCTCGCGGTTGCGAAATTGCGCTCTGTGAATGGGTAAGACTCATTTTTCATCTCCGACGAGGAGCGTTGAGCTAGAGCAGGGGTCGGCAGACTACGGCTCGAAACACCTCATCTGACTCTGAGGTTGAATGAAAATAATAAATTAGTATCATCATTTATTTAACCAATCATCATCAATAAATGAAGCTCTCTTAGTATCATGTGCTGACGCCATTTTGGTATATTAGTTTAAATTAGAGATGGGGCGAATAGCAGATTTCTCGAATTCGAATACGAATGTTAAATCTCGAATTTCGAATATTAGAATTGCAAATGACATTCTAAACGCTATTTTTTTTAATTCTGAATCGTGGCTAGCTGTGAATAGTTCCGGCGCGTTATTTATGGTGAAAGGGCAGCAGTTTTACCGGGATTCCATTAGTTGAAACTGTTCTCTTTCTACCATAAATTACGAGACAAAGCCCATAAACAGACTCTTATCTCCTTCTCGCGACATATATTGTGTCGTTCATCAATACGCCAAATATAACTTAATGCACTATACCAGAATACGAATTTCTAGTATTCGAGTATTTGCGGATGGCATCCGAACTTTGAATGGAAAAACCATTAGATAATAAGGATAAAGTTATGTGTAGTTAATTTATCCTTTTTAAAAATATAATCAGTTTACGATTAGCTGGACCTTTTATGTCTCGTATGTGTTAACCCCAAGGATGATCATGTGTGTCTTATCCCATGATATTTAATGAATTCCGCGTTTGTTAATTTATCATTCCTTGTGTAGTAAGTGTTAGCAGGAGAACTTCTTTTTCCAAAGAGTCAGTATCTTTATCCTTATCAGTAAGTATAGTGTATTATATTTAAAGAAAATACTATCGTTCTTAGTCCACGCTTTTTATGGAATTTCCTTATCTGTGGATGCCCGCTTGTGGTTTTCATAGCCGATGCTGAAGAAATAACCTTGTTACACGCTCCGTCGCGTACGAGGCCTTGACAGAAAAGTTCTTTTTTCATCGGCTCTCGGTGCACTCACGATTATTTGGTTAGTCGGGAAAGCCGTGAAGGAATCTCGGAAATTTTTTTTATCTTTAAGTCTTCATTTTTTCCGCTCGCAGCTATTTCTCCTTCCCCTCCCTCGACTGTGACGTAGATTGTGAGTGGTATAAAGCGAACGTGTCTCACGCGTGACACAATCGACGCGACTTTTGGCTGGTGACTGAGTTTTTTCCTTCTGGACAAAACACGGAGGCGGGGCGCGTCCGCATAACGGTTCTTGGCTGATACAGAATCACAACCCTCTGCTCTGAAAATAAATGACTCTCGAATTCCTGTTTCAATTGGAATATAGACCTTGTAACATCGTGGTGGTGTATTCCTCTATAGATAATGGAGAACATGCACGACATGGAGAAAATGCATGGCTTAGGTTAAATCGAAAATTATAATTTTAGTTTTTCGACCTAAAATAAACACAAAATCCCTGCCCGATGCGGCAATCGTGTCCCTTGCGCCGCTAGGCCGAAGACAGCGGCCATGAAGGATCAGGATTATAATCGATTTAGAATCCCTCGGAACGCACCCCTCGACGCTTATTTATGATATTTTCAAGTTAAATAATACACTATTTATATTAAAGATCATCAGAGCAAGGTTGTTTATGTAAATAGCAGGCGGTGATAGTTTTATCCAGCGTACGATCGTATCGGTGCAATAGAATGACTCTAATTTGACTGAAATAATTATGAAATATCGACGATCTAAATAACCATTTCCTTACGAATTTAGTGAAATATTGATTCATTGCTGCTAAAGGTATTTCGAATTTTTCCCATTGAATTTGAATGAAAAAAGTTGTTCGTCGTGTCGAGTACTGAAATATCGTCATGTCAACTGAGGCATTCCTTTCTGCAGTGTCAACCTAAAACGACGATCAGCCTTTCGCACGTTTGTTCCTTATTAGGTCTCAGGTATTAGGTTTCACGGCTAGTTCGTGGACCTTTGAATTTCGTTAAAAGTAAGCACCTCAGTGTTTAAACGTCGGCCTTAACCTCGTGGACGGTGGCGCCTTGCGCACAACTTCGGCTGCTTTGTGACATTGATATGTCTAGCAGTCCGTTTCTATCCTGTTTTTTTAAGGCTCTATAATTTCCACAGAGAAAGAGGATGCCTTGGTAGCTCAACTGGTAGAGCACCTGGCCGGAAATCAGGGGGTCCGGGTTCGAGTCCCGGTCAAGGCAAATGATTTTTTCTCTGTGGAAAATTTGCTATTGTCCCTAGTATCCCCCTGGCTTGTACGAAAGATGTGTCGAAAGATTGACGTCGATGCATCGTCATATCACGTCGTCTAGGGGAACGCGACACTGGGTCGGCCGACTATTATCTTTTGCGGATTTCATTCTGCCGTCCTTGGGTTACTGACCTCTCTCCCCAATCATTTGCCCCCAAGGAGTGAGAGCGACTCCTTTCCACGCCGCCGCGAACACTAAAACGAATCATTCAAGGGTGGGAGGGAAGCGGGCACGCCTTTTCATCCACTCCCAACTTTTAACAAACACCTCCACGACCTTACGAAAGCCGGAGACGCGTGCGTGGGTTCCTTCACTCGCGGACTTGTCCCTGTCGGCTGAAGCGTCACCTTCGTTTTCGATTGCACTGCCCGGCAACTGGTCCAATCGTTAAACGCCACCACTATCTAGTGAAAATCGAGAGGAATCCGACTAGAGTTAGGCAATCTCTTGAAAAACTTCAGCGATTAATTACCGAGAGGAAAGGTATTTTCCTGCGATCCATTGCCTCCGTGAAGTACGAATTCGTCAATCACTTGACTTAGCGATTGGTAGGTAGGTACTTCAGAATTGAGGGCTGGAACACTATCCACGTGTCTTAGACGTTTCGCCTGGTTGTCCCTCGTTTAGCATCAGCAGTTGTGGCAGGGGGTGAATTCACTACACACAAACTTTTGTATCCCTGTCTTTTTGAGGTCGCTGAAAACGATTCTGAAATGTGAAGAAACTAAATTTCTTTAAATACTGTCGCAAAACATGTGAATTTATGTGAGTAGTAGGATGTTTTAGGGTGATTACAGTTAAAACGCAGTGCAAAGGAGAACGTTCTGGGTTGGTTCAGGGTACAAATGGGATTGCCCGGGGTGAGTAAACTTAAAGAAAGGGTAACGAAAGTGGGATACACAGGGACATGGTCCCAATTTGTTTAAAAAAACGCATTCTAATAGACTCTGTATGGTTACAATTTTTCATACGACAGTATGTCCCTCCTTCGCCTATCTTAGCCGTATCGCACACTACTCCACAAATTTCTGCTCTCTCCGCTACCGATGCGTCGGCCACGGCATGCCTGAAGCAGAAGACATTTCCCAATCGCGGTGCCTTGGCTTTTCTCGATATTTCTCATTATTGCATTCCATGTGTTGGTGCCAAACCCTTTTAATCTCCTGGCGTATCTGGTCCAACAGTATTGATTAATTCGTCTTTATTGAAGAGATAGAAATATATGAGGAGGTGCAATGACAAGTGCACTCTTGACATTCGCAGTCAGTCGATGATTTGGCTCAATCTTACCAATTTTTGCGCGAGCAAAGATAGTTTCAAGCTCGGAGAATATTACGATGACGCTCAGCTGGTCTCGATATAGGGTAATCCATATGAATCCCACCCGTAGTAAAAGAGTTTTACTCGCTAAAAGCTAGTCACGAAGAATTTGGGAAACTAGCGTCTTGTTGCATTTGCTGGAAGGTCATTCCGAGAATAACATTCATTAAAATACTTTAATTAATATTACTTTTATTTTAATGGGAATTTAATTAATTAATTAAAATACTTTTATTTTAATGGGAGATGAGTTATTTCAATCCATTATAAAGGAAGAATAAATACAAGACTATAAACTTTATCCTCTTAAAGGTCGCTCACAAGTCATCGGCATCCCTCGTGTTGTTGTTTTCACCTTTCGCAATATTTTCGTGGAGTGTGAAGTGGACTTCACCTCTTTCCTCTACACATCCTGTTTCCGTGAATATTTTACGCTCCTAACATCCGCGCTTTTGGCTCTGTATGCTTTCATTCAATGTAAAGGTCTTCTTATGCCGTCTACGACAATCAACATACTCGTGAAAAAGAGGTATTTAATGTCGTACCTCTCTACGATTCCTCATGAAAACGCTCAAGATGTATAACGCCCTCTAAAGATGTATATTAATTTAATCATACTGCCTTGCATTTCCATTCGTTTAAAGGCGATGCATAGCCTGACTGGAGGTTCAGGAACGTCTCCGAGATCCGTCTCGATTGGCCGGAAAAGGTCGCGCGTGCCAAATCGTTGCTTCAAGAGCTTTGTAAGGTCTTCCTTAGCATCCGTGTGTATCCGCCGCTATTGAGAAGAATGGCCTAACGTTCCATGCCATGGTGAGCCATCTACGAGCAATATTTCGTGATTTCTGTGTGGAATATACCGGTGATAATCCGTGTCACATTCCTCCAGCAGCCATATTCTGTCAATATCACTCTCCTTTTCTGGTGTGTGGCAACGGAGACTCTGAAACGCTAGTCTTCAAGCACATGGACAACTTTTTCAGCTATGTTTCCAATACCCGTACCTTAATTGGAATTGGTAACTCCATATTCCGTGGCGCTACTGGCGTAAAAAAAACTTTGAGAGTTGCGATTCGGCGAGTATTCCGAAATTGTATCGTCCTTCCGTGAACAAACCACGGGGATCCGTGGTTGTTGCCTTACAGAATAGAGCCCCAGGACTTTCATTTGAGGTGATGGTATGGTAGGTGATGTGTTTATTGTTCTATGCTGTTAACTACAAATTTGAGAACAGTTACAAACTACAAGGTTGGGACAGGATAAAACAAGGTTGGGAACAGTAACAAACTACAAGGTTGAGAACAGGAACAAACAACATAGTCGGGAACGAGAGCAACTACAAGGTCGGGAACATAAACAAACCACACGGTTGGGAACAGGAAAAAACAAGGTTGGGAACAGTAACAAACAAGGTTGGGAACAGTAACAAACTACAAGTTTGGAAACAGGAGCAAACTACAAGGTAGGGAGCAGGAACAAACTACAAGGTTGAGTACAGGAACAAACTACAAGGTTGAGTACAGGAACAAGCTACAAAGTCGGGAACGGGAACAACTACAAGGTCGGGAACATGAACCAGCGGCATGCCGTGGTTCACGAGGACCGATTCGGGCTATTAGGGGTCCAGTCCGTACCTTTTTTTCAGCCCGCTCCCAAGTGGCTGGTTTCATGCCCGCGATAAGTGGCGCACAAGTAATGAGGCGGGGGCGAGGCTGGTTTTGATCTTGCGGTAGGTCGCGTTGGCGCGCGGTTCATGCGCCTGGGGAGAAGGGGGGTTTGACGTTTCGCTGGAGGGCGTCCGGGACAGCCTCTCTCTCCTCGCTGAGAAGAAGCTTGCAAGACACTCTGAGAGGATGCTACGCCTCGCAGGCTCGCGCGCACTTGTGAGTCCTCCCTCCCCCCCTTTCATACGGATACGCCCCCGAGTGCTTGCCGCGGTGCATGTTTTCCTCCCGGACGTCCTCTGCGGCGTTAGTCAACGAAATGCTCACTCGAGCCCTCGTCTCTCGTCATCGTGCCGCGACATCGATTTGGGAATCCATTCCCGGTATCTGACCACTCCAATGCAAACTCTCAGATATTATTTATGTTTGGTGATACCATAGAGTACGTATAACATAGCGGGGCTCACCGCTTAGGAAAAAACTGTTATGCGTTTTGGATGTAGTAGTGGAAGGTTTTCATAGATGGCGAGGGAAGAATTTTTCGCGTTGCGTCACAAATGATATAAATATCACCATAGAGTTTACTGCAAAGAATACTTAGGATTCCTCATTGTAGAAGCGTTGAATGTTTTGAGTCAGCTTTCAACATGAATTTCCAATGAATATTTAATGTTGGGGAGACCCGCAATCATGCTTCATGCATTTAAGGTGTTTGCAGCCGCGTTTAACATTATTAATTGATAGAGTGAGCATTATGTGTTCATATCCTAATCGATTTCATGTAGTTTTCACTCCTTATCAATGAGCAGGCGATTTGTTTTCCCACATTATGTTTATTTTTCACTGCTAGTTATGACCTCAGGTCGTCTTCATGTTCACCACTTCAACTACTTTTACCCCTTTGTGGTTACACCTGAAGATGGCCTAAGGGCCATATTTCGAATATCAACTACAGTCTTGCTTATTCTGGTCACGTCCTAAAATCCCTTAAACGAGTCAGATTGGTGTACAGTATCTACCTGCAAATGTGGTGTTACTTCTCAGCGTGACGCTGAGAACTGAGTTGAGGGTCTGAATAGGGCCCAGCCGTGTTCAGAATCTCATCTACAGTCTGACTTCTTCTGCTTACGTCATAAAATCTTTATTACGTTCATAAAGTATACATATTTTCCTCGATGTGGTTCGCAGATGTATACAGCTGTATGGCTTATACCAAATTTTCAGGGTGAATCTTCACGCTGCAATTCGACTCGATGTAGAGCGCATAGGACGTAAGCAGTGGAACCGAGACTGTAGTTGAGATTCTGAATATGGCCCTGATGTACCTAAGCCGTTGTAACTTCACTTCTACTAATATGCTAAATTTTCTTTGAAGCGAATTATTGATAGGCGGAATGAGTGCCTTGTAAGTTAAACTTTTGATGGCGTCGCGAGAAAAAGCGCACCGGAGAAATGGCTTTTAGCGCGAGCGACTTGAATGCAACTCGGCGGGGGCATCGTGTGGGAGCTGTGAAGGTTCCGGCGGGCGGCCTGCAATCTCGTGGAGGGGGCCTCTCCCGGATCTCCCGGTGGGGCGGCTTCTGTGGCCCCCCGCCTTGCACCCACGACCAACGCCACCCTCCCCGCACCAGCACCACACCGCGGCCTTTAACGGGGCGCTCTCCCCTCGGAGAGATCCGGGTCATTGCCACCGCTAAGTGCGGCGCCCCACAGCACCTCCCTCCCTCCCCCCCCCACGCCACTCTCGCACCAAATCCTCCACCCACACTTTCACCGGCCACCTTCCCCTGCCTCCTCCGCACCAGTATGGAGCGATTCGATCCTCCGCGGTCCGTCAGGGAAGGGAGCTTAAGATCACTTCTTTCGTGTCTCTAAATATTGGGAGTATTTCGGCATTCGCCGTATTTTTTTATCAAAGTGTTACGTATTCTCAATATTCAACGCGGTCCTTATTATTTATCTCAACTTTTACTTTGGAAAAGTCACGGCAATAGAGAGTTGCCGCTATTTAATAGGATGTCGTGCAGATTGAATAGTTTTCTCTCTAGCGATAAAAAAATAAATTCTCGTATGGCACTTAAAAACATACCCGCACCGTGTTTATATACGATTTATTACATCATTACGAGCCGTGGAGTGAAATGTGTCGTTTATTCGTAGCAACGCAGTCTTGCAATATGTGTTAAATGAAATCATATTATAAGAAAATGAAAATGCCCGACAAATATAAAGAGGAAATTGAAAATAAAAGTCGCGTGACCTATTCATTTTGATTATTGTTTTCATTGCCTCCCGGAAGACGCCAAATTTGGCCTATGCCGGTAGAATACAAAACAATAATCATCTTGGAGGGGAGATGGATTCTCTTTTCACGAGAGAGATTACGGATATCTTCGTGAAGGCCTATTCGCACCGAGCTTTCTCTCACCCCCCTCCTGGTGTTCAACCCCACTTAGAACGCCAATCGCCCGGCAAACGGATGTAACCAATATAATAGGAAACCAAGGTGTCACGTGATACAAACACGAATGGTTTCAACATTTAATGTGTCTGAATCGCTCTTTACAACACATTTCTATGCCTATATATTGCGAGTTTTCTTCCAGAGTTGTGCCTGAATATGACCTTGTAAGTCGAAACCGGTCGCGAATAAATTGATGTGGAATAACAAAGTTTTCGCTTTCATTAAATCAAAATGTTAAAGCAAGTTCCACCAAGTTTCGCCTGACACTATCAAACGGATATAAGATGGATCTCCGAATATTTTCTAGCGAAGCAACTAAATATGTTGACCGTAAGCGTCAGACAGACGGCTAGACATAAGACGAGACAACTTAATCGGCTATATCTTAAGACACGATGGCCTGATGAAGACAAACGTCGAGGGAATAGTGAACTGGAAGAATGGAAAATGTAGGCCTCGTATGAGATATATAGTTGTGAAGGATGTAAAAGAGAATTATTACGTCAATATGAAGAGGTTGGCCGATAGAAGAATCGAGTGGAGGGCAGCGTCAAACCCATCGTAGGTCATCGTTGTTGACCGGTGATCGTTATGATGAAGTGAAAATAATCAGCGATGACGACTGTCGTCAGTAAGACATGACCATCGCTGCAAACTGTAAAGGCCTTTTTACACGGTCATTGATACTGCGCAGGCTGTTGCGAGAACACTTTCGCAAGAAATATTGCGCCATGTAAAGCGACGACTTGCGAGGACAGGCGAACGCTTGCGAGCAAATTAGAACATGTTCTAATCTGATACATGCGTTCGCGCAAGTTTTAAGTTTGTTTCTCTCACTAGATGGTGCAAATGTAACTGCCACGGGATTTATAACAATTAAATAGGTTGTTGACGATTGAGTTGGGTGTTTTTGTTTGCACAATAGTTTTCTCTGCCTTAGGTAGAGAATAAAGTGCAATATTGATGAGCTGGCCGATTAATCACGTGGAAGCTTAAATGTCGTGGGTAAAGGAAGAACTCGTTACCTTGGCCCACATCCGTTCGTTTGTGGTGCAAATATTGGGCTAAGTATACGGGACTAGGGTCTCTACTATTACGTTTAGACTATGGCTTAAAACATATTTTAAAGTGGTTGTAATTTATCGCATCTTTCACGTCCAATCAATTGCTACTTAACAGATCTTGACGTAATGCGATATATTGACGGTATTACCCCTGCTGAATGGTATATTATCACTGACATAATGCACCGACGATTGCACCGTGTAAAGCTGTCAAGCAAGCGTCCTCGCAATTTTCTACGTCATAGACTTTCGCAGACGACTGCTCAAACGAAATCAGCATCAACTTGCGCAGTTTCAATGACCGTGTAAAACGGCCTTAACAATCGGGCTGTGGAAACCCACACTCGCCGAGATTCCCGGAGATCTCATCCCGGGGTCGTGCTTTAATCGGCGTCTCGACTTCACTGTAGGTGTGTCGAGGCGGAGTAGTGGAGGCGAATTGCCGCTCGAGTCGACACTGGGTCACTGGCGCGAGCATCGGAGAGCTCCGGGAGGCCTGAACCGTCGATGGATCTTCTCCCTCCCCTCAAATCCTACTCAACTCTCTCCCCTCCGGTCGACCCCATCACCTTCTCCCCCCCTCTCCTCTCTTCCCCGCCCCCCCCCCCATCCTCTGGCATTTGAGGTCGAGGGGTCAAGGTGGCCGATGCTAATGCCGCCGCCGCCGCTGATTCTCGGCCGAAACCGACGGAGTTCCTTCCCCTTCCCTTATAACCCCTCCTCCAGTCGCCGCCGCTCGCGGTATCCCACAACGTTCGTTCCGTCTCCAGTATTTTCGGTTTGATTGCACCTGGAGACCACAGTCAGTTGCCTTCCGTAGAATGTGCATATTAAAACACGCGAGAATCGCGCGTTATTACAATTAGGTAATTTCCTTCATCAAAGAAAGCAGAATTCATGAATTGCGATTCGTGCCCCACCATAAATGTGTGTCCATTTTACGCAAAAAGTTTGGATTGAGAAATCCCAGTTTGCTAGAGAATTAAATGCTAATTTCAAGTTCATTTGAAAAAAGCTCAGATATGGCCTTGTTGCTGACGTAACATGTATATAGTTTACGATGCGAGGCATAGGAAATATTCGTCTCCTGAACTTACCATTGTATTTCACAGCCCCTCAGCTCTAGTAAACATGCATTAATAATAGCCTATGAAAACTATCAAAGTTCGAAAAGTTTCCTCCCTTAAAAATGGCTCTGCTCGTTTTATTGGCTCCAGGTCATCCTACTCGTGGAGTCCACCGCTTCTGTGAAGCACGACGTAAATGAATCAGTTGAATAAATAATTAAATAAATGAAAGTGAAGCATAATAAATAAACTGAATAAATGTATGTACTTCAGATACTTGTTAATATGCTTTTACAGAGTGCACCGTCTGCTTGGAAGCGTCCGCAGCATCACCTAGTGGCAGGTAGAGGAAAGAGTGTCACGTCACACGTATAATTTACCGGCATGCATTAGTTTGCCGTCGCGTTTTCGCTACGTTGAATTTTTCCGCTTTCTTAATGAGGAAAGGTACTGGACGTAATTTTAAGTTCGAACGGCTAAAAATATGCACTCCAAAAATACTTTTGGTCAAGACAATAAAAAAATAATGGGAACCTGTCCTATTCTAACCACCCAGAGGTTTCGCGAATGATTCCCCTTAGCTGGTTTGGTTCACTATTAGCCTCGTGAAATGGTATTTATCATTATTACATGATAATGTTAAAAATGTTGGTCATTTTTATACTGTGACGCGGGTTTACCCAAAAAACAACGACGCCGGATATCATGAACCACAAAAGGTTTTACGAATTAATGTTAAGATTGGTTCGACGAAACACTCCTATCGGCTAACCTCCTCACAATGACATCATTTTTGCATTCTTTGCTGCTCCGAGTATTTCATACCAGGGGTACCTTTATCATTCTTCCCATTTGCTTTTCCTTCGACGTCTGTCTCCTTCAGACATTCATGTATCAAGATATTCCGGTATGGTTTTCCCGTGCTTCATTTTGGCGTCTACGCGTAAGACTTATATGTAGCCTATCGTGGTAACTATCTCTTGGTTAGTTGTGCTGCTTTGCATATTTATAGAGTCGTCGGAAAGATAAGAATATTGTGTAAATATATTTTTATGCATGAAACTTGTAATGCCTTTTACGAACATTCACTGTGAATTCCTCTTTTTCGCTTAACCGAAAACGATGTAAACTAGGGTCATATGACATTTTTTAGTTTCATCCGATTTTATCCTGACTCATTATTTTTATGTTCACTTGAGAGTACCTATACAAGTACTAATCCTTTATTTATGCATGATATGTAGTGCATATTTGGTGAGAGTTCACCCCCTGCCACACACCTTTATGGTGGCTTGCAGGGTATTATGTAGATGTAGAGAGAGATGTCGGAAAGACTCCGAGGATCAGCGTTTGTTTCATCCGACACTTGTCCGTGGTGGGTGGGCGCATACAGCGGCGTCGGAAGTGGGGGGCAGGGGGGGCATTCGGCCCCCCCCCCCCAGAATTTGCCCCGGGCCCTTGAGTAATGAGTCTTCATTAATAAATTAATTAAATTTCACTTGTTTCCAGCTTGCCTTTTCTCTTCTTGACGCATACCTATTCTACCACCTTCATATGCACTTTTAGCGGAATTCTAGTCTTGACTCCCTCCTATCCGCAAAAAATGCGGCCCTTTTCATAGGAGCCGGGCCCTTTTCTTAAGAGCTGGGCCCTTTTCAATGTTGGCCCGTCCCAGCGAAAATAGTTCCGACGCCCCTGGGCGCATAATTCGGGTAATAACCCCTTGTCCGCTCGCGGGGACGGAAAACCCACCCCATGAATCGTGGGGTTGATGGATACGATATGACCCGATTCACTGACATCGGCTGGAAGAATATCATAAGTAAATGAAACTAAAGGTAGTTGTTTCAGGCTTGATTTGGTGGAATATCATAGCGAAAGAAAAAATGGCAATTTTCCACAAGAATTCCACAAAAATGGCAATTTTCCGCAATATTCTTGTGGAAAATTGCCATTTTTTCTTTCGTAAATGAAACTAGTTCCCTCTACCCTTGACGGGATGTATGTCTATTATCATCCGAAGGAAGTCTGCTTTCTCGCGTCATCCCATTTTAAATCCGCACCCTCTCTCGGAAAAAGAGAGAAGTAGTTGGCCTTAAGAATCAGAATAGTGCGGAGCATGTTGTGGAGAAATTCTGTGTTTGTACCAGTGTCTTTCCATTTTGCTGAAAAGTATTATTTTTGTTTTTTTTTCGCTTTTTGAAGCGGTATTTCTCGCGAGGGTGAGGGAAGGGTGGTTCTGCTACTGAATAGCGGAGCGCATGAATACTGTCGTCGTCATGAAAAGTGGAGAGAGGGAGTTTTTTTGTTGGGAGAATTGCGAAAGACATTTGTTTTCGAGTCCTGGTAATGTGACCATTTTCCTCGAAATTACTTTATGAATGCTTAGTTATCATTGAGTGATTACCGTAATTGGTTTGGAGTACCAGAGGGGAAAAAGGCATAGTTTTTTTTTATTTTATTCATTGTTGACTTTGCTTTCTCTCTTTTTGATGAATTGATGCGCATGTGATATTTAAGAAGTTGTTTTTTCTCCATGTCGCTAAGCGTCATTCCATGCTTGTAAATTGGTAATTATCTCTGGTGCATGGCGATTTTTCTCCATGCAACAAATGAGTCGGATTCTGATTTCAGGGTAGCCAAAAAAATACATAAAAACAAACGTTTTGTTCATAAAATAAAAATTGATGTTGACTCTCAACCTCATTGAGTCTCTCCGTGCTTAATTTTGAAAATTTGTTCTGAAAATTGTGTTTTGGATTCCAAAATAATTCCTCAGTTCCTCATCCATCCATTTATTTTGTGATCGATATCCCTTAATCAGTTTTATCTGATTCCTCACTCTGATTACGTCGAGGCATTATGAGCTTTTCGAAATCCGGTTGGTCACCCGATCCCGGTGTCGTTCTAATAATAGTTGCTTACTCCTTTCGGCCTTAGGCGTGGTTACAGCTACTGTACGCGTGGGAAGACTACCTAAGTCGATTGCCGGTACGGGACGAGCGCTAATAGGGAAATGCCAAGGATCATGTCCATGATTCTCGAGATAAAATCGTTCGAAAGTTGTATTTTAATTAGAGAAGCAGACTCATTGGCTGTTCATAAGTAGTGATTACCTGCTCGCCTGTAATCGCTTACATAGTACAGATGTTTAGAATTTGTTCAAGTGAGCAATTCCGTTTCTTCCGTTAAGTCATAATGATAACCTCTAGCGAAATCGGTAGAGTACTCTCTGGTGATTGGCATGTCAAGGTCCTGGTTCCAAATATTCCTGGGCTGATTCTAGCGAAATTGTGAGGATAGTGGAAAATGTAATCTTGGTACGTTCCCCTCTTTTCCTAAAATAAGATTTTAGCAATCAAAAATGTTTTAATTAATGCATGTGTTGGCCTTTCTTAAGTACAAACGACCATTCATCATATTTTACTTAACATCTGCATATACATAATACGCTGCAAGCCACCATAAAGGTGTGTGGCAGGGGGTGAATTCTCATCAACCATGCACTACATATCATGTATCAAAAATAAGTAGTATTTATATACTGTTCTAAACTTCACTATTTAAAAAAAGAAAAAAATAGCTTAGCAAGCATACAAAAACATGCTGTTAGTTGGGTGAGCTTTAAGTGGTCATACCAACGTGCAGCTACCAATGTTATCCATTGCTACACTCGTGTTGGATATATTTACCGTTATTCATATCCCTAATTGTACGAGGAAAAAAGGACATTTTGAATCTGTCAGTTCGGCAATCAATTTCTCTAATTTTGTGATTATGGTCCAGTCTACCATAGTAAGTTGGGGTCCGCAAAATATTTTTAACATCATCACTGAAAATATGTTCTTGGAATTTGTTTAAGAGATTGTCTAAATTTCAACCTGCAATCTGGCAATGATTCCAAATTTAATTAATTTAATGGCCTGGTTACGCTAATAACGTTATCGTACCGGCCCTTTACAAATCTTGCCGATCTTCGTTGCACACGTTCAAGTTCAATATTTAGATCGATTTCGTAGGGATCCCATACACTGACAGCACATTCCAAATGATGTCTTACAAGGGAAAAGGGATTGTCTTGATTTTGCTCTGGATTGGATTTTTACTAGGTGAAAGATTTAGTTTTATTTTATTTGTTTAATGTCGTGCAGTGTAATTTGCAGTACCTACCTACTTGATGCGAAATCCGGCTCTCGATTACTCCCTGTTGATATGCACGTGTAGAAATGGGTAAATTACCGTAATTTTCAATTGAGGTAAATTACCGTGGTAAATATCGGTAATTTTCGAAAATTACCGTAATTTTCAGGTAATTTTATGTTTTGAGCTGCAAATCCTTATCAGAGGACTAAAAAAAAATCAAATAGCATTGAGATATAAATGCCGACGCTTATATCAAACATATCACGACGTTTATCTATTATAATTCATTTAAAACATTATAACAAAGTTGGCAGAAACACGCAATTTGCCTCTCTTTTGTCACATCATGAGAAATTTTCGTTCCAAAGACTCTGTCAAATGTGCATTTGTCATTTTACTCTGAATTGATCACGGACTCAATGTAAACAAAATCGTTTTAGCTACTTAATTTATAATATCACTCGTTCCAACGGTTTCTTCGTGAGGAAGAAATGTTCTGAAAAATAACTTTTCTGAAAATTACCGTTTATTACGGTAATTTTCAGGGGTGTTGGCAATGTACGAAAATTACCGCGGCAATTTACCGAGCTGCCCATCTCTAGGCACGTGTGTCTCGGCGATGCACTGGAGGGTCTGCTCGTCAGGTCGCCCCCACCTGGTGGGAAACTGCGAGCGACATTGCTTGCCATTGAAGGGTTGGAACTCCCGTGCGAGTGGTCGCAGATGAGCGCGGCAGGGACCCTCCTCGGAGGGCCTGTGTGATCTTTTGGTGGGGGAGGACGGTTTGGCGCCAAGGTCTCCGCTGCCGTAGTCTTCAACGGCGTAGGAGTTATGAAGTTATTGATTAAGTTACAGCATACAGTTATGCTTCCTTTAAGAGGTTTAATTTCTTTCACTGTGGCATCTTCATCATCGGTCAACAGTCCTAAGATTAGTTTGACGCAGTCCTCCACTCGATTCTTCTATCGCCCAACCTCTTCATATTAGCTTAATTCTCTTATTTTACATCCTTCACGACTTTTTCCTTACATCTCACACGAGGCCTTCTTTTTCCTTTCTTCCCTCTTACTTTTCCCACGACGATTTTCTTTAGCGGGCTATCGCACGGTGGCAAAGATGGCCGAATTGCGCGTTCTGAAAATGTAGAATGAAGCAGTAATATTCTAAACGACTAATTAACGAAGTAGATACTCTACTAGGTCATGAAATATAAGCTCCTTTAAGTTTGCATGATGGTCATGACGCATTTTGTTGAAAGCGAATCGTAATTCTTTTGTTATTTTCACAACTATATTTCAGCTTTTTTCGTGAATACGTTGAATTGGTAGGTTTGTGGAGTCTACACAAATCTATGTTTCATCTCTCTAATCGTTTTTGTTATTTAAATTGGTTTAAAGATTGATAATAGGATCGGCGCCTTGTTTAGGTTATATTCCTAGCCTGGTTTTCCTACTATGGAGTAACATTTTCCATGAACGTGTAAAAAAGGAGCCCACGGAATAAGTGTACGTCATCTCTCATTATCTTGCAACGTGAAAAAATCAGTGATTCGAGTTTTGGGCATTAGCTTTCATTTTTCCGTGGAACGCTTTCAACATGTTTTCTTATAAATTGAGAGCCGTCCGAGACCGAGTTGTTTTTCTTTCGGTAATTGTTTCAAGTGATCCAATACCTCTTTTATATTACTTTTTATAAAAAATAATGCATGCCCCAATTTAACTGAGATATTAATATTCTAGGAAGCTGCTATCATATGGGGTGGGACCTCTAGGAATATTCATGTTTAAAATGTGCTTATGGAATATCCCTTTAACAATTCTTCTCGGGGATCGGGTTGGTGTGGTGGCTAGAGTACTGGCCTCCCATCCTCAGGGTCCGGGTTCGATTCCCGGCGGTGGCGGATTTTTCAGTGGAAAACCGGTCCCCACTTGAGTGCCTAGTGGAGGGCATTTCAAGTTCAGTACTCCGTCCATCGGATGGGACGTTAAGCCGTGGTCTTCTTGGCGCCTTTCGTTAAGAGTAGGCTAATGCCGACGCCGGGTTTCTCTCCACCCTTCCTCCGTTCCCTGAAAACTCCTAACATTACCCAATAAACACATATCCTAAATGGCGCAAATTACCTCAGCTGTCGGTCGCCTCCCCTGAATAACCAACCAACAATTCTTCTCCTTATGGATCGGATTTTAAGTACTTGTATGCCTCCTCATTCTCTTCAAGCAATGGTTAGCTTAGCTGTGGTATCATCGAATTAAATTATCATTCGTTAACCTCCGTACTTTGTTGACTTGAGTCAAGAGGCAGCAGGGAATGCTGCTCAGAAGCGGGCGACCCACTCGTCCCACGGAAGCGATTATTGCTTTTTGGATCTCGCGGTCGGATAACGGTTCTTTCTGTCTCCGCGATGAAAGTGTAACCGGTGAGGCGATGAAGCAGGAGGTTACGGCTCAGGCCATCTTGGAGTTCGATGAATTGAAGCGAGTCTGATGATCTGCATGCGTCCTATTGACCACAGTGACCTCATTTAATTCATCGTTTCCAAACAATAAGAGAAATAATACTCCGAAAACCCACGCTATTTCACCATTGCAGTCACTGCCATTATAGGAGCCCGCGTGTACGTCGAGGCTTTGAGAGGGTCTTTTGTCGGAGGTGGTCTGGTGCTGAAAACAAAACGAAAATACCGTTTTCTTTGTCGAGTATGACGCTTCCGGAAACAGTTACACCGATACCGAACTGAATTCGATGCACAGAAGTATGTACTATGGGAGAAAAAAGTTTCCCAACAAATGGAGAGTCGCCACTATCGCTCTGAGAGAAAATGGGATTCCTTTCTGACGGTACAATATTCTTTGGTCTCGGCCACCACGAGGGAAGTTCAAACACGGTAAGGTGATGGACTCATCGCCCGAGTATGTGACGGAAAACCGAAAGCTTGCCTGCCCCGAGCTCTAAACGCAATGGCGTCCAGAACGGAGGCATATTATTCCTCAAATGCATTTTAAACGCTCTATTTAACTGTCTCGTTCTCGCCGAACTTTCCTCCGAACGCCGAGCCTTTCCGCCGAACTTCGCTTCTTCCTCGCACTCTGGCAAGGTCCTGGTATTCACTCGGTGTTTGCCTCTTCGCTTTCTTTCTCTAGTTTGAAAAAGTAAAGAAGTTTATGTTATTCAGTGATTATATTGAGAGCTGCCGCTAACTACTGCTTCGAACAAATGGAATGATTTAGCGAAAATTTAACATAATCTAAGACAGTTAACAGAGAACCTCAATGATTTTCCTTAAGTAAATGTAAATACCAACTTATGTTCAATACACCAATCATGGCGACAGCTTCACTTCAGCTTGGCGGAGCCCTTTGTTCCACTGTTACATTTGGTTTTCATTGAGCCGACAGGACTTACAACTTGCTTTACATTACAAAACTTGTCTGTAAAGTCCTGAGGGAAACCACCCGTATATGGGCTAAACACGGGCCAAACGCTGTTGATGAAGTAGGGTATAGAAAAAAATATTATCATTTCTATTGGTAAAATCTCGTTTCTTATGTATAAAGTATGAAGAATTTTGGATCTAGGAAAGTAATATTTTGACTGACTTATAAAAGTAAATGTCCTACGGCTGAGAAATTGGAGTTTATTTCGGTGGTATTACTTGAGTGTACTCTGGAGGTAATGTGTACGTTGGTTGGCTGAAATCACCCATGAATCTTTCATCCAAAAGAGAAATATTGGTTTGCCCAGCCCAAGAATTAATGAACAGAAGGAAATTATTGTTGTTTACGCACAGGATAACAGGATATACGCACGCTCTTGGTCAAAATACAACTCATTTGCATTGCTTAATAACTTCCCCGACTATGGGCGAGTCACAAAAATTTTGAAAAGTCTCTATAACTTCTATTTTTCACTTTTAAGCCAAATCTCATGGACAGCCTTTGTAAAAAAATACCCCGAACAGAAGCGTTCTAGAGCAACATATTCAGTAACTGGTCATTTTACTTATTTGGCCGATACACACTTTCTTATTTTTTTCTACGCAGTAAGAAATCGTTCGCTAAATTTCTGCTTTGTAGATACTCACACCCCTTATAAGTAACAAATTCAAGGTAATGTTGTAGAACTATTTCTGGCTTTGGCATTGGAAGAATGTTCTTAGTTGTTTATTCTTGTGGTCACATTTTCCCTTAACTCGCAAATTTTATGATTAGTCCACAAGAATTGAATGTAATCAGGCGATACTTTGTGAAAAAGTGACATGGTGTAAGAAAGACTTGATGATGTATTTTTCACACTTTTTATTGAGTAAAACCCTACCGGTTTCGACGTTTTCGTGTCATTGTATCTGAGTACCCTTGGCAATGACACGACAGTGTCGAAACCGGTTGGGTTTTACTCAATAAAAAGTGTGAAAAACACATCATCAACATTTTCTTACCCTAGTCCACAATACTATTATATAACTTTGGGATCTAGTGGGATTTTTTCACCTTCGGAGAGAATTGTACAGAACTTTGCTTCGACTGTGTGATCATCATTGCCTGATGAAAAAGTCACCTCCATAAGAACCTCCGTCGATTCTGGATATCTGAGAGTCTGTTTCTGTGATGACTTAGTGACCAGAGAATTTTTTACTGTAGAAGATGATCCAGCGAGATATTCCATAATGAGTAATTAGATCAACATAGACGATGAAAATCATTGAAACATTATCCTTAAACATTATCTTGAAAATGTTTGAGCTGATTAGATGCATTAAGAAAACAATGAATATAATAATTCACGAGGAGTTAAAATTTTCTCGAGCGATGTATTTTCAAATTATCAAAAATGCACAACTCTGGAAAACGAAAAGAAAGTTGGAAACCCATTATCATAACGTTGTAGGCCTCAAAGAGTCATAATGCGGCCTGAATATTGCACATTTCACGGCCAATGTGGATGAATGAACGAATGATGATCTTCCTAATCAATATTTTACGACCCCAACACGTAGATACCTAGATAGCTGGCGGTATTCGGTAAGCAAAATAGAAAGACATGACAATAATCCCAGGCAAGTTAAGTGAAATAATATTCTTGCTCAAATCCAGTCCAGGGAGGGAGGAAATTTTTCGGGAAGCCTTTAGGCGAGAGGACAAAGAGCTGGACATAAAAACGGTTTCTTTACCTACTCTCCCGGAGAATTTCCCTTAAAGCAGCGAAATACGGAAAGTGATTGCAGCAGTAGAAGGTATAACCATCCACCAATCATGAGATCAGTTGAAAATTCGCTTAAAAGGCAAAACATAGGTTTCCATGGCAAAAGAGAAGGGGGTCGAGGGTAAAAAATAGTATGATATTCCTTCAACGTGACTTGGATAAAAACATGTATCTAGTGGTTACGTAAAATAACAAAGTGGTGAACGAAAAACATTCGCCATCTTCAGGTCTCGACTTGAAAACTTCGTATTACCAGTGGGTTACATTACAGCTCGACCACTCCCTACTGATATTGACGGAGGTATTCAATGGTTTATATGGACGCGGAAAATATTCAAGCTCGTCTTTTGTTAACCTTTTCATACGGGAGAAAGAGAGCGAAGAGACGGACACCGAGTGGATCCCAGGACCTTGCCTGAGTGCGAGACAAGGAACGAGGCCTAAAAGATAACGGTACGAAAGACGGAGAATGCGGAGTGAAGTTCGGCGAGAACGAGATAGTTAAATAGAGTGTTTAAAATGCATTCAATGAATAATATGCCTCCGTTCTGGACGCCAGCGCGTTTACAGCTCGGGGCAAGCAAGCGGCCGCCGGTATTCCATCACACACTCGAGCGATGAGTCGAATCACCTCCCCGTGTTTGAACTTCCCTCGTCGTGGCCGAGACCAAAGAATATTGAACCGTCAGAAAGGAATCCGATTTTCTATCAGAGCGATAGTGGCGACTCTCCATTTGTTGGGAAACTTTTTTCTCCCATAGTACATCCACCTCAAGTGATTTGAAAGTGACATTTTGTGCTCTTCGTGGGCACTTTGACTTCGACAGAGGAACTCGGCCCTTCCTGGCTATCCGAGGATCGTGGGAACTACTACCGACTTCGCTATTGACGAAGCACTGAAGTATGATTGCATAATATGGTACGATAAAACTGAAGTAATTTTATGATAATTTAAGATCCAATTCTTTTGATTCCTGTCATTTAAAATCCTTCGTTCTCTCGAGGTAAAAGTTTGTTCAAGGGACCACGGTCAGGGGATTACCATTCCTCCAGAGATGGGAAGGGTACCAATTAAAGTAACTGAACTTAGCTGCAGATATTGTTCTAAATTCGTGTTGGGTTACAAGTTTCGAGTGCATTTTTTTGAAAGTACTAGTTACAGTTGCAAGTAGATTCAAGGTATGTACTTTAAAAAAATTAGAACGTGTCTAAAAGGTCGTAGGTATATTGCATACGGTTTTTTTACTTCAAGTTATTGTTTTAACACACTGAATTTAACAGAAATATTAGAACGCGTGTTTCGGCCTTGACAGGTTGAAGGTGGAAAAGATTCGGCGAGGCGGTATGGCGAGGCACGATCGTTGCAACAAATGTTGAAAATCGCAAAATATCGAAACAACTTCCGGCTTCACTATCGATAGTGATCGACCTCCTAATTCATCGAAAAGCATTTGCCGAAATTGAGTTTGAACTTCGAATGCGAAACACAAGTCAAGAAAGTTACGATCACTTTCATCTACGCAATACCCTTCAAGCCACGGCGAGGGTGTGTTACAGGGGGTTGAAGATCACCAAACATGAATAAATCACCAAAATATTGACATGCAACTAGGCTACTACATGGAATAGTTGTACTTGTAGAATAATACAAGGTAATAGTTTCCTATTGGAAAATGAATCGTGCTCATTAGAAACAATAGAGCAGCCTAGAATGAAGTATTATTCTTCAGGTACATGCTGCACATTTGCAGTAAATAGATAAGTTTCAGTGTCGATAAGCAAAGAAGTTAGAATGTACCGGAGGATACATTGCAGCAATTTGCGAAGCTACCGGGTTATCTTGGTAGTTACGTAGATATGGGCTACATCTATCTACATCCACGCAATATCCTGCAAGTCACCGTGAGGGTGTGTGGCTGGGGGTGAAGATTACCAAACATGCACTAATGACATGCAACTATGCTACTACGTGGAAACATGTTAGATAATAGAGTCTGCTAGATGGTTAGTATGTACATAGTAATTAAGGGATTATTGGTTGTTAATACATGTATAAATCGCTACGTACTACCTTAAAAATATTTCACCTACCTATCCCTTTGCTATCCTGCCAATTGTGTTCTCTTATAGTACGGGGGAAAAATGACATTTTGAATCTACTTGTTGAAATTAATTAAAAAGTGACATTTTGAATCACTTTCAGAAATCCGTGAGTAGATTACAAGTAATAGTTACAGTTTTTTAATTGAACGTTTACATGTAATGAATGGAAGAAAGAAATTATTACCGATAATTCAGTTACTCCCCGTCACTGTTTTTTCCTCATGCGCCCTTCAAGCGAGCAAACACCAGCCTCGCTTTCGAGTGCTTTCCGAGGGAAAGTAAAACCCTCGGGATGCTCTCGTTCGGTGCATTTCCTCTTGTCCTCGAGAGGCGATTTATCGTGAGCTTCATTTGCGGAGTGGTTCTTCTTTTATCCACCGTCGGCACCCATGGGGTTCTTTTATTCCCGTTCATCCCCCGGGATGAGAGTTGTTGCCTGCGATTCGGAACAATTTGCGATCCATTCCTCTGATACCGTGGCGCTCTACGTGGCATTTGTTTGCTCTCCTCAACTTCATATCCTGTTGCTCTCGCGAAGTTTAGAGAAATCTCATTCCCCTCCCGCTGAAGCCGTCTCTCTCTCTCCAGCCGCTGTTAGGCTCTTTTATCTCCCTGTTCCCTTTCCAGTTCGGATTCCACTGAGCGGAGTGCTCGGAAATTACATCGATATGGTTGGAAATGGTGAACCTCGTTTCCTAATACGGACATTTGACGCGATCGTGTATGTTCATGAAATTCTCGCTCGCGATGTCGTAAATAGGTTAGTTTCCTTCATCGAAGAAAACAGAATTCATTAATTGCGATTTGTTGCCCACCATAAATGTATTCACTTTACGCAAAAAATTTGGATCGAGAAAACCTAGTTTGCTAGAGAATCAAATTTTAATTTTAAGTTCATTTGAAAAAGCTCAGATGTGGTGGGAACCCTTGTTGCTTACGTAACAGGTACATAGTTTACGTTGCGAGGCATAGGAAATATTCGTCTCCTGAACTTACCATTGTATTTCTGAGAGCCCCTCAGCTCTAGTAAACGTGTATTAATAATCGCCTCTGAAAATTATCAAAACTTGGAAATTCTCCTCCGTTGAACATGGTATTAATAGTCGTGTTATGGGCTCCAGGGCATCATGCTCGTGGACTTCTCTGCTACTGCGAAGCATGGCGTGAAGTTCGAGCGACTATGTTCTTAAACAAATTCCAAGACCATATTTTCAGTGATGATGTTAAAAGTATTTTGCGAACCCCAACTTACTATGGTAGACTGGACCATAATCACAAAATTAGAGAAATTGAAAGCCGAACTGACAGATTCAAAATTCATTTTTTCCTCGTACAATTAGGGATATGAATAACGGTAAAAATATCCAGTACGAGTGTAGCAATGGATAACATTGGTAGCTGTATGTTGGTATAAGGACTTGAATCTAACCCAACTAACAGCATGTTTTTGCATGTTTGCTTTGCTATTTTTATCTTTTTTTAAATAGTGAAGTTTAGAACAGTATATGAATACTAATCCTTTTTTATGCATAATATGTAGTGCATGTTTGGTGAGAATTCAACACCTGCCACACACCTTTGTGGTGGCTTGCAGGGTATTATGTAGATGTATGTGCCAACTTCAAGTTACGCTGTCCAAATGTATACTTACTGTTTTAAACATATCATCTGAATAAATGTTTTAAATTACATAAACATGAGTAAATTTAATAAATAAACTGAATAAATGCACCTCAGATACTTAATATGCTTTCAGGCAGCTTGGAAGCGTCTGCAGTGCTATCTAGCGGCACGCAGAGAGTAGTGTGTCACGTCACAAGCATACTTTACCGGCATGCAATAGTTAGCCGTCGCGTTTTCGCGCTATTGAATTTAAACACTTTTTAATTAATGAGGAAAAATAATTGACGTCATTTTAAGTTCGAACTGCTAAAAATATGCACTCCAGAGGTACAAGGTCAAGACAATAAAGAAATAAATAGAAAATATCTTATACTCACATCGGGCACAAGGTAACCATACCGTGATCCTTGTTCTTAAATTTTGCCTTTTGATTGAAATCGTGGATGTCGATCCTTAGAGGGAGTTAGAAGTGTGGGTTTTGCGTACGTGGAGCGTAAGGAGAGGTACACATTATGGAGAACGAGAGCGACAACAACACGGGAAAGACCTGTCTTCTCGTTTTCTATTCTAACGCGGGAATTCCCCTCGAGGAAGAAAGAGTTTCTTCCCTATGGGGAATGCCCACGTGCTTGGTTCGATTTCAGTCCAGTTGCCGTCGCTACAGAAATGATAGCGTGTCATTTACGCTTGCCGTAGTAATTTTTTCGTGTGCGAGTGATGATTTGAGAATTCTTTTAAACAATTAAAAATAATGTTTTCAGCGAGAACCGGGTCTGTCAATTTAGAAATTATGATAAATGGTCGTTGCGTCTTTGTATTTCCCTTTATTTGTTTTTTTTTGTACATTTTTGTTTGTTTTCGGATGTATTCAGCGGTCACAATGGACTCTTTAAGTTTTTTTCCACATGTGACGTATGTGATGCATGGGCACTTCCATCCCGGGCCCGCGTTACGTGGCCATTCACGTTCTCCCTGGGAGTGACCGAGGCTTTCCCGTCACTATTCTTGATCTCTAGTGGAGAGCTGGATGGCGAAGTACTATCGCCCATTCTGCATAGATTTCCAACCGTCCAGTCGCGTATCATCAACACTCCGTCACAACTAATCCCCTTTTTGGGATCTTTTAACCTTTGTCCGTAGCAGTAATCTGCGAAGGCTCATTTATCCTCTCCGAAGAAGGCGAAGTTATCCTCTCCTATATTTATTCCTTTTTAATGACCATTTTCGTTTTTGAGTCGCGCGAAAAAGCGAAAAAGTAGATAAATCAAAAATCGAAATATTTTTAAACCAGTAAACCTGTATAAAAACCTTCGTTCATTCAACCTTTTCCCCCGTCCCGCGGCTCCTCGTGAGCCTAATGAGAATTCCTGGTGCCCGGGGCGGGGAAGAGAGACTTGTGTCTTGGAAAGAACGGGCAAGGGGCAAGTACGAGGGCCCTGTCGCCTCTCCGCCCTCGGTGAGTGGCAGGGAGGGGGTATTCATCTTCGGTGGGAGCCAGGGTCGGAAATGAGGGGCTGCGGGGGCAAAGACCCTTTCCTCATCCTTTTTACATCATGAGCGAAGACTGGGTTTTTATTAGCGGCTCTTTGTATTGACTTTATTGATTCCCTTCTCTTTCATACCATGTCCCCATTCGGTTCAACCCCATAGAATGCCTTTTCAATTACAAATGATTTTTTCGTGCATTTATACTCAATGTTATACTTTTGATAGTGTTGGCTTCAGGAAATATATAATGCTTTATTTAGGCAGCATCCTAAATCCCTTGGTCGTGGGAAAATGCCGGTAGCGGTAGTCATATCGGTTTTAGCGTCCTCCAAAAGTTCAAATCCTTCCAACAGAATTGTTTTTGTGTTTCCTTCTAGATTAAGTGAAGGTAGTCGTGGCCAATATGACCTATGTAGTTGGAGTTCCTTAAATCCGTTCTCCACAACTACGTGAGGGGGAATTGGGGGTTCAGGCAGGTCACTGTGGGCAGCCGGAGCGAAACCGAACCCGAGCCGAAATGTGTTTTGAACGAACGAAAAATACTTTTCGATGCTCTGCTCTAAGGTGCATCCACTGAGGCTAGATGCACTACATCCGGTATTGTTGCTCGCCTTTAACAACGAGATTAGGTATTTTTGAATGGGATTTGTGTTTATGTCAAGTAGTTTTATAAAGAAACTAGGAAAGGAGTTATTATCAGGTTGAAATTTAGGCTAAACCTTTTTAGTAAATTCGAAGTTGGTTTGTTTACAGATGACGTTAGATGTATATTAAGAACCCCTCCGTATTATGCTAGGCTTGATCAAATAAACAAGATTAGAGAGGTAGATTGTCGTACCGATAGATTTAAAATGTCTATATCCCGCGTACCATAGAGAGCACAATAGGCAGATTAGGAGGGGGTTAGGTAAGTAAAAAATTCTAGAGAAGTCTATAGTGCATGATGCACGCTTAACCATAACTAACCCACGCTTGATAGGGAAATACCGATAAATGTACTCAGGAAAATGTTGCATCTCATTGTTGCGTATAAGTAGTGCATGTTCGGTTTCACCCCCTGCCACACACCCTCTCGGTGGCTCGCAGCGTATTACGTAGACGTAGCATTTAACTGGTGTTAATAATTTTTCCGTAAGTCTCCTTTTAACCAACTATGTTCCGAAGTTGAAATGAGGAAGGTACTGTGATGGTGTTGAGAGGTAATTGAGTGTCACAAATTGGCCTGGGACTCAGCCACCGAAACTAATTGAGTGAGGGGAGTTTTGTGACGCCAGTGCTTTGTTATGAGTCCTGTGTGTGTGCCAGCTCCCCCTTAGTCAGGCCTGGCCGGACCCTTGAAGTGAGTAGCCCAAGGTGAGAAAGCTCTCGCTCCATTCGATCGTGTGTTTTGTAAAAATCTATTTTTGACAATAATATGTGGATACTCCAACCACACCCACGCCCGCCCAGGGATTGGATCTTGCATCTGTCTTTTGGTTAAAGTTTAGGCAGGGTAAAACCTAGGAACTCGATTTATTCACAACTTTTACAAGCCAAAAATAATAAACCACAAGTATTTTTTGTAAAAGTTGTGAATAAATCGATTTTCAACATGGAATTCTAGAAAGTTACCAGTGAACTAATTTTATTTAAAACCTAGGAAGTTGAGCATCCAAGAAACGAAATTCTTTTAATGCTCAGTTGAAAAACGTAATATTGTGGAAGTGTGGTTTTTTCATTGCACTTATCTACTTGCCAGAGAGACACTCATGCGATCATATTTGGACGGTCCCAACTAGCGGATTTAGGAGGGCGTTATAGCTCGGTGGCAGAGCTCCCAACGGCAGAAATCAGCCAATGAGAACACGTCTTTGGAAATCATGACGTCAAATCGTTGAGCGTCGCTGATAAGCGCTTAGGTGGCTGGCTTCTGCCACAAATATTCACTGTGGCTGAATTCTCTGCGGAAATAGACGGATGCCCGGTTAATGTAAAGCTCCCAGCATTGATGTATGTGTCCTTATTGGATACTTTCACGAGTGCGCTTGAGACTTATTACGAAAATTAGTGTTGTTATGAAGTGTTAAAATTATTATTGAAGAATGGTAGTTATTGCTATCCCAGAAATAAGACAAGTGAAATGGTAACTATTGCGTTGCGCGTACACACGTGGAGTAGCTTATCGTTGTCGTTTAATGTTTCATTAGAGTATGCGTGCCGTCTTCAAGTTTTATAACTAATAAACAGCAAATTATTAATACATTGCTGAAGGTCCTGGTTTTTTAAAAACTAAAATAAACTAAACAATTCCGAACAAAAATAAACTAAACTGCTCCCATAAACTACTGCTAAACATAATGAACTACGCACAAGGAAAAAAGGAGACTAAATTCAACAAGTTAGGATCAACCGCGATCGGAGGCACAAGTCGACAAGTTCCGGTGTCTTGCTACGCATTGCGCTCTTCCTTTTTCATAGCGCGCCGCAGAGCTATAAAAGGTTCCATCGCTTTCCGTCCGCGGTCAAATCCATCATTATCACCGCCGCCGCCGAGCCATGAAGCCGAACAATATTGGTTCTGCCCTTACCGAGGTAAACCTGGTCATGCGTGGTATTCGTGGGTGTGTCCTGCATGATTGGGATTTGGTAGTTTTTTTCTTTTTTCCCCTAATTTCTTTTAAAGGTGTGGTGTTTGTTTCGTGTTGTTCATTTTTGTTTGTGGTGTCATTGTTCCTGGTGTGGATGCACACCATGCCATTGAAATTTAGATTTTATCTGTTAAACAAATTCCAAGACCACATTTTCAGTGATGATGCTAAAAATATTTTGCGAACCCCAACTTACTATGGTAGACTGGACCACAATCACAAAATTAGAGAAATTGATTGCCGAACTGACAGATTCAAAATGTCCTTTTTTCCTCGTACAATTAGAGATATGAATAGCGGTAAATATATCCAATACGAGTGTAGCAATGGATAACATTGGTAGCTTCATGTTGGTAGAAAGACTTGAAGCTAACCTAACTAATAGCATTTTTGCTATGCTATTTTTATTTTTTTTATTGCGAAGTTTAGAACAGTATATAAATACTAATCCTTTTTTATGCATGGTATGTAGTGCATGTTTGGTGAGAATTCACCCCCTGCACACAACCTCGAGGTGGCTTGCAGGGTATTTCGTAGATATAGATATAAACCTACCCGATGGGGACTCAGCAGGCCCCGTGTTAGCATCTGGCCCAAAAGAGCGCCCTTAACGGGGCAATCAGCCACCGCTTCCTCCTTCCCTTCGACTCCCTCGAGGAAGAAACTGAAATAAACGCTTAGCCCTCCTCCCCTTGCGCCGCACGCATCATGCATTATGCATGCGCGCTCTTTAAGGACGCGGAGGACGCCGCCGAGGAGATGCTTAGCGTACGCCGGAGTGGAGGCCGCGTGGGCGGTTGGGGAAAAGAGTGGGCGGAGTAGGTCGGGGGGGCGGGAAGGAAGGACAGCACTCCCGTCGTCGTGTCCTCCGTCGCCCACGCGTCCTCCTCCTCTCCCGGCCAGCCCCCCGACCGCCCGAAAGTCCGCTCGCCACATTGTCTTGCTCGGGAGGTCAAATTCCCCTCGCTTCTGCATGCATGCAAGTATGCCTCGACGAGCGTATAACGGTGCTCGGCGCGATTGGGAGATAGTTAGGGAGCCTCAATTGAGCTGGAGTAGGGCTTTCCAAGTATACATCTACATAATACCCTGCGAGCCACCAAAAAGGTGTGTGGCAGGAGGTGAATTCTCACCAAACATGCACTACATTACATGCATTAAAAAGGATTAGTAATTATATACTGTCCTGAACTTCACCATTTAAAAAAAGATAAAAATAGCAAAGCACACATGCCAAAACATGCTGTTAGTTGGGTTAGCTTTAGGTGCCCATACCATAATGCAGCTACCAATGCTATCCATTGCTACACTCGTATTGGATATATTTACCGTTATTCATATCCCTAATTGTGCAAGGAAAAAAGAACATTTTGAATCTATCAGTTCGGTAATCAATTTCTCTAATTTTGTGATTATGGTCCAGTCTACCATAGTAAGTTGGGGTTCGCAAAATAATTTTAACATAATCACTGAAAATGTGGTCTTGGAATTTGTTTAAGAGATTAAGTCTAAATTTCAACCTGCGATATGCCAATAATTCCCAATTCAATTCATTTGATAGACTGGTTACGCTAATAAGGTTATCGTACCGTCCCTTAACAACTCTTGCCGATCTTCGCTGTACACGTTCAAGTTCATTATTTAGACCGATTTCGTAGGGATCCCATACACTGGCAGCATATTCCAAATGAGGTCTAACAAGGGAAAAGTAGCTGATTTCTCGTACAGATAATTATGGATTTTGGGCGAAAAATTGTATATCTTAAAAAGAAGTTTTTGAGGGCATGTACGTACGTAGGGCATGTACATTGGGGAACTCTAATTAGGAAAGTGATCAGAAACAATGTTCGAGGTGATTCATACTTGAAGCTTATTTTTAGGGTGCAGACGATCTGCATGAGTAAGTTACTCTTTGGCAGCCGGCGCGAAAAAAGGGAGGGAAATATCATATCTACTGTATCTACTGACTACCCGGCAAGCCACCTCTAGGGTGCGTGGCAGGGAATGAGTTGTCACCAAACAGGCACTACGTATGTACATGCCTTGAAGTTTACTCTTACTACGTACCTAAGGAGAGATTTATATAATTATCATTTGGAAACACATACCAAGAGGGCATTCTTTCAAAAGAAGAATCTACTTACAGCAGGAAATACAAGCATAGAAGTAAGGAAACAGTTCATCAGAACATACATCTGGAGCATTTTTCTTCGCGGCAGTGAATCATGGACGATGACAGCAGCGGAGAAGAAAAGGGTAGAAGCATTTGAAATGTGGTGCTACAGAAGAATGCTGAAGATTAAATGGATCGACCGAGTAAGTAACGAGGAAGTGCTAAGAAGAGTAGGAGAAAAGGGAAGTCTGCTGACAACTCTGAAAAGAAGAAGGGACAACCTAATCGGCCACATCTTGAGACACTATGGCCTGATGAAGACTATCGTCGTGGGAAAAGTGAACGGGAAGATTGGAAAAGACAGGCCTCGTATGAGATGGTACATGGAACAGGTTGTGAAGGATGTAAAAGAGAAGAATTACGTCACAATGAAAAGGTTGGCCGATAGAAGAATCGAGTGGAAAGCTGTGTCAAACCAATCCTAGGATTGCTGACCAATGATGATGATGATGATGATGATGAAACACATACCAGTTCTTCTTTTCATCCAACATGCAAAGAAACATTTAAGAAGTACGACATACATGAATTACACATATAAGTATTTCTTGCAGGCTTCCATGAATTCTAAAAATAAAAAAAAAACATCCTAAATACCTCTTTGTTTGTTTAATTGAAGCGTATTAATCTAATATGTCCAATTACACTATCATGATAAGGCAAATTTATTTTATGAAGGTATCATGGCGTGAGAAGTATTGAGACATATTCTGCTGGGAAGGGATGCAGAAAAGTACGTGATTGCTTTGGGTGAGATAAGAAAGCTGGTGAAAAACTGTGAAATGATGATTAAATGCAGGGGTGAGTAATAATGAGAGTTGCCGTGAAATAAACGAGGCGTTAACCCCAACGCGTGCTCTATAAAGAGGGCAGTGGTGTCGTTATCAAATGATGATGGAGTCGCTTGCGAGCTCTCTTGTGGGTCCATGGGAGGAGTGGAGAGAGGCTCGAATCGCCGCCGCCGCCGCCGCGCCGTGAGCTCCACTGCCACCCAGAGCGCTTCCCGTCGAAGAAGCGATTACTCCTCCTCTCTCCTTTTTGGGACGGAAGCGAGATGCCGGGCACGTCGCGTCGTGGACTTCGTGGCACACGAGAGGTCAGAACGAGGAGAGGCCCATATTGCTCAATTGCCTTAATTGCATCCGCGTCCGTACAGGAAGCACGTCATTGTTCCTTGTTCCGCTGTGGTTTTTGGCTTAAGTAACTTGAAAATATCGGGGCCCTGATCCGGAAAATTTTGACGTAATAACCTCGTCGGTAATAGCGGAGTGAGAACTAGCTTCTGCGTCGGTTGCTTCATTCTCTTGTTAAAACGCTTCCACTTCCTTAGTCTTTATTCTTTCGTCCTCATTATCTACACCTACATAATACCCTGCTAGCCACCATAACGTTGTGTGGCAGGGGGTGAATTCACACCAAACATATCAGGAGAATGCATACATGGAAAGGGGAGAGAGGTTTGTGGATGACACCACGGCTTCCAATACAACATGCTGTGGTACCATGGAAATCCTAAATCCTTCTCAAGTTCCTTTGCAAGGGTTGAGGGTCTTCTTACTAAGGGGAGAAATAGGCATTTTGCCTGTCTTTAAGCAAACTTGTCCGGTACTAAATGTAAACGATACAATTTTATTTTGCGTGAATGCCAAAATATTCATTTTTTGTCATTTGCGAAGTCCGACCCAGAAGGTGAGGGTTTTTCGTAAGAAGCATGGTTGAATATGTAAATACTATTCTTTTCGGGAGAATTTCATTTATTGGAGAATTGAAACTTAGCAATAATTAAAATAAGTTTTGTATTCTGGGTATTAATTCCTGGTGATGGTTAACCCACTGCTATGCATCCTTGCTGTGGTTTGATCGGTTTTCAGTGGATGAAAATACTGATTGGGAATAAAGTCGGTGTATTAAAAGAAGGAAAGTGGAATGTCATGTTTCAATTCAATTTGATTTCGCAATTTTGGTATATTATAATCGTACATTACAATCTCGCTATATTGTTGTACACGAGTTTTATCTTATCTGACTCAAATATAGAGCCTTAGAGCGAGGAAAACTAAAAAAAAAACAATTATTGACATTGTAATGAGCGATACACACCAAATACTCGAACCCTTTCTTGTTTGTACCACGTGACTCCTTGGTTACCTATTCGAGATAATCTCGATGGCTTCAAACACAGCCCCCCAGGGCGTGGATGTATGTCAAGCTCTGTTGGTTATTCCTTTCGGAAACCTGAGGATAGGCTAATGCCTATTAGGATCCCAGGGGTATATGGACCCACAGAATCGTCCAGGAGCGAGAAAAGGTGTGTGGCAGGGGGTGAATTCACCACAAACATGCATTACATAGCATGCTTTAAGAGGATTAGTAACTATATTTTAGTCTAAATTTACAAATTTAAAAAAAATCTAAAATAGATTGCATTGCATTGTAAGCATGCAAAAAACATGTTTTTAGTTGGGTTATCCCAAAGTTCTTAAGCCAACATACAACTACGTACGCTACCCGTTGATGCTCATTGACATATTTACAGCTATTCATATCCCTAATTGTACGAGGAAGGACATTTTGAATCTGTCGGTTCGGCAATCAATTTCTCCAATTTTATGATCGTGTCCTAGTCTGCCATAGTAAGTTGAAGTTCGAAAAATATTTTCAACGTCAAACTAACTGCATTAACACCCATTAAAATATTGGAAACATCTTCCGACTGCCCAGCATTTCGTAGCAGACTTATTATGTTCCCGAAAATTTGTCTGGGGATATGAACACTCACTTCACTATATCTGAGCAGTGCCTCGACCCGCCAGTTCTATTCCTGGCGCCTTTGTCGTGGCGCTCTCTAGGAAAAGACGAGGAAACATCGCTCCCTTCCCAGTAGCCATGGAGATGCGTGCATTGCGAGTGATGGCCTTGCAACCATCTCCGGAGAACGGGTGGTAGGTTGTCTGTGCAGGTTGTCGCTTCTCTGCGCTCCTTCTGCTCACGGCACCGAAATAAGCGACAGGCTGTTTGTCCGAAATGTCTTGGGGTCTCACCCTTCGGGAGGGAAGGGAGAGGGGGGGGGGCGCGAGGGAAGCAAGGGGGGGAGAATTTGGCCGAGTTGCTTGTGCCACCCTTCAGTCATCCTTCACACACTCCCACGCGCGCTGCCTCCCCTACCCCCATCACTTCCGGAACCAGAATGGGCCGGGAAGAGAGGGGGGGGAGGGGGTGGGGTTGCCCCAATTGAGAGAGGGGCGGGTCGAGGGAGAGGGGCATTTCAGTTGAGGCGTTTCACTTGACGCGGCGCTGATAGCTTCGAGACGCATCCCGGAAGGTGATCACAGTGCCATTCTGGCGAAGGCAATAATTGTTAAGCAACGTTTACACGTAGCATTTGACTGCTATGACAGTCGCGAGATGCGCGATATATCTATATCGCTACTGCTATGGTGCGTCTGCACCAACTTCTATGCAGCTTAAAGCCACTATT
Source organism: Platycnemis pennipes (assembly GCA_933228895.1). Taxonomy (NCBI): domain Eukaryota; kingdom Metazoa; phylum Arthropoda; class Insecta; order Odonata; family Platycnemididae; genus Platycnemis; species Platycnemis pennipes. Next base: position 134,053,120 of record OW121851.1, read on the forward strand.
TAGGCGTTGCCATAACAAATAAAAAGAGTTTTATTTCAATAGCGATTGATGCTTAAATTTTTATGAAATTCTTCAAGCAATAAATTCCATTGACGATTATCTTTTGTTCCAATTCTTTAAAGATTAAAATGTTTCCTTCGGGGATGGATATCATTGTTATTACATCCAAATTCCCGGTATCAGACGTCGTGTATTACTTTCCGTTGGCGATTGTTGCGATTTTGTTGGATACATTTACGCTGGTAAGTAGACGGACTTCAACTTTGCTAATAGCTCGAACTAGGATCGATAGTGTTCGACATGTGTCCAGGATCGACCTGAACTCGCATCGCAGTTGCTATTTACACATGCGACTGGGGCTTAATAGTTGCTAGCAGTTGACTGTCATAGCAGTCAACCGCTACGTGTAAACGCGCCTTTATCTAGCCCTCCTTACTTGCTTACTGTTCACTTCACTGAAGAGTTTATATTTAATTCCTCCAGGGCATTTTTATTTCATCCCTTATACCTACCCTACTAAATTTTTTTGGTGGCTTTACGATTACACCCCATTTACGCCATTTAAGAAGGAAAAAAATCAGTTTTACAATAGTATTCGATACTCACTAAGAGGATCGATTATTCATAAATTTAAAATAAGTTAGTCAACTTATTTCATATCACAGTGCCATCGCAAACCTGAAATTTTGGTCGAAACTGTTAGCCAATAGTTTGGGTATCGCAACTAATCGACCTGTCAAATTCATCTACATATACGCAATACCTTGTGACCCACCGCAAGAGTGTATGGCAGGGAGCGAAGATCACCAAACTTGCTCTATTGACATGCAACTAGGCTACTACACGGAAAAATGTTAGATATTAAGGTCACATGCAGCTGGATGGCTAGTATCTACATGGTAGTGAAGGGATTATTGATGGTTAAAACATGCTTCATGCACTACAGACTACTCATATCAAAGTTTCACCTACCTACCCATTTACTATGCTGCCTATTGTGTTATCTTCTAGTACGGAGGAAAATGATATTTTGAATCTATCGGTATGACAATCCATCTCTCTAATCTTATGTATGAGGTCGGATCGAGCATAATACCCAGGGGCTTTTAATATATATCTAACATTAGTAAAGCTATCCGTTTTAAATTTCTGCCGGAGATTTAATCTGTACATTAACCTACGATCTGATAATGATTCCCAACGTAATTCTTCTATTTATTATGACCTATCGTAACACTTTTTAACAAATCTAGCTGCTCTACGCTGCACACTGTCTAGTTCTCTGATCAAACCTAATTCATTCGGATCCCATACACTGACTGCTTATTCAAGGGGGTCTAACCAGTGAAAAGTAACATCGCTCCTTTAAAGGAAAAATTCCGTACGTCTTTTCGTCACATTTCTCGTCACATTTCTCTAGTACCCTTATAAGAAATCCTAGCCTTTTCTTGGCCCGGTCGTATGTTTCCCGGATGTGTCTTCCCCACGATAAATCTTTAGTGATCGTAAGTTAGATAGCCAAATAGCCAATAGCGAAATAGCCAAAGCCTCTATTACACGCTGCTGTTTCAAATGCTGGGAATTTGCTATTTTTCTTTGTTGAACCCTTTTTTGTAATTCATTTGGATCCCATACACTGGCTGCATATTACTAGTGAAAAGTATCACCGCCGACTCCCAGTCGCTAATCACTAAATTCCTCTAAATACCCGGTCAACCAGTGACGATTCGGAATCGCGGCGATCGAGGTCGGGCAGTTTCCCGTCTCCTCATCTTCACTCTCTCTCGTCTTGCGTCATTGTCGCCGCGCCAAATTTAAGACCCTCTCCGGCCGTTCTGGGTGCGGTATTCCTGGAGGAGCATCACTTGAGGATACGTGGCGTCGAAAAGGGGGGATGGGGGCGCGGAGGGTAGTAGGGATCGTGGCGCGCGCGCGAAGACGGTGGGTGGCTTTCGGCCCGGATGTGAGGTGTCAGCGCCGCTGAGTCATTCATTCATCGCGGCATGGTGGAGCAGCTTGAGGCTCCCTTGAGGCTTGAGACGAGGCCTCCTCGCGTCGCATCGAGGTATTCGACGCAAAGCTCCGTTTCTAATTCACTTAGCCGGACTCTCGCTTTCATCTGCAGTAATCAGCGGCCACCCTATCGAAATATACACCCTCTATCCACATCTACGCAGTACTCCTCAAGCCACCGAGAGGGTGCGGGGCAGGGTTGAAGATAACCAAACATGCACTATTGACATGCAACTAGGCTACTGAATGGAAGCATGTTACATAATAAGAGTCACGTGTCGCCAGATGGTTAGTATCTACATGGTAATAAAGGGATTACTGGTTAGAAAGGTTTACACTTAATATTCTAATCTGCGTTTACCCATCATGCGTATGTTAGTAATGCTAACATATGCATCATGACTTCCTCTGTCAATATTTCACCCACCTATCCCTTTGCTATGCTACCTATTATGTTCTCTAATGGTACGTGGGAAAATTGACACATTAAATTTATCGGTGTGACAATCTATCTCCCTAATCTTATTTGTCTGGTCAAATCTAGCATAATACGCGGGTGCTCTTAATATATATCTAACATCTTCTGTAAACCTATTCATTTTAAATTTCTGCTGGAGATAAACGCCTTAAATAATCTATTTGCGAATGATGGTAGTAGTCTTGGGTGGTCCGCGGCTTTGATTATATCGCACCGGCTAAACTAACAATAAGATCTTAAGACAAATGCAACATCAATGGCCAAGGAGTGTGTTTGAAATCGTAGGGATTATCTCGAATGGTAGCCAAGGAGTCACGTGGTACAAACACAAATGGCTTGCAAGTTTGGTGTGTGCCAATCGCTCATTACAATCATATATATAGTTTTTAATTGAGTTTTCCTCATCCGTGATATGCATAGAGTCCCCTGATGAGATAAAACTCGTGTGAAAAAGGTAAATAATATTAAAAAATTCTAAATTTGCCGACCTGGCGTGTGTGTACCGCGTGACTCCTTGACTACCCATTCGAAATAATCCCGACGCTTTCAAACACAACCCACCTGGGTGGGATTCCAACCCGCGACCTTTTGGTTGCCAGGCCAGCACGTCACCGACCTGGATACCGCGGCAGGCTCTTTGAAAATACTCGAGCTCCAGTGCACGTTTCTCAGTGGGATGACGTTTCTGTAATTGACCGACTCACAAAATATTTCATCACATTCGACAATTTTTTTGCTGTTTGGGAACGTCTATAATTCCCCCTTGAGAAATAGGACGATTACAATGGTGGGGTTAATGTGCGGAGGAGGTTTCCGTTGTAACCTTCGTGTTTTTTAGTTGAGTAGCCAAAACTGATGTCTTATTTTGCTGTCGGCGGTTGGAATAGGTGATATCTGCACAACTCCTGGCCTTTTTTTTATTTTTGATAGAAAGCTTTAATTCTGAAAGCCTCCAATATGTTGCGGTAGACAGTTTAACGGTATATTATGTCTTTTCTGTTTATATATTCATTGTTTGTATAGCCGTTTCTCATTGTCATAATTTTGAATCGTATTTGAGTTGCTCTGGTACGATTGTTATTTTATGTAGTCAATATTGTTTCCAACTGCAGTTCATCATAAGGAATCATCTCAGACAAGAGCGTGAATGGAAAATAAAATGAAATGAAACGATTAAAGATCGCAGCAGAGGTGATAACTCTTTCACAGGCTCCAGAGCGAGGGAGAGGGCCTGGCATAGGACATCTATTTCTCGTTCAATTTTTTCACGCCGGCCGTCCCAAGGTGTTGGCCGAGGTGATTTGTTGGATGTTGTCTGGTCTCTAACGTCTCTGATGTGTTTCCTCTCTAATTACAGAATCCAGGGAGTTAATATTAATGGTAATAATAGTATATGCCCTTTTTATGTTTAACCTTTTGGAATGCATGAATATCTCGCTGTTTGCCGTAATGTCTTTTCAAATGATAGCTGGAAATATGGCGAAAATAACCTTGATTCAGTCACGCTCCGATAAATTTAATAGTCTCGGGCGTTGCTCAATTGAACTGTATAGTAAATATAATTATGAGAAGCTTCTTTGGAGTTCACTCGTAAAACTTCAACACTGAACTGGGTTTCGACTGCTCTACCATCTTTATATGGGTAAAGCGATATCATGGATGAATGCATAATTAGTCCCCCAAACTAGGAATAATGAATGAATATATCTCCCATCCCTCCTCCTCTTTTCTGACTTGACTGTATATTCGTTTGCAAGCACGTTTTCTGACACGCTCCACTATTCTCGGGGAAATAATTCCCATCGAGGTGAGGAAAGTTTTTTCAACCTCTAAGTCATCTCAAGCCCCAGTCGAAACTCCGTTCTCTTCCTGAATGCGGTGTTCGACCTCTTGTTAGATTTTCCCGGCGAGGGCATTTACCCCCCCCCCCCTGAGCCCCGTGGCCCACTCAACAAGCAGGAGAATCTCCATTTCCTTTGCCGTCACAGAATGCATTTCCTTCGGATGAGTATACCTCATCAGTGGTGTTTGTTTAATAGGCGATCCTGGGTCTGTTTGTGTTCATCCACAATAGGGTAGTTTCCTTCATCAAACAAAACAGCATTCATTAATTGTGATTCGTGTCCCACTATAAGTGCAAGCATTATACGCAAGTAATTGGGACTGAGAAATCCCTGTTTGCTAGAAAATTAAATGTTAATTTGAAAAAGCCCAGAAATGGCTGTTCCTTACGTAACAGATGAATAGTTTACGTTGCAAGGCCAAGGGAATATCCGTCTCCTGAGCTTACCATTTCAGTTCAATCCTTAAGCTCTAGTGAACACGTATTAATAATCGCCTGTGAAAACTATCAAAGCTCGGGAAGTGTTCTCCGTTGAACATGGTGTTAATAGTCGTTTTATTATAGGCTACTACGCTTCCTGGTCGTCGAGTCCTCTGCTACTGCGAAGCATGGCGTGAAGTTCCAACGACTATGGGCCAACTTCACAGTACGCTTAGTAAAATGAATACTAACTGTTTTAAATGAATAAACTGAATAAATAGTGTTGAATTAAATGAATAAAAGTAATATAATACATTAACTGAATAAATGTATGCACATTAGATAATTTGTTAATAAGCTTTAACGGAGTGCTGCACCGTCTGCTTGGAAGCGTCCGCAGCACCACCTAGTGGCCGGTAAAGGAAAGAGTGTCACGTCACACGTTTAAGTTACCGGCATGCCATAGTTGACCATCGCGTTTTCGCGCCGTTGAATTTTTTTACTTTTTAATTAATGAGGAAAAATACGTAACGTCAGTTTAAAATTGAACGGCTTAAAATACGTACTCCAGTGGTTATAAATTTTGGATGGAGACGATAAAAATTATAGGAAACCCTATTAGGATATCATTAGAAGTTAAGCAACCATTTCTCTCTCTTCTCCTCGGCTTTCCGTCTCGAATTTCTTCTATTGCCTCTGTAGTTGATAGCTCTGCAGGTTATAATGGAAGTGATATTGAGTCGAGTTATGGTGTGTCGTAGACGTTAAATACGTTTAAGCTGGAGAGTTTTTTGTGATGATTATGAAATAGTCAATAAAACGTTTTAGCTCTCGTATTTGTTGCACATTGAAGACAGTTGATGCTAAAATGTGGGCATGGGTGTGAAAGATTACACGCGTCTTTTTATTTCAAGTTATTCATTCCGTGTAGTTGAGGCACACTTCGCTTGGATGCTAAGAATATTTTCTGGAAGAGCGCATGAAGATTCAGACGGCGTCGATGGGAAACAGACTGAACAAGATTAAATACTACCTGCCGTGGCATTGAATATTTATAAGACTCTTCAGGAGGTTGACCGCATTCAGGATTCAGTAATATATTTGTAATATTTAAGCCTTGTTTATGCGGTCCATTTCATCACCTGACGATCTACTGGAAGACTTTTCTTTTCGAATATATAACTTCACTGACGTCATGTCGCTATTGCTGTTTGTGTTTTATATATTTCACCGTGGTGTAGTGCACCCCCAACGCATTGTCACGTGATTGATTGACGTTTATAATGGGATGCGTTGCTTCTCAAGTCTTACTCTTCCTCGACCAAAATAAGTATATGTGCACTCGAGTTTGAAGGGTGTTCATGAACTAACCAAATGACCACCAAAATATCAAGTTATATCATATTTTTTCTCGTTTAATTCTACGTGAATTGTTGCACATATCAAATGTTTGAATAATATTGTTGCATTTTTATTAAAGTTTGAATGGAAAGAATTCTTGTATATACTTGTAATGGGTCGGCTGACGGATTTTTGAGAAATTAAATTTTAAAGTCTGCGTAATTTTGTACACATTAAAAAAGCGTGACTTTTTCCGTTGAAAAATGAAAATAAAAATACAACAATATGAATCAAAAATTTTATGTGCACAACAATTAGCGTAGAATTCGACATGAAAAATATATGGTATGATTAATTATTCTGTTGATATTTTGGTTACTTCTTAAACACCCTTCAAACTCGAGTGCGCGTAATATTTTGGTCGACAGTAGATGTTTCTTTACCTCGTTGATGAGTGGGCGTTTAGCCCTTCCGCCCTCCACTGCTTTTTATTTTTACCATCCGTGGGTTCAACGCGGCCCTCCCCTTTGGCTGGGGAACCCGCGAGCGTGGGAGTGAAGACCCTCTCCCCTTGTCTTTCTTCCGCCTCTCCCTCCCCCCCCCCCTCCCCGAAAGGAGGCATGCGCCCACCCCCGCCCTGCAACACACATTGAGGGGAGGAGAGGCGAGGGATGCTCGTTAGCGCTCTGAAGGCGACAGTCTTGGGGGTCCGCCGTTTCGCCCCTCCCTCCAGCAAAAGAGTCGCATGCTAATGGTCTTGTGTGTCTCCGCGAGGAAGGGGGGCCCCTTCGGCGCGTGTTCCCCGCCTCCCGGCAGCAGTCGGTCGCTTGAATGGAAGCAGCCCCAGTTTCGCAACCGGAAACCGGGTTCACCTGCCCCCTTTTTCGCCGCCCCTCTCTCTCTCCCGCCCCCGCCTCCTTGGGGCGAGAGGGGCGGCCCATGAAAGACGTGCACTCTTCCGGGGCTGACCCCATCCTAGGGGGAGAGGGAACTGAGATAATTAGGGGTCATATTCCCCAGGGTTCCTCATGACTGTTGCCCTTTAAGTTGCCTTAAAGGTAGCGAACCTTAGGCGAACGATCGTAGTTGGTAAGCGGAAGTATTTATTTGATGAAACACGTTCATGTAACGAAATTAACGTTTCAACTCGAGGAAGATTCATCATCGGTCAACAATCCTAGGATTGGTTTGACGCAGCCCTCCACTCGATTCTTCTATCGGCCATCCACTTCATATTGACGTAGCTCCTCTCTTTTTGACCTCCTTCACAACTTGCTCCATATTTCTCATACGAGGCCTGCCTTTTCCAATCTTCCCGTTCACTTTTCCCTCGACGTTTGTCTTCATCAAGCCATCGTGTCTCAAGATGTGACCATTAAGTTGTCCCGTCTTCTTTTTAATGTTTTCAGTAGACATCTCTTCTCTCCCACTCTTCTTAAGACTTCTTCGTTTGTCACTCGATCGATCCATTTTATCTTCATCATTCTTCGGTCGCACCACATTTCAAATGCTTCCAGCCTGGACTTCTCTGCTGCGAGGAAGATTACGTGTTATAATTTATGCTAGTATTCAGGAATCATTTGATGTCATAATCTCCTTTAGTTGGCTTGAATATTGGAAATCTACATCTACATCTACATCTACATAATACCCTGCAAGCCACCACAAGGGTGTGTGGCAGGGGGTGATTTCTCACCAAACATGCACTACATATCATGCATAAAAAAGGAATAGTATTAATATAGTAGTCAGAACTACACTATTTAAAAATGATAGAAATTGCAAAGCAAACATGCAAAAACATTCTGTTAGTAGGGTTAGCTTTAAGTACTCATACCAACATGCAGCTACCAATGCTATTCATTGCTACTCTCCGATAGGACATATTTACCGTTATTCGTATCTCTTATTGTGCGAGGGAAAAAGGACATTTTGAATCGGTCAGTTCGGCAATCAATTTCTCTAACTTTATGATTATGGTCCAGTCTGCCATAGTAAGTTGGGGTTCGTAAAATATTTTTAACATCATCACTGAAAATATTGCCTTGGAATTTGTGGAAGAGATTAAGTCTAAATTTCAACCTGCGATCTGACAATGATTCCCATTTCAATTCATTTAATAGACTGGTTACGCTAATATAATTATCGTATTGTCCCTTTACAAATCTTGCCGATCTTCGCTGCACACGTTCAAGTTCATTACTTAGACCGATTTCGTAGGGATCCCATACACTGGCAGCATATTCCAAATGAGGTCTAACAAGGGAAAAGTAGCTGATTTCTCGTACATGATCGTCACATTTACCCAATACTCTTTTAATGAAACCCAGTTTGCGATTCGCTTGACCAATTATTTCACGAATGTGTTTACCCCAGGAAAGATCATTTGTCAGTCTTATTCCAAGATATTTAATGGATTCCACGTTAGTTAATTCATTATTACTTATTTTGTAAGTGGTAGGAGGAGAGCTATTCTTTTTCCAAAAATTCATTACAAGACATTTCTTAAAGTTTAATTCTAACTGCCATGTATCACACCAAGTTTCAATTGCTTGTAGGTCAATATTTAAATATTCTTTATCGTTCGGGCATAGAATTTCCCTGTACACTACTGCGTCATCGGCAAATAGACGAAGCTTACTTTTTACCACCTTTTGGATATCATTAATATACAAAAGGAATAGGAGTGGACCTATCACACTACCTTGTGGGACACCCGAAGTGACTTTAATTGCCGGTGAGGAAACACCGTCCAAAACAACCCTTTGAACCCGATCATGCAGAAAATCATTAATCCATGATATAATGTTACTGTCTAACCCATAAGATTTTAACTTCAAAATTAGTTTGCTGTGAGAAACCTTGTCAAAAGCCTTCTTGAAGTCGAGAAATATAGCATCCACTGGAATATTATTTTCGCCAGAAACTAAAATATCGTGGGAAAAGAGAGCAAGTTGGGTTTCACACGATCTGCTCTTTCGGAAGCCATGCTGGACATTGGACAATAAATTCTGGCTATCTAGGTGTCCCATGACTGAACTGACAATTATATGTTCTAGGACCTTGCATGAAATGGATGTGAGGGATATAGGTCTGTAGTTAGATGGCTGCTCCCTATCGCCACTTTTAAAAATGGGTGTTACATCGGCTGCTTTCCAGTCCATCGGTACGACGTGTTCGGTCAGGGATTTATTAAATACTATTTCAAGGTAGGGGGAAATTTCGGATGCTAACTCTCTATACACGCGGGAGGGAATTTGATCAGGGCCAGGAGATTTGTTGGGGCTTATATCTTTAAGTAATTTTTCAATACCATTACAGGAAATGTCAATTGGTTGCATCAACCGCTGAAAGAGGTCAGGTAACACGACAGTTGAATCCCCGGAAGGTGGGTTAAAAACGGTTTGGAAGAAGGAATTTAGCAAGTTAACTTTGTCGAGTGTGTTTGTGGTCATTTCACCTCTATCATTTTTAAGTGAATGGACGGCAGACTTATGGCCTTGCACTTCCCTTACGTACGACCAGAAGACTTTTGGATTTTCTTTCAATTGTTCCCCAAGTGTTTTTCTTTTGAATTCTGCAAATGCATTACTAAGGGCTGACTTTGCAGTGGATTTTGAAATTTTATAATTTTCAATAATTACATTACGCTCATCAGTGGGCATATGTTTACTAATTTTTTTCATTTTAGCATGACATATCCGCTGCCGTCTCAGGGATTTTCTCACTTCGGCATTGTACCACCTAGGTTCAGTGCTTTCTTTTTTGAATTTACAAGGGATAAATCTGTTGATCCCAGAGCGCATGATATTAATGAACGACTTCCATGAATCGTTGGTACATACCTTTATGGAAGACTTTTTGAAATCCGATAAGGAATCTCTTAAATAAATTTTAAAGTTAGCAAAGTCTGCTCTTTTAAAAATGTAAAACTTTCTTTTTTGTTTAAAATTTTTATCTAAAGATAGCGAGAGTTTTGCAGTTATAACTCTGTGGTCACTGATTCCATCAACCGTGTCAATCATTGTCACATGTTGTGGGATATTGGTTGCCAGTAAATCAAGAGTGTTGTCCCCTCTATTAGGTGCTGTAGCTAATTGTGTCAGGGAGTTATTGGAGAAAACATCTAATAGAGTCTCACAAATGTCTTTGTCCCTTCCTCCAGCTTTGAAGCAGTATGTTCTCCAGTCTATTGATGGTGCATTGAAATCTCCACCTATTATTATATTACGTTCGCTGTTACGGGACGTTATAGTATTTATCTGGTTTCCCAGTTCTAATAATGACTCAACATCAGTGTTTGGGGGTCTATAAAATGCGCAGACAGATATTGATTTGGATTTAGGGCATGTTAATGAACACCAAACACATTCTAAGGGGTTGTCGGGAAATATTACTGCTTTGCTAATGATTGAGTTCTTGACTGCAATGAAAACACCACCACCTGCTCTGTTATGTCTATCTTTTCTATATATTTTAAAAGATTTTGGGAATATTTCTGAGTCAGGAATGTCATCTGTCAGCCAACTTTCAGTTCCTATAATTACATCTGCATCAGTAGTATGAATAAGGTGATGGAACTCAGGTATCTTGTTTTTAAGAGTGGAAATGTTTTCGTGCAGAAAGTACGAATGGATCTAGATTTATGCTCGAGTTTATAATTCATACTTTTTGAAGCCAAGATATTTATGATTAAAAAAAACGGAATGGAGAAAGGGATTTTGGAAGTATGCCGTATATTGAACCAAGCACATGGAATTGATACGTTTTAGCGTATGATTTCCAGTTTTTCTTTTCCGCTCTCTCCTGTTCCTACCAAAATGTTAATTGCCGGCAAAATTACGCAGGACACCAGTTTTCCCAGAGCTAATGTCAAGTCGGGCAATGTTATTGACTTCCAGTTGAAAAAAGCCGCCTCGGGGGGGCGATGGAAAATGCCTTGCGAAATGTAGGTATCACCCTCTCGGAAAGAATGAAAGATGGGAAGGATGTGGCATTTAAAAATTATTTTGTTTTAATCATTTGATCGAATCTTGGAGTTATCCTGTATTGCTTGAATAGACGTACTGGATTATTTTTTGAATTTCAGATACGTTTTTGTAATCTGGCATGCGTGTCATGTTCCTAGAATAATAACAATTAATTTGTAGGAAATGAAAGAATTGTTTAGATGTGATACTTCATCGTCCTTTCTTCGTATAATCCTTTTGTGAGAAGGAAAAATCAATTTTCAAACTGCGATCCAATCTCCCCTTCTTTCTCAATGAGCCTATTATTTCCTTTTTTGTGCTTGTCATTCTAAAATCGAGTTGAATTGATTGGAAATCCTAGGCGCTAGTTGCGGTAAAAACTATGCAGCCATTAGTGTGTGCCACTCCAATGATTGTCGCTCGTGTGAAAATATTTTATTTTATTTTTACCCTGACGGCGCATTATTTTTAGAGTGTGGCGTAGGGTGTTTCATCCCTGGGTGTTACCTTGGTCTCGCCTTGAATGCTGCTGAGAACACGTGGCTTTCACACCAGTCCTTAAATTTGTCCACATCCGCTATTCATTCATTATTCATCGAATCGAACTGACTTAATGTTCTAGCGTTGTGACATATCCTACTATATACATCGAATATTCATCGTATTTTCGTATATTTAGGATCTGGCTTGGACTTGGAAAATAGAAGTAATTGGTACTGTAGATCTCGTGATATGAGCTGTCAGTTTTTACCGCGTTTGCTAGTGATAAAATGACCGTTTATGTGTATCTGTGTGCTGATCGCGATGCAAGATTGCCGACTTTTATGAAGTTACGGTGTAATTGTCATCGTAAATATAGAAGTCAGTTGAAATTGATGTCGTTCCAATGCAGTGGAATTGCATTGCCATAGTGGCCTTAACTCAGGTTCTGAACTCAGTAGTGTATAATTGTAGAGAGGTATATTTCCTTGAATATTAAATCCTATTCGGATTTTTGCAACTGGTGGGACCAAAAGTAGATTATCAACATGTAGTGAAAGTGTAGTGTAGACACATCAAAGTGTACTTTTCTGTACAGTTATCAAATTGTCGCTATCAACCGCGGTCTGAAAAGGTGATTGATCATGTTTGTTACCGAAAGTTTGTGTTCTTTGGTTTAGAACCGATGATCACCAGTTGTTTTATAAATATTTTCGGCCTAGAGCACTAGATAAAGTAATCTTTGGTCTCAAGCTAATTGAATTTCCATAGTTTAATCGCTCCTCTTCATTCGGCCTCAGTTTAGGTCTCCTGGGTGTAAGTTAATGAATACTCCAATGGCGTGATAGTTTTTGCACCACTCGACGAAGTAAAGGCAAGAAACAAATGAAGAATATGAAATTAAACACGGATGACCTACCTGTGGTGCTTTACGGGAAAGTTAATTCCTCGCCAGTGACCAACCACAGGACCGATACACTCAACCCAAAAATGGAAGACTTTCTCGATTTCTGCGATCGTTTACGGGAATAATAATAATTCCCATGCTGGGTGGCCTACCTGTAGTGGTTTACGGGACGGTTGATTCCTCATTCAATCTCTCACTCACTCGGGCACAACGTCGGGTGAAAATTCACTCAAAACAGCTCTTCTGAGTGTATTGGCCGCTTTTCCTAGATTTGATCATTCCTCTTTATCCTTTGCCATTGCGGTTTTGGCTATACTTAACAAATTATTTTGATAAATATTAACTCACAACTTGCTGTTCTGTCTCATCTACATTTGCAGAGTAGCTGCCGGCCACCTCGACCTTTGGAATAAATCACCACCAAACATGCACTTGGTTCAAAACGCTTTAAAAACATATTTCCGGACGTGATCAGAAAAACTGGTTTTAGTTAGATTTGTGCCAGCCACGTGTGATTACACGAAGGATGGAATTTGTGTATGGGATCCCTACGAACTCGGTCTAAGTAATGAACTTGAACGTGTGCAGCGAAGATCGGCAAGATTTGTAAAGGGACGATACGATAATTATATTAGCGTAACCAGTCTATTAAATGAATTGAAATGGGAATCATTGTCAGATCGCAGGTTGAAATTTAGACTTAATCTCTTCCACAAATTCCAAGGCAATATTTTCAGTGATGATGTTAAAAATATTTTACGAACCCCAACTTACTATGGCAGACTGGACCATAATCATAAGGTTAGAGAAATTGATTGCCGAACTGACCGATTCAAAATGTCCTTTTTCCCTCGCACAATTAGAGATACGAATAACGGTAAATATTTCCTATCGGAGAGTAGCAATGAATAGCATTGGTAGCTGCATGTTGGTATGAGTACTTAAAGCTAACCCTACTAACAGAATGTTTTTGCATGTTTTCTTTGCAATTTCTATCTTTTTTAAATAGTGTAGTTCTGACTACTATATTGGTACTATTCCTTTTTTGTGCATGATGTGTAGTGCATGTTTGGTGAGCAATCACCCCCTGCCACACACCCTTGTGGTGGCTTGCAGGGTATTATGTAGATGTAGATGTAGATGAATGCCACAAATGAATTATATTTTATCTATGGGTTATTTATGCTTTTGCATTCTCCACGGTATTTTTGTGGTATTTAATGTAGCATTAGGAAAGTAATGAATATTTTTAAGGTGTACTACTTACAAGATACGCTGCATACATTACTCCCAAGGGCAGACTGGGTAGTACCCAGTGGGTACCTAAGGGCCCCGGTGGTGACATGGTCAAAGGGACCCAACTGACACCTCCCACCCCTCCCAAAAAAAAAAGAATGAGAGAACACATTTAGGTTAACATGTTCATTGATTTAAACAAAACAGTTCAGTTAACAATTTAAAACAAAGGTCTTTTCAGTTCTTCTGATGTTTGAGTAAACATATGTACAATTTTATTTTTGTCTACATTAAAAGCCAACGATCTTACAACACTCATAGAAACTAAGCGAGGCAGTCCGTCCCATGATTACACCCACTTTTCCGTTTATATTGACGCCAATTTTGACCTCTCATTTTTCGCGGGATGGAAGAAGTTTTATACGTCAATCTATCTCTCAAATCTCATTCCCATAATAGAATCGATCATAATGGGGGCGTTTACTCGGAACCGAAATCGCAATTTTTTGTACGAAATTGTTAGATGGAAACGAAAAAAGAATTTTTTAATGAAAAAATTAATCTTCTAACCACAACCATTCACTCATAAATCAAAAATTAAAATAAGCAAAAGGTGACGCCCACCGAAAAAGCTGCTGTGATAACATCGTCGTCATTTTCCTCCCGTCCTTGATTGCTCTTGTGGGAAGGGAAGGGAGTGGAGTGGGATTCTCGGAAGGTCTGCTCGCACAGATCCTGTCGCAATCGCTCCCATTGGGAGAGCCAGCTGTGTCCCCCCCTTTGCGATAAGGCAAAGTAGCTTCGCGGGCTCAGTTGTGATTGGACGAAGTCGATATGCGTCAGAGGTTGCACCCCACTCACTTATCCGAAAGGGTTAAAAACATCAGTTTTTCGCCGCTTATAACTCGAGAAAAAATTGACGGATCAAAAACGGAAAAATACGGATCTTTTTATTTTACAAACTCTATGATATTCGGCAATAAAAATCATGGTAAACGACCCCATTCGCGGGCGTTCTCCAAATAGTTTAGCATTCGGAGAACAGATCGGCTTCAAACTGACTCCGAAGAATCAGTCTAAGATTTCGTGTCCGCCCCCTCTCGTCCGCCTGCCACCCTTCCCCTGCGAAGCGCCCCCTCCACCGCCCCTGCTGCGTTGTGCCACCCGTCATCTCACCCCCACCTTGATTTCCAGCCACCCACCACACCTGCCGTCGGCAGACGTGAGAAGGCAGGGGAAAGATGGCGTCGTCACATTTAAAGAGGGAAGCGCACCCCTTCGCTCTCTTCCTCCGATAACACCCCTTCCCCCACCCGCCCCTGGTTGCATCACCCTTCCATTGTGTGCCCCGAAGCGTCAAGTGATGGCCCTAAAAACGGATCCCAGTATCCGGTCGGTCGGGTTCCTAAATAGAAGATGCTTCGCTGGACCCGTCGCGGATGAAGCGACGCCGGAGGACTCTCCCCGAGTGTTGTCCTTCCACTCTTGAGTCACCCTTTGTCAAACCCACCACGATCACTGCCCGATTTTAATCCTATTTTCGTGAAATTTGACTCATTTCGACAGCTCAAGTAAATGAATATTTTATTCACATCATATTCCCATCCGTTCTTGAGGCGCGGGCATTTTTTTTGGCTAAAACAATACCGATTACTTTGCAATTAGAACAAAATTATCGAGGGTCCTCGATTGGCTGCCGATGCATGCCGCATCTTAAAACTTTAGTAATGAGTTGAAATTGTTTTAAAAACATTTTTTCTTCTTCTACGCACGTGATTTATTTTACAACCTCCATTATCCCTCCCTGTACCCCTTTAAGGTTACGGCTTTGGGGACTTATTCTTCCATTATGTTTGCCTCTTTTTAGAAGTTATTAAATGCGCCTAGTTAATCTGGTGAAAGTATCGAATTTTATTCTTTAACCTTAGATTGGTTTGACGCAGTTCTCCTCTTGATTCTCCTATCAGCTAACCTCTTCATACTCACGTATTTCTTCTCTTTCACATCCTTTATCATATTCTATTACTGAACTAAATTTGTTGTATTCCCTCTGATGATTTTAGGGGATATGAATATGAAATCAAAGATATTGAGAGATATTGTTTTTGTTATCTAGGTGGAAATTATCAAAGACTTGATATATTGTCTTGATATAAGTTGATTTGATGTATTGTCTCGTAATAAATGCGTGTCGATGGTGAATTAGACTGTAAATAAGTTTCATCATCCTTATAAATCCTAAGATTGGTTCTACATAGCTCTCCACTCGATTCATATACTAGCCAACCTCTTCATGCGTACATAACTCTCCTCTTTATAGACTCTCAATATAGCTGCACCTAAGGTCATTTGTGCCATTTAGAATAGGTTGGTTGTAGGGTGGGGATAGGACTTTTCAGGGAATAGAGGGAGGGTGGAGAGCAATCCGACGTCGGTAATAGCCTTAACGAAAGGCACTATAGGGTCCACGGCTTAACGTCCCATCCGACGGACGGAGTACTGTACTCAAAATTCTCTCCACGAAACACATCCATGTACGGACTGGTATACCGAAGAAAAATCTATGCTGCCTCAGCCTGAATTCGTACCCAGATTGGAAGTCTGCATTCAAGCCATCACACCCACCCAAGAATTGTTTGCTTGGATGCTTCAACGGCTAAGATTATTTCGCACCATATAACCTAAATTCCTTAACTTACAAACGAAAGATCAGTACCTGAGGCGGGATTTGAACCTGCGACCCTTTTGGTTGCCATACAGGCACGTTACGGATATTTTGTACCCTGGTTGGACACTAACCCGACTCTCAAAATTTCACGTGCCTATATCACAAAAGAATCTATTTTGTGTATTGTTAATGTATTTTTTCGGCAATAATTAAACTAGTATCATTGATTTTCATTCGTCTTTGAGTCTGAATCACACTATCATTTTTCACGTCCCTTTTACGCGATCATTTAAGCTGTAGCCTTTCAGGGACCGCGAAAATGTTGACTCAAGCTATCATTTTCGCCGCTCACGTGGTCATTTTCACCGTCTCCTCTCGTGTAATTTTTGCTCGCGAGATATTAGTTTCTAAATATGGTAAATTACTTCGTACCGGTAAACTATGGAGGTTTTACATTGTTTTTGACTGCTTTTGGCTGCAGCCGCAGCTCTAACTGCGAGAAATGAAGAGACGAGACATTTTAAAAATGGTTTGCGGTTCCTTAATGCTTAAGACGCTGTTTCGATTGAAAGCCACATGTGGCGCGACGTTCGCGCTTTCCGACCGTGGGCTCTGATTAGTTGAATGACGGAAGCACCTAAGTAAAAATTCAGGGACGGAAAAAAAAGGACATGCTCAAATGACGAAAAAAGGGATAGTGATCCCTATCATTGCCCTCAAATGATCAACTCAGACGAATATTTTTAAGCTATCATATGACATATCCGTGAAAAGAGACGTAAAAAAATTATTTTGCGATTCGGGCTTTACTGTGAAATCATCTACATCTACGCAATACCCTGCAAGCCACCGCGAGGATGTGTGGCAGGAGGTGAAGATCACCAAACATTCACTATAGACTATATCTGGGACTTAGACTATAGTGAATAGACTATATCTGGGACTATAGTGAATATAATTAATTTAATTATATTCACTATAGCTGGGTTACCACGTGGAAACTTGTTAGATAATAGTCACATGCAGGTAGATGGTTAGTATACATACATAGATAGAAAGATAAGCGTCTTTATTGGGGCGAGATTGAGACTAAAAGTCCCCTCTTCCATCTAACCCCTAGGGTAAACAAGGTAATAAATGGATCATAGGTTATAGTGGTAATTATCTAAATATTTATATATTTATTTGTGTATATATGTGCCTTGCAAGCCACCATAAAGTTGTGTGGCAGGGGGTGAATTCACTCCAAATATGCATAACATATCATGCATAAAAAGGATTAGTAATTATGGAAAATAAAAGAATAAAACTTTGTTAGGTTCACTTTAGATTTAAATAGGCACGATGTAACTACGTTATGAAACCCGGGTCGTGCCTATTTGAATATAAAGTGAACCTAGCAAAGTTTCATTCTTTTATTTTCCATTATGGAAAGGTATCGCATAGTTAAGCCTGAAGTTATCAGCTATAGATAAGTAATTATATTCTATTCTAAAATTCATAGTTAAAAAAAAGAAATATTGTGTTCTAATGTAAGAGAAACAATTGCACTTTTCCACAAATTGGTTTATTGCGCACAACACGTTTCGGCTCACAGAGCCATCATCAGGTACAAGACAAAGTTATAAGAGAGTACATTGCATATATATGTCTTTTCCGAGGAGGGGGGGGGGTAGTGGGAGGAGACCAGACACACTACCCCCCCCCCTCCTCGGAAAAGACATATATATGCAATGTACTCTCTTATAACTTTGTCTTGTACCTGATGATGGCTCTGTGAGCCGAAACGAGTTGTACGCAATAAACCAATTTGTGGAAAAGTGCAATTGTTTCTCTTACATTATGAAGAACTTCCACGATATCTCGCCTGAATCTGTTGAATTTATATTGTGTTCTCTTATGGTTCGGGGGAAAAATGACATTCTGCACATATCGGTACGACAATATATCTCTCTAATCTAATTTATCTGGTCAAATCTAGCATGATACTGCAGTTGTGGTGCACATTGACTGAACCTTCTCCGCTCAATTATTTATATTTCCGAGTCATTGTTGTCACTTCGGAGCGTTTTGATTTGCCCGGCATCCTTAAATCTGAAGTTGCTGAATCTCCTCCTCTCTCTCTCTTCCCGTGCAGACGAGTGCGACCCGTCGCGGAGGCGTCTCCTGGAGTGCCGCAGCGAAGGCGTGAGTGGACCCGCCGGTCTTCTGCCCTGGCTCCTCGAGCTTCCGCCATCGGCCACGCACGAACGTGAGTCTTTTTGCCGCACCTCCCCTCTTTACCTGCAATGCACTGGTGCACCCGTTATCACGGGTGTCACGACGTGAACATCTTGTTCTCTTTCTTAAATAGACTGTTAATGAATCCGCATCAGCGTTGGTGGGAAATTGGGGTGAGTTCAGTTCTCGATTTCACCGTGCTGGCGTTGTCTCCTCCAATGTAAATTCTGCTTTTATTTTACTGATTTAAGGAGTTTGGCTCGCGACTGCTTGAGTCAAGTTGTCTAAAGAATCTTATTAATTTAAGTACGAGTATATGCCTGCTAAGTGATCCTTACTTCACAAAGAAAATTACCTAAGCTATTGAAAGTCATAAGTATCACAAGAAATACAATGGAAAGTCGAAGGATTAATTTTTTATGATAATTTTAAAAAGCTCGTCGATAGAGTCAATTCAGCATTTACGTTAGTGAAATAAATTCATGTACTCAAGGAATTTACCAATGTATAACACCAGAATATTATTATCAAACGTTATGTTATAATATTTTTCTGAAATATTCTTTAATATCTCATTAGTAATGATATTATTCATACGCCATACATTTTGGCTAGAGCGACCGCAGCGCCACTTGAAGTCAACTAACGCATTTCGTCTGCTATAAGCGCATAAATTGGTGGATTTAGCGAAACGTACGGTGGGTTGATGTCTTTTTTTTCGTGTCATTTTATTCCTTGTGAAATTACGCATTAAATATCAGTTTTTTGCAAAAATGACATGTCACTATTGTATTTTTAAACGTTATATTCCCATGTGTTGGCCATTCTCGCCGTAAATCGTATGTAATTTCAAGTGCAATTTGTGCAAAAAGGAGTATGTGTTGATGTAATTATCTTTCCTTTATTAGATAGAGTAACTTTAGTTCTATAAGTGCTGAAAATATAAAAAAATGGCATGACCTTCACTTTTCGGATCAACCTCCTTAAATGGATCGACCGAGTCAGTAACGAGGAAGTGCTAAGAAGAGTAGGAGAAAAGAGAAGACTGCTGACAACTCTAAAAAGAAGAAGGGACAACTTAATCTTAAGGCCATATCTTGAGACACGATGGCCTGATGAAGACTATCGTCGAGGGAAAAGTGAACGGGAAGATTGGAAAAGGCAGGCCTCGTATGAGGTATATGGAACAGGTTGTGAAGGATGTAAAAGAGAAGAATGTCGTCAGAATGAAAAGGTTGGCCAATAGAAGAATCGAGTGGAATGCTGCGTCAAACCAATCCTAGGATTGTTCACCAATGATGGTGATCGTCACTGAATTAATGCTGTGAAATCAGTTGCCTTTCTACTACTCCGAAGGTACTATAACCGTTGATTAGCTTGAAACTTTCATCTACATCTACGCGATACTCTGAAAGCCACCGCGAGGGTGTGTGGCAGGGGGTGAAGATTACCATGCATGCACTATTGACATACAAACAAGCAACTATAGGGTCTCATGTATTCATATAACATGTATGACATGTGAAGAATTGGGGGTTCTCAACACCATATCCGTCTAATCTCTGGTTCTATTCAATAATAATACGATATATTTAGATATAAGAATAGCTCTTTCCCGATTGCTTTCCAAAATCCCCATGTTTTCCACTGGGTAGAACGGGTTTTATATTTAGTGAATGTTTTATTCTTACCATTATTTTCACCTCTCTCAGCTACTGTTTTCATCAGGACACCATGCTTCAAGATATGGCCGATTAAGTATTTTCTTTTGAAAGTTTTCTGTCGATGTTTTTTCTCCCACTCTTCTTTTGACTTCTTCGTTAGTCACTTCATTCAAGTGATATTCATCATTCTTCTGTAGCACCACATTTCGAATGCTTCCTCTCTTGACTTCTCCGCTACTGTTATCGTCCATACCTCACTACCATAAGAATCATACTCTAGAGGTATAGTCAAGTCAATTGTTTCCTTACTTCCACGTTTGGATTAACAGCTATGAGTAGATTGTTGTTTTGGTGGAATGCCCTCTTCGTCTGGGCTATTCTACTGTCGATTTCTCTTTTGCTTCGTCTATCGCTGGTTACTCGTCTTCCTAAATAAGAATACTCTTTCACCACCTCAAGCTTTTGAGCGTACATTTGTCACTGTCCGATGGTTTGGCATCGTACCATAATTTTATTCGCTCATGTTTGCATTCCGGTTTCCGCACAGCGCAATATGTTCAGTGATTAATTAGCTTGAAACTTTCATCTACATCGCTCATGTTTGCATTCGTCTGGGCTATTCTACTGACGATTTCTCTGAGCCGGTTTCCATCAGTGAGCCGGTTGGAATCGTTTGTTTTATAAGGGATGGTAATAATAGTCTAGTCTAAACTTCACAATAAAAAATAAAAATAGCAGAGTAAACAAAAAAAATGCTGTTATTTGGGTCAGATTAAAGTCATTATACCAACACGCAACTACCTATGCTATCAATTGATACATTTGTATTCACACTATATCTCTAATTGTTCGAGGAAAGAAGGATATTTTTTTGCGCATCCGGATTGATCTGTTGGTCCATATACCCCTGGGATCCCAATAGGCATTTGCCTGTCATCAGGTTTCCCAGGAGCTTAACCAACAGAGCTTGACAAACACCGATGCCCTGGGTGGAGAAAAACTCACCCAGGCGGGACTCGAACCCTCGACCCTAGGATTAGCAGGCGAGGACTTGTCTTGCCTGGGCCGGTGGCGGCGAGGTAAACATTTTGAATCTGTCGGTTCGGAAATAAATTTCTCCAATTTTATGATCATGTTCCACTCTATCATACTCTGTTGGGGTTCGCAAAATATTTTGAACGTCATCAGGTAAAATATTATCTTGGAATTTGTTTAAGAGACTAAGTCTGAATTTCAGCCTACGGTCTGACAATGATTCCTTGTATAGTTAATCTAATATGTTGGTCACGCTAATATATGTAGTTATTATACCGTCCCTTAACAAATGTTGACGATCTTCGCTGCACACGTTCAAGTTCATTTTTCAGGCCTGTTTCGTAAGGATCCCATATCCTGGCAGCGTATTCCAAATGAGGTCTAACAAGGCAAAAGTAGCTAATTTCTCGTACGTGATCGTCACAATTGCCCTGTACTCCTTTCCTGAATTCCAGTCTACGATTAGGATGGCCCATTATTTCACGCACGTGTTTACCCCAAGAAAGATCATGTATCAGTCTTATTCCAAGATATTTAATGGATTCCACGTTTGTCTATTTATTGTTTATTATGTGGTCAGTGCTAGGAGGAGGACTATTCTTTATACAAAACATTCATTGGTGCATGTTTTTTCAAATTTAATTCCAAATACCATGCATTGCGCACCAGTTTTCAATTGATACTAGGTGAGTATTAAAACAAAATTGCCTCGGGTGAGGAGTCACTTCTATTGACTATTGACTTCAAGAAGGCTTTTGACAAGGTTTCTCACAGCAAACTAATTTTGAAGTTAAAATCTTATGGGTTAGACAGTAACATTATATCATGGATTAATGATTTTCTGCATGATCGGGTTCAAAGGGTTGTTTTGGACGGTGTTTCCTCACCGGCAATTAAAGTCACTTCGGGTGTCCCACAAGGTAGTGTGATAGGTCCACTCCTATTCCTTTTGTATATTAATGATATCCAAAAGGTGGTAAAAAGTAAGCTTCGTCTATTTACCGATGACGCAGTAGTGTACAGGGAAATTCTATGCCCGAACGATAAAGAATATTTAAATATTGACCTACAAGCAATTGAAACTTGGTGTGATACATGGCAGTTAGAATTAAACTTTAAGAAATGTCTTGTAATGAATTTTTGGAAAAAGAATAGCTCTCCTCCTACCACTTACAAAATAAGTAATAATGAATTAACTAACGTGGAATCCATTAAATATCTTGGAATAAGACTGACAAATGATCTTTCCTGGGGTAAACACATTCGTGAAATAATTGGTCAAGCGAATCGCAAACTGGGTTTCATTAAAAGAGTATTGGGTAAATGTGACGATCATGTACGAGAAATCAGCTACTTTTCCCTTGTAAGACCTCATTTGGAATATGCTGCCAGTGTATGGGATCCCTACGAAATCGGTCTAAGTAATGAACTTGAACGTGTGCAGCGAAGATCGGCAAGATTTGTAAAGGGACGATACGATAATTATATTAGCGTAACCAGTCTATTAAATGAATTGAAATGGGAATCATTGTCAGATCGCAGGTTGAAATTTAGACTTAATCTCTTCCACAAATTCCAAGGCAATATTTTCAGTGATGATGTTAAAAATATTTTACGAACCCCAACTTACTATGGCAGACTGGACCATAATCATAAAGTTAGAGAAATTGATTGCCGAACTGACCGATTCAAAATGTCCTTTTTCCCTCGCACAATAAGAGATACGAATAACGGTAAATATGTCCTATCGGAGAGTAGCAATGAATAGCATTGGTAGCTGCATGTTGGTATGAGTACTTAAAGCTAACCCTACTAACAGAATGTTTTTGCATGTTTTATTTGCAATTTCTATCTTTTTTAAATAGTGTAGTTCTGACTACTATATTAATACTATTCCTTTTTTATGCATGATATGTAGTGCATGTTTGGTGAGCAGTCACCCCCTGCCACACACCCTTGTGGTGGCTTGCAGGGTATTATGTAGATGTAGATGTAGATGTAGATGAGTCGAGGTGTTACTTCACTTCCGAGTCCTCGGACACTCGCGGTACCCTCTTCTCGTTACATATGATATACTGCAGAGAGCATTGCTGGCTCGAGAGAGAAAAAAATAGTCTGAGAAGTGTGAATTGTATCAAATTTTGAAGGAATTCGATGTTAATATCACATTGGGCAGAAACAGAAGGAGATTTAAAGAAGACACTAGGAAATGTGGACAATGGCCAGATATCACCTGAAGATCCATAAAAATAAAACTAAGGTATTGGTATGTTGTAGGAGAAAAGAAGCCAGGACCAATTTTATAGTAGGAAAACAAAAAGTCGTGGAGGCGAAAGAGTTCTGTTACCTGGAGCGCCGAGTAATCAGGGAGGGATGAAGTAAAAGAGAAATTGCCAATAGAATTGCCCAGGCGAAAAGGGCATTTTACCGAAAGAAGGTGCTGCTTACCACTGCAAGCAGATACAAGCGTGGAAGTGAGGAAACATTTCGTTGGAACATACATCTGGAGCTTTTTACTATATGACAGCGAAGCATGGACGATAACAGCAGCAGAGAAGTCAAAGCTGGAAGCATTCGAAATATTGTGCTACCGAAGAATGATGAATATAAAATGGTCCGATCGAAACACAAACGAAGAGGTCTTAAGAAAAGTGGAAGAAAAGAAAAGTCTGCTGAAAACCCTAAAAAGAAGACGGGACACCTCAATCGGCCACGTTATAAAACATGATGGCCTAATGTGGACAATGGTCGAGGGTACATCTACATCCATCTACATCTACACGATACCCTGCAAGCCACCGCGAGGGTGTGTGGCAGGGGGTGAAGATCACCAAGCATGCACTACTAACATGCAAACAAGCAACTATAGGGTCTCATGCGACTAGATTGCACTACAGACTACTCTAAAATATTTCACCTACCTATCCCTTTGCTATGCTGTCTAATCTGTTCTCTTATAGTGCGAGGGAAAATGCCATTTGGAATCTATCGGTACGACAATCTAGCTCTCTAATCTTATTTATCTGGTCTGGGTAAAGTGAAGGGTAAGAACGGAGAAGGCAGGCCTCGTATGAGGTATAAGTTGTGAAGGATGTAACAGAGAGGAACTACGTTGATATGAAGAGGTTGGCCGATAGAAGAATCGAGTGGAGGACTGCGTCAAACCTACCCTAGGATTTTTGACCGATGATGGTGAATATCACATTGAAAAATCTCAGGTCCGAGAACATCCGGGTAACAAAGAACCGTCTTCGGCCCGTTCCTTTCTGGATAATGTTGTTCGGCAAAGATGACGCCAGGAAACGCATCGGCCTGCGTTGAAAGTGGGTAAACAGGAAATTCGGTCGACGAGAGAGGGAGAGAGGTGTTTGTTCCGCTGCACACTACTCACCCTCCCACCACCCTGCCGGAGGGATTCCACTTCTCGTAAACCGGTCCAGAAAGGTATACGCAATAGGGTGGTAGGAGATTACTTACCTGCAACTCAGTATCATTCTAGAAATTGCGGTAGGGTGTGCGGAAGGGCGTGTCTCCTCCCGTAATTTGTAGAGAAAGACGATACGTCTACATCTACACGATACCCTGCAAGCCACCGCGAGGGTGTGTGGCAGGGGGTGAAGATCACCAAGCATGCACTACTAACATGCAAACAAGCAATAATAGTGTACCATGCAGCTAGACATAATCTATATAATACCCTGCAAGCCACCATAAAGGTGTGTGGCAGGAGTGAATTCTCTCCAAACATGCACTACATATCATGCATAAAAAAGGTTTAGTATTAATACACTAGTCTAAACTTCAATATTTGAACAAGACAAAAACAGCAAAGTAAGCATGCAAAAATATGCTGTTAGTTGGGTAACGATTGTAAGGGTATAGAAAGGAATACGTGTTTTGTTGATTAAAATGCCAGTTCTCCGCTTTTTGTATCTTGGTCATGAATCATGCGGGGGAAAAGAATACTTTTTATATCAGGCATGATGCTTATCTTTCTTACTTTTGCGCTTTTCCGACCATTCCTGTCGATGTAGTTGTGGCCAAGATTATATCGTTAAAGCTGCGAATGAAATAATCACTTTAAACGCATCTACTACTGTCTTCAGCCACTATTGCAAGTGATTTCTGACGCTCGGAATTCTTTCGAAACTGTGTTTGTAGGATAAGACTGCTTATATGTGGATTTAGTTCAATTCAAGAGTTATTTTTTGGAGCTAGTTCCCTTATGGTATGACAATTTTCATGTGGTGTAAATAATCACGAATGGCATTCTGCTATGGCAGAAATGAATACTCTCCCCGCACATACCACAAAAGTAGGACCTGGTAGTCCGATGGAATATTTCTTTTTTGCATGCCAGTATTTTTAATCTCACCTGCAACCAACTTGTTCCTTGTCACCTTGTTTTTGCATTTGGAGATGAAGTCTTTTCTTTAGGCAATGCCACGTATTCCGCTTTTTCTCGTTACGCATGTAAAATTTAGGTGTGCAGGTTTTCATTAAAATCCTCCTTAAACGCCTATATAAATGTGTCTAATTCTGTGTTTATTCCCATGATTTTTAATATATTAATGAAAAAATTTCAAAGTAGGTAATGCATTTTAATGCAAGCTCATTTGTTTGCCGGCCATTTTCTACGTCACTATCATTCCCCGGGCTCAAGACCTGTGTTCAGACATTGTCCTCATCGTCAAAACCTGTTGGTCATGAATTGTTGTAATTACAGCCCACTTGTTCCTAAGCTTCCTAAGTTCACAAAGAAGAGAAGTATGGAATTCAAGTGGAGCGTGAAGGTGGAATATGTAAGGAGCTGGCGAGACGAGTATCATGAGGATGAAAGCGTGCGAATAAGAGAAGAAATATTCCATCTTTCGGGAATATTCCGGTACATTGTCATAATAATGATAATTACCTGTGAAAAGTGCACTTTTTTATGGCTGGTAGTAGTAGTCTTAAGCCGATGTCCCTTGGTCAAATTTTCATTCATTATTGTGGTCAAAAATTTTGTTTCGGACCGTTCCATGCAATTTTATAGATCAAACAAATGGGGTGTCCCACAGCGCAGTTTTTTGGTCCAAAATAGACAAACCAGCGAAATACGAGAAACCAGTGAAATGCGAGAAAATAGCAAACATTGATAAAAGTTGTCTAAATTAAATGTAATTAAGCCGCGACAATTGTAAATTTACGTACAAATCCATGCATAAATTAAGTTTACGTAAAAAAAACATGCATAAGGCACCGTATATAAATACATCTTTTCCTTGCACTCAATAAGTGTAACAACGTCCTTTATAAATACATCAGTTCGATCTTTTCCGTGATCGCAACACTCCAATCCAAAGAGCTCCACATAAACCACTCTCCAAAAAGCGGAGTACGATGCTCACTTTTTTGGGTGTCTGTGATTCGTTGGTTTCATACTTTTGGATGGAAATTTAGATCTAGAAATTTAGAGGAAATCTGTTTGGTCCACAAGTTTGAACCAAAATCCATTTTGATAAAATTCCGCCCTGTCACAGGGTCAAACTCAGTTGCATCAAATTTGTATTTAAACATTTGACCGTGGGACAACGGCTTTAGGCTGTAGGTGCTCCAACGGCTAAGTTTGTGTTGCACCCTTCAAGGCTGGTCCGTTAATTGTGAGCAATTGGGAACTAGAGTTCCTTTTATTTAATTAAAATGTTAATGTAATTCATAACGTTCAATAACCTGATTAAATTAAACAGTACCCTTAATGGATGACTTATTATTTCAAAATGAAATAAATAATTCCATCTTTCAGAATTAATACACGAATTAGAATGGGAATCATTATCAGAGCGTAGGTTAAAGTTCAGATTAAATCTATTAGAGAAATTTAAATCGGATAGCATTACTGAAGATGTTAGGCACATTTTACAAACACCAGCGTATTATGCTAGATTCGACCAGATGAATAATATTAGAGAGATAGGTTGTCGTACTGATAGATTCAAAATGGCATTTTTCCCCCGTACTATAAGAGAACAGAATAGGCAGCATAGCAAAGGTATAGGTAGGGGAAATATTTTAGAGTAGTCTGTAGTGCACGATGAATGTATTAATCCCTTAAATACGATAGCTACTAATAATCTATTTGCATGAGACCCTATAGTTGCTTGTTTGCATGTCGGTAGTGCATGCTTGGTGATCTTCACCCCCTGCCACACACCCTCGCGGTGGCTTGCAGGGTATCGTGTAGATGTAGATCTTTATTTTGAAAGGTGATAAGTAAATTTCATAACTTGACTTAATCTCGTTTCCTAGAGACCCTGAACGTCACCTCCGTTAGATATCATTCGACGATGACCACTTCATTGTTCAAATTTGGGTGCTCAGTTAGTACACCATTGGGCTAAAACTATCGCCTAAAACTGAGGAATTAAGAGCTGTGTTCTTTTACGTCTAAATCATTTAACCTTTTTTTTATGACTGTTAACTGTCCGCGATGCGTTGCAGTGTGTGCAGTGTTCTTCCGCAACCCCTCAGCAGTGGTTCCTTTTGTTGCAGGCGGCGATGACGACCACCGGCGGTTATGCTTCCGCTACTACAGCGGCCTCAGCCTGGCCTGCCTCGCCTCCTCCGAGCCGCTGCACCCCTCCAGCCTCCTCTCCGGCCCGCACCACCTGCCACTCTCCCTCCAGCACCACCGCTGCGCCGCGCCCGCCGCCGTCCTCGACGCGGATGCCGCCTGCGACGTGTTGGACGACGACCAGGAGCTGGTGCAGTTCCGAGTCTCGGGTAAGGATCTTTTCAGGAGATCTGTAGAAACACTATTTCATCGTACATCTACATAATACCCTGCGAGCCACCTCAAAGGTGTGTGGCAGGGGGTGAATTCTCACCAAACACACACTACATATTTACACTACATTGAAAAGGATTAGTATTAATATATGTATTAGTCTAGACTGCAATATTTTAAAAGATAAAAATAGCAAACTACGCATGCAAAAACGTGCTGTTTGTTGGGTTACCTTCAAGTCCTTACACCAACATGCAACTACCTATGCTATAGATTGAATCACTCGTATTATACATGTTTACCGCTATTCATATCCCTAAATGTACGAGGAAAGATGGGCATTTTGAATTTGTCAGTTGGGCAATCAATTTCTCTAATTTTATAATTAGGGATCCAATCTACCATAGTAATTTGGAGTTCGCTAAATATTTTTAATGTCATAAGTGAAAGTATTGTCTTGGAATTTATTTAAGAGATCAATTCTAAATTTCAACGTACGGTCTGATAAAGATTTCCATTTTAGTTCATCTAATAGACTAGTTACGCTAATATGGTTATCATACTGTTCCTTTACAAATTTTGCCGATCTTCGCCGCACATGCTTAAGTTCGTCAATAGTGCATGCTTGTTGATCTACACCCCCTGCCGCACGCCCTCGTGGTGGCTTGCAGGGTATTGCATATATGTAGATTGGATGGGGAAACAGTGAGTGTAACCTACCATCCAAAAAGCTCACAATCTTTGGGTTCGGGCATTTGATTTACGTGAGAGAAACTTTTGGAGTGCCCTGTAGAACAGGGGAACTTCCCGAAAATTTTCCACGGTTCGTTTGTTTCTTGTCTTGTCCATTCCCGCGTCTCCTCGTTGCCGAATGTCTCTTCCCGTCAGCGCCCCTGGCGTCGCACGCCTCCTTTCACTACCTCCTCCACCTCACTGCCGCTGCAAGTAGTCTCGCTTCTGTTATTTTCGAAGCCGACGCCTCTTGTCTCGATTCCTCTGACCGTCCTCTGCTTCGTGCAGATCTCTTCACGATGCGAATGCGCGGCTTCCTTGAGTGGTAGCACACGGAGGAGATAGTGATAGTTCCTTCATCGGGGTCGAAAAATTCACCTATCCTTTCATCGTAAAATTACGCGCATATCATAATGAATTGTTGGCGCAAGTCTAATCGCCTTTTTTTTATTTCCAAACCTCTGAGTGGAAAAATGTTCGCAGCTGTTTACTTCGCAGTGTGTATTTGTCGTTACTTAGTTTACTTTTTAGTAGACGTCTTGCTGTCCAAATGAATGCGCGAATTCGTTTCAGGATGAGAGAGATGTGGTACGGAAAGGTATGAAATATCTACGAACAATTATTTCTTAATTTCACACCGTACCGTGCCAGGGGAAATATTTCGAACTGTAATTTAGCCTAAATAAATTCTGAGGTTTCAGACGTTATTGAGTGGAAACGTAACATAATAGTAACTTGAAAAATGGGCAACTTACACAGAGAGAAACGTTTATTACGACCAGGTTTCGCCTTTTAAAGCATCTTCAAGTAACATATATCTGTGTGTACGAGCTTAGGGAGGCAGAAGGAGGGATGGTGAGACTGGTTGACGAATAAAGGGTGAGGAAAAGGTGAGAACTTGTGGACTGTCTTCAGTGTTTTGGAAAATGCTTTGACTTTCAGGGTTTTGGAAAATACGGTGAGGGAGTCAGGGGTGGGGAAAGGAATTATACATATGAGAGGAGGAGACATAACGATGTCCCTCCCGATGGAAGAAGAGAACGATGGCCCTCCTCGACGGTCTCCTCTCATATATATAATTCCTTTCCCCACACCTGACTCCCTCACCGTATTTTCCAAAATCCTCAGGCACTGAAGACAGTCCACAAGTTCTCGCCTTTTCCTCACCCTTCATTTGTCAACCCGTCTCACTACCCCTCCTCCTTCTGCCTCCCTATATAAGCTCGTACACATAGATATATGTCACCTGAAGATGCTGTAAAAAGCGAAACCTGGTCGTAATAAACGTTTCTCTCTGCGGAAGTTCCCCATTTTTCAAGTTACTATTAACCTAAATAGTTTTTCCGGCCCTTGCTCGCTTAGGACCGGCACATACAGTCAAACTCATTTATAACGAGCACGGTTAAAACGAGATCTCGGCTATGGCGATGAAAGAGAGAAGGGTTGTTTGGAAATAATGCATTTTATGAGCAATATACAACGGTTAAAACGAGACTGTATTAGAGAGTCTTACGGTTATAACGAGCAAATCTTTAGTCCAAATGAACGAGCAGTGGCTGTACTGTCGTACCAAGGACTTTTTCTTGTAAATTTAGCATGCATGTGGATAGTATACGGAATAAATTGTTCATTTTGTGATTTCAATCATCTTATATTAATCTTTGTTATTTTATCACCTCTGCATAAGAATAGTATGTGTGCTAGCGCGCGTGTGTGCGTGGGAGAGTAAAGACAGTGAGTGACAGTACATGTTGTTACTCGTAACGGATATAACGAGCAACGGATATTACGAGCAAAAGCATTTGGTCCCTTGGATCTTGTTATATCCGAGTTTGACTGTATATCCTGTTTCCGTCGCCGGCGCGGATCTCGAGGTCGCCTCTTCCGACCGATAGGTCTTTCGATTACCCTCCACCTTCGAGATCTCGAGTGGACAATCGTGAATGCGTCGACCACGGTCGGTCCAACACATGCTGGAAGGAGGCGAGGGAGAGATGGCGGCCAGGGGGCGCAGATTACGGCGCGCCGTCAGCGGCGGAGCCAGCGGTCTCGCGGGGGGAGGCCTCGAGGGGCTCTGGAGACGGGGGGGAGGGGAGGGAGGGAAGTGGCGTATTCCCCTTCCTCTACTCTGTGAACCCGAGATCCCATCTCTCACCTCGCCCCTCCCAAGCTTCCAACTTTTACCTCCACTTTTTAAAAACTCGTTTCGCCGGATTCCTATCGATACGACGCGAGTCGTTATCGATATTCCTTCTTCTCCGCGGTCGCTTCGGCCTCTCGCGCAATTTTCGTTCCTCCATCTTCCCCCACGCTATCCAAGATCCACTTTTCTTCAGGTTAACCTCTTGCCTCTTTCATTACGATGGTTTGGGTTGTTCTCTCACGCTGCACGGCCAGTACGGATAGCGGAATGGGAAATAGTGTGTATTTGACGTTATCTGCTCCACCTTTAGCAAGAATCGGCCGCTCCGAACGTATCTTAGGGCCTGAAGGCGGTTCCTCTGATTTGGCCGAGGTGTGGCCCAGGGTGAGCTTCGATCAGCTTCAAATCAAAAGCTCTTGCGCCGATGGGATCTGTTCAACTTTTATTTCTACGATGCCTCACGAATATTTTAAGACCCCGAAAGAAAATGAGGTATTTGCGGGAGGTATTGCGGTAGAGGTATTTGCGAGAAAAATCGATTTATGTAAGTTAAATTGCATTTTTTATTAACATTTGTCCGCAATAGCAATTATAATTTCGGAACATGTTCACATATGTTCAGTTAGAGCAATCATGTGGTCATATATCTGCTATCAAATTGATCTGAAATAGGAATTCCAAATCAAATTTATTAATTTTTCTTGAACTACGAGGTTTTTAAGTCACTTACTGCATAGAATTCTGATCATACCTATACTACAAGTTGGGAAATATTAAGTATAATGTATTTTACATTACTGTGTAGAATACATTAAGAGAGTGAATTCAAATGAATAAAAATTCACTTCAGTAATAATTAACTTAAAATTTATTTTAACATCTGTACTGGCGTAAATAGACATTAAAACGAGTGCATGATAATTTATTCATAAATAACACAATAATTCAATGTCTTTTTGAGTATTTTTAGATAATCTGCATAAAACACAGACTTCGATATTTTTTTA
Source organism: Platycnemis pennipes (assembly GCA_933228895.1). Classification (NCBI taxonomy): domain Eukaryota; kingdom Metazoa; phylum Arthropoda; class Insecta; order Odonata; family Platycnemididae; genus Platycnemis; species Platycnemis pennipes. The sequence goes on from OW121851.1 coordinate 134,085,043, forward strand.
CTTGAATCCCTCGACCTATTATTTTATTTTTGGACTTAAATATTTGCAAGACATCGTAGAAATAATATTTGAAAGATCACTTCGGTGCAAGGACTTAGGCTTTAATTTGATCGAAACCCACTCTCCGTGGGCCTTTCTCGAAATGTTAGGGCGTAAATATTATCCCTCGTATTAAATCCAGCTTATCCAGTCCTAATCCTGAAGTGTATTCCATTAGTAGATGTTTCAAGTTATTGTAGAAGCTCGACCCTTTTTGTGTGGTGCGAGGAGTACGACTCTTTCGTGATTAGGTTTTCATTTAATTTTTTGTCATGTTTGGTCATTTTCATCAATTTTTATCATTGATAAAAAAGCTGTTGACGGCGAGGTTAGGGCATTCCTTGTTAGTGGCAGTCATGCAAAATTTCACCCATCCTTGGGGTTAGAAATCGAGTGAACTCTACCTTCACCGACCACCTATCCTCCTGTTGAATATTTAATCAAAGAAAAATGTTGTGAAAGTATATGCATATTTAGATAATGATTTTCATCACTCCGTAGTAAGATGTAACATAAATCAGATAGCCGATGTCTACTTTGACAGGCGAGTATGTGTGCACTCGCCCATTGTATATATATGTACTGTTTTTTAACGTATTCAATCCCCCTGTCCACAGTACCACGCTGCGGTTCCCACCTGTGTAAACATTAGTGGGATCATGTATTTGTTGGATGAATTCTGTATTCCGAATATTTTCTTCGTTCTTTACATCCGACTGGGGGAGGAACAATGAACGCAGGAGAAAATATCCGAAACGCAGAATTTATCTAATTAGCACAATCGCAGATTTCCACAGAGAAAAAATATCCCCATGACCGGGGCTCGAACCTGGACAACGGTAGAGCACCTGGCCGAAATCAAGGAGCCCGGGTTCGAGTCCCGGTGAAGACGAACGTATTTTTTCTGTGTAGCATCTGCTATTTCAGCGGCTAACGCCGTTAAAGTTTTCGCAGCTAGTTCACGAGATATGAATTTGCCATCAAATTAGCAACGTCGCAGAAACCTGCGAAAGGGTACCTATGAATGTGGGCGTTTACTCGGAACCGAAATCGCAATTTTGTGCACGAAATTGTTAGATGGAAACGAAAAAAGAATTTTTTAATGAAAAAATTAATCTTCTAACCACAACCATTCACTCATAAATCAAAAATTAAAATATGCAAAAGGTGACGCCCCTCAGAAAAAGCTGCTGTGATAACATTTTCGTCATTTTCCTCCCGTCGTTGACTGCTCTTATGGGAAGGGAAGGGAGTGGAGGGGGATTCTTGGATGGTCTGCTCGCACAGATCCTGTCGCAATCGCTCCCATTGGGAGAGCCAGCTGTGTGTCCCCCCCCCCATTGTGATAAGGCGAAGTAGCTTCGCGGGCTCAGTTGTGATTGGACGAAGTCGATATACGTCAGAGGTTGCACCCCACCCACTTTTCCGAAAGGGTTAAAAACATCAGTTTCTCGCCGCCTATAACTCGAGAAATAATTGACGGATCAAAAAACGGAAAAATACGGATCTTTTTATTTTGCAAACTCTATCATATTCGGCAATAAAAAATCATGGTAAACGACCCAATTGTTATTTATATTTTTAGCTGTATTGGGTATGAATGAATTCAAAATTGCGGGATGAAAAATAGGAACGCGGACCGGAAAATAATTTACGCCTGTCTCTTCAATACGGGGCGAAGGTGTTTTTTTCCTTAAAGGCGCGATGGAGGGGAGGGGCAAACGCAGAGGAAGGAGGGGGGAGGGGGACGGGCATTCGTTGGTGGGAAAAGTGCCGAGCTGGAGGAAAACAGCGTGCGAAGGACGGGGGGATTCCCCCTCGTACGCCTCCGTGTGCACCGCGGGCATGTTGCGCATCACGATGCTCGGTGTCCAGGAAGAGGAATGTAGGCAGTCCAATAGGGTAGTTTCCCATTATTTTTACTGCCTATATTACCACCACTCTAAACTGTACTTAAAACATATTCTACTACAAAATAGCGAACACCTTTGTCACGTATCCTTAGCCCTCGTTTTGAAGGGCGAACGTAACGTCTGTGGGCCATGTTAAAAAGATAGGGCCCTCTTTCTTTACGAAGTAAAATTAAGCTTCCACGTAATTGGTCGCCCGGCTCATGGTTATTTTACTTAATGCACCATCGAAAGATTTAAGTTCGAGCAATTAAACACCAATCTCAATATGTAACAACTTATTTAATCGTCAGAATCCTGGTAGCTTTGACCTTGGTTTCAGATAGCCATGCTTTCTCCGCGGCTCTTGCGCCTATTGCATTGAAGTATGTACTCGTTTTTTTTCGTACAATTTCGTTTATTGGCCAATAAATAATTACATTTAATTCTCCAAAACATTTATACAACTATTTATGAAATAATGGCTGTCGATTACGTACATTGAATGCGCTCCATCAATTCGCGGAACATTAAGTGGTGAATCTTTATCTCAGACGTGCAACGTGACCCTTTTTTGTATACCTACTTGAAATATGTATTTTCCTAGCAATTACTAGTGTTTTAATTCATGATCGCAACGTATTGCGCTCATCGCGAGTAATATGAGGTTATGCCGATCAGTAAAATTTCGACAATATTATTTTATTTATCAATATTTTTTAACCTTCGAGTCTCATATCAAGGTAGCTGACGCACGACTACCGTTCGTGTGAGTGGTAGAAGTCCATTGCGTCCAACTCAAGCTATAACTGACCTAATCATGTCTCTTCGGAGGCGATTATAGGTCACTTCTTGAGAGTTCCAAGTTCCCTAACCCTTAGAGCCTGCTCAGCCCGCTCTCGAAGTAAACTAGTCAAGGTTACACACCAGCCCACATGGTGCCACAGACGCAATAGCGTGTGCGGCATCATGTGTTTAAGCGTCTCAGCGTGTGTGGCATCAAAAGTTAACTTCTCGGAATTGTCTAATACGACGCGCTTCCTCGTTTTGGGACGAGAAGAAAAAATCGTCTCATAGAGGAAGATGTTTCTGGGACGGAACGGGAAGGAAATTTTGGAATGGAGAGAAATGTTGGGACGACATGAGACGAAATTTTTAGAACGGAAAAAATGTCGCGATGAGACCGGACGAAAATCCTGGAACGAAGTAATGGGGCAGGATGGAAGGAGATAACAATAACGGGACAAAATATGCTGTGGATAGAGAAAACGAAAATTTCAGGAGGTAGGAATATTTAACGAGAATAAAACAGAGTAGTTCCTTTAAATTTTTGCGTCTAAACTGAGAAAAAGATAAAGAGAATGAACTGTCGGACCAGCTCTAGTCAAGCATAGGAAAGATCAACGACATCTGAAGTAAAGATGAATTTATTTGTGTTTTTATTGTAAAATTAAACAAAAAACAGTCCTGGTAAAAAAAACTTGATGGATACTTACCAAAATCAAGACAATAATTCCAAAATGAAAAAAAAATGATCTAAACGTAAAGGAACGAGTAAAACTGGAGGTGGCAAATTTTCCGGGTACAGGACGAGACAAAAATATTTTCTGGATGAGGCGTGGTGAAAAAATTTTCGGGACGAGGTGAAACGAAATTTTTGGGACGTAAGCATTTACGAGATGAAAATTTAGGGACGAAAGTTGGTTCACTTTGGTTCCAATCTCTGCGAAGTATCCCTATTCCTATGCCCTTAATTGAATCCCTATTTAGCGAAGAATTAGGTATTTCGAATCAATAATATTTCCGGCTGAAACTTATCAGATATAAAACGACCGCAGAAGCAATATGAACTCTTCTCTGAACGTGCAAATAGTGAACAGTGATGCAGGATACTCACCATAATACAACGTTGTCATTTGCGTAATTGGATTCCCTGCTACTGGAAAACCTTTTGTGTGGGCAAAGTTTAGCAATTTTGCAGACTTGAATACGGCCGGACACTATTTGCGAGAGCGAACAGAAGAGGGAGGGGAGGGTAGGAGAGGGAGATTAGGGGAGGAAGTGAGGGGTTTTGTTGACGGACTGATAGATGGATAATCCGACGTCGGTTGATCGAACGTCGGATAATCGGAATGTAAATTGAAATGTGTAAAGGTATAATCTTTTAGTCCGCCCTGTAATTACGTCAGCAGTCCAGATGGTTTTGAATGGTCGATTTCCTAAGGCAGACATGAATTTTGCAACATATTATGTGTCTATAAATGTCATTAATTTCACCTCGAGGATGTTCCATCAATTTACCCATATCTTCTTCCGTTGTATCTGCTCAAAAACTAAAAAAAAGACATTCATATCGGCTTTTTTCTGTTCAAACTCTTATTCTCTCTTCTTCTCCTTTCTTCTAATCAATAATAATAAATATACTCTATATGTGCATACATTTGAGCGTCTATTCTATCCAAGGATACCGACTTAGCATATGATCGTAGATTCTGTGCCAAAAACAGCCACATTGTCAAATTTCCTACGTACTGTTCTACTATCCGGGCGGATTTTAGAATGCATATGTATCACATAATGCTTCATGGAAATACTGGAAGCATCTTTCTGTAGGTAGATGCCACATTACCTCTGTGCGAGAGCGAAGAAAGGTTGTTTAATGCGAATACCTCTCTTTTTCCTCGTTTTCGTATGTGCTAATATGTCATTGTTTGGAATCGATTGTCAACCTGCGCTTGCGACAGAGATCACTGGAATGCAAATTGAAATGTGTAAAGGTATAATCTTTTAGTCCGCCCTGTAATTACGTCAGCAGTCCAGATGGTTTTGAATAGTCGATTTCCTAAGGCAGACATGAATTTTGCAACATATTATGTGTCTATAAATGTCATTAATTTCACCTCGAGGATCTTCCTGCAATTTTACCCATATCTTCTTCCGTTGTATCTGCTCAAAAACTAAAAAAAAAAGACATTCATATCGGCTTTTTTCTGTTCAAACTCTTATTCTCTCCTCTTATGTGGATATATTTGTAAGGTTATCGGGAACTGCGTTTTCCCGTGATTCTTAGTTAATCCACGTCGACGTAATACCCTGCGAGCCACCGCGGGTGTCTGTGGCGGGGAATATAAATCACAAATTAATGGGAAGCATGCACTATTTTTTGTAATTCTTTGGATGTGAAGTTTGTTAGCTAAAATGTGTTTGGCAAACATTTTTCTGAAGAATTAAGTTGTGTTACAAAGACATTACTCTCCTAATATTGCCCGTTTTCGGCACCTTAAAATCACGACATCATCGCATGACGTAACGGCACGGTATCATTATCACCTTGTTTATCTGCTGTACGTGGAATTGGCGAAAACACTTGTATTCATCTAATTTGTGTAATGCAAAAAGTGAATGTATTCCGATTTTTTATTAAAGTAGCATGGATCGTAACGAGCAAATCCTCCATAAATTGTATAATACCTGTATGGTGCCCCGTTTGTTTTAACTCCAAGAATCTCTGCAATGGCTAAGCAATCGTTGTTTTTTTTAAGAACAATGCCACCATAAGGGAGTCAACGAAAGGAAAATTGTAGGATTGCGCTTTTTTAAATCCATTTCCTGTCATAGTTTCGATCAAGAAATGGCTAGAAACCTCAAAGCATTCTCGCTTCGTTTTCTTCTAAAATAAACGTCTGTTTCCGTAGCAATGTGGAACCTATACTGTGCAGTGACGTCAGAAGGTGTATAAGATCATGTGACTTTGGTCAACTTTCGGGAACATTTTATTCTAATTTAATAGTCTTTGTGCTTGGCATAGAAAATTTTGGCTTTTAAATTTAAATTTGCGTAATTAATGCAAGGGAAACAAATTTCCTGTATATTCCCCATTCCCCTGTAAGGAGCCCGTTCGCGTGAATGCTCCAGCCTCGGTTATTTTTGATTTCACAGCACCCATGCTGATAAGAGGGCATTTCCAACACCTTTCTCACTCTCGCCTGCAAAAGAACGCTATTGGGTTTTTTCGCTCGCAACATTACGTGGTGCGTAGAATTATACACACATTCGAATTTATAGTAGCGCCTTTTTGTCTCTTTTCGTACGGGGTGGGTGAGAACGGCGAATAATCGGCCTGCCAAATGCCTGATAGATGGCCATAAGTCCCTAAAATAAACTTTCAAATCTAGGTCTTTTATACACTGCGTTTTCTTCTATGATAATGGCGCCACAGGAAATGCAATTAACAGGTATGTAAGAATGAAAATTCGCGCCAAAATCATTGTTAAAGTGACCAGGGCGTAGCTCACTTGTGTGTGTAAGCAAACCCGCAATTAGAAGGTCTATTTTAAAGTTTAATTTTAATTCACCAACTCAATCAATTGTAATTTAGTAAAAGGAAAAACCATCCTCATATTAAGTAGGTATTATGCATCCAAGTGAAAAGTGTATCAAGATTTTTTTTAACAGTATCTTCATTTTTTACAGTAAGTATTTTTCAACTTTTTTCGCGAAATGTTTGAAGAAAAAATTCAAAACGTTGTATTGCCAGGCGTTTCAACACCAAATAAGTTACATGAAAATGTAGCCAAAGATCTTAGCTATCGATTGATGAAAAAATATGCTGCAGTTTAGCAGCGCAATGTTATTATGCAATATTATTTAAGAAAATAGGTGCATCTCTGTAGCTATCACGTTGCGCGGGTTGCATATTACATGTAATAGCCCGTTACTTTTGTCCGCTCAGCTGTGTCAAATTTATTCTAGTTTGGGGGAGGTAACTGATGATTGTTAAATTTTCGTTCTTGAAGACTTGCACAGTACACATTTTATACATAGTATCGTGAAAAGCGTCTCATCAACCTAATATGTTTATAGTGTGGTCCGCTGTAATGGTGATGGTTTGCAGAGTGCTAGATCTCTTTTTTGACGCATCAATTCAATCATTTTTGACATACATTTGAAACTCAAAACCAGAACTCACTTGTTTTCTAAATATAAGTTTTTGTGATCCAAACAATATTCCGTAAATGAATAAATTCGTTATTTTCGCACCCAGACTTATGTCTCCTGATATTTTTTCATCGATCGATAGCTAAGGTCTTTGGCTACAAATTCATGTATCCTATTTGGTGATGAAATACCTGGCAATACAACTTTTTGAATTTTTTCTTCAAAAATTTCGCGAAAAAAGTTGAAAAATACTTACTGTAAAAAATGAAGAGTACGTTAAAAAAAATCTTAATAAACTTTTCACTTGTATGCATAATACCCACTTACTATGAAGATGGTTTTTCCTTTTACTAAATTACAATCAATTGAGTTGGTGAATTACAATTCAACTTTAAAATAGACCTTCTAATTGCGGGTTTGCTTACACACACAAGTGAGCTACGACCTGGTCACTTTAACAATGATTTTTGCGCGAATTTTCCCACTTAAATACCTGTAAATTGCATTTCCTGGTGGCGCCATTATCATGGAAGACAACGCAGTGTATAAAAGACGTAGATTTTAAAGTTTATTTTAGGGACTTATGGCCACTTATCAGGCATTAGGTTCCACTGTGAGCCGCGGCGCGCAGTGTTCCGGTTGAATGTATGATGTACTCCGGCTCGAGTCGATCCGAAGCAGCTCTCCTCTCTCGTGCGGTCCAGCGAAGATCCTTCCATCTCTCTCTCTATCGCCGGGACCGTCCCAAATTATTCGCGGAACGTCCGGAATTTTTCCGGAGGAGTTGGCAGCCCCGACGATGGAGGCTGAGGCTCTTGGGAACAGTGGCACCACTAGTCCGCTTTGCGCCCTCGACCGGGAAGCACTCTTGTCTGATGCTGCGAGGCCTCCCGAAGAAGGTCTTGAAACCAAGATGCCCTCGGGGGCGACCAGAAAAACCTCCTTTCTCAAGAAAACACTCGAGGCGCCCGCCCGCCATGCAGTAAATGCTATTTTATGTTTCTTGCCATCGTGGAATTTTTCTCCGAAAGTTTCGTCCTCTTCGCGATCATAAAGCACTCATGTTTTCCTTCCTCTTCTATTTGCAGTGCGCTTCAACGCGTTTCATTTCGCACGGACGACGCAGTTGCGTTGTTGTTGTCTGATCCTTTTCCGCCATTTCTGCCCTTCTGTAACTTCAGCATTCTCCGTTGCCCCGAGTATCCTCACCGCTCGATAATTTGTTCTTATTTATTTCCTTAAATTCTCGATTTTCGGAGTCTGGTGCCGTGCACTGGAAATCGCCCAAACACCAGACCTGAAACAACTGACGCGGCTTCTCGGTAAATAATAGTGCCTCGATGTCGTTCTCCCCGTCTTCAAAACTCGTGTGTTACCTTGAGGGCCGCGTTTTCAGACCAAGACCTTTTCGTGCTTTGAAGGGCATCGGTGATTGCGCATCTGCTTTTTTAACTCGATATGAGATGTTAATTCACGATGACACCGCATTAACGGTAGTAGGTATCCGCTACCTGTGTAATTTGTTTTTTTTTGCGAATTGTGGCATAATTTATGGCTGAGTACTTGTGACACTTGATTAGTTATGGGTAATTTTAATTACAGCCTAGAGGGAAATTCATTGAATTACTAAAACGCCATCTAATAAGGAACTAGCACTCGATTAATGACAACAATTAACTTTTCATGGAATTTTTACGAGGCTCGTTTTCGTTCCATCACGTTCTCGTCTTACCGGTCGCGTCAGTGACTGTTTTTTCCGCCTGCCATGATGCAGAGACTGAAGGTGGATTTATCCACTCAGACACGGAGCGTGTGTTGAACGTTTCCGATCAGACGAAAAATGCGAACGTTTGTACTAACTTAGCGTATCAGAAAAGGTACGCGTAGCTCATAAGTTCTTAGGAAGTTTTCTTTGTCAGGTCAGGTATCCCAAAGAGCATAGAAGAGCTGACAAACATTCTTAGCAACAGTGAAGATGCTTGGACGTTTTTCTTTGAAAGATTTATGCGTTATAGCCATATTTTTGGACGAGGACAGAAAAGAAGGAAAAAGTCATTTTGATCATAGAGTAAGTATGCTCCCGCACAGCTTCAATGGGGTCGTTTTCCATTTTTTATTGGCGAATCTGATTGAGTTGGTGAAATAAAAAGACCCGTATTTCTCCGTTCTTTCATCCGTAAATTGATTCTCGAGTTATAAGCGTCGAAATATTATTGTGTTTTACCCTTTGTGAAAAGTGGGCGTCCAAAGGATTTGTACGTCATCCACTTCATCTAATTACAACTGAGACCGCGAAGCTCTTCCGCCCAATCAATCCGGGGACACAACTACTCCGCCAATGGGAGTGGTTGCGACAGGATCTGTGCAAGCAGACCCTTCGTCCCCACCTCCACTCCCCTCCCTTTCCCTCAAAACAATAGACCTACCTCCCCTCCACTCCCTTCCCCTAAAAACAGTCAAGGACGGGAGGTGGATGACGTAGATATACATAATGTAGCTCGTTCGGTGGGCGTCACATTTTGCTTATTTTAATTTTTGATTTTTGAGCGAATGGCTCCGGTTAGAAGATAAATTTTTAAAATGAAATTCATTTTTCGTTTCCATCTAACGATTTCGTGTACAAAGAGCATTTTCGGTTCCGTGTAAACGCCCCCCCCTCCCCCATTAGCTCTCAATCCTTCGTGAGGGTAGTTTCGGACAAGTCCTGTGACGGATGAACGGAAACTGCTTTATGCTGACGGGGTCATTGGGTCAGGCTTATTCCGACAGGTACAGTATCAGGCAATACGTCTTCCATTGAATTGCGACGAGTCCGCCCGTAGTCGCTCCGTGTCTGTGCGGAAATGCTTCGAATAATACGATGCGTATTAAGTATGCACTGCATGCATTCATCCCGCTATAAGAAATTTTGCCTGATAAGCGATACGGACGCACTCGAGTGTCTGCGCGGTCATTATAAATCCACCTTGAATCATGCTCTTATCTCCTCGGACTCAACTACCACCGCTTCTACCTCCCTTTCCCGATTAAATACCGTATTCCTAGTTCCTGCACTCATCAAAATCCCACAACTAAGCAGAACTACAGTGGGTTTCGATCAACTTCAAATCAAAAGTGCTTGGAGGTGATCTTTTCAAATATTATTTCTACGATGTCTCACAAATATTTTAATTACCGAAAGAAAATAATCGGTTGAGAGATTCGCGAAAAAAATGTGATTCTGTGTTCAATATAGATTATTTGAAACTACCGTGAAATTCTTCATCGTGTTACTTATGAATATAATAATATGCACTCGTTTTAATGGCTTTTTTTACCAGTACTGGTGTTAGAATAAATGGTAAGTTAATTATTGCTTAAGTGAATTTTAATATACTTAATTTCATTGTGTTAATGTGTAAAACAATCATGTATTTTATAGTAGAGGTGTTTTATCTTTCCCAACAATAATATTGCAAGTAAGATCCGAATTCCATGCAGTAAGTGACTTAAAAACATCCGCCTAGCCAAACTTAGAGCTCAGCCTAGAAGTTCCAGAAAAATTAATCAATTTGTTTAAAAAGTTTAAAACTTTTACCCACATTTATTATGTTTATCGTATAGTGAGCGAAAATACGATTCAGTAGATTTTTTGAACGGCATTGTGCGATAAAATTTAAGGATTGTTGTAAAACGTAAGGAATGTCCTACTTCGATTGCACCCTTACTATGAAAGCCACTGCTATCTACAACTCTAAGATGTTTGCTTCTGAGCATTGTGTAGCCGAGATTTGTCTCGGAAAACCTACGATTAATCAAATATACACTACCCCCATGCTGGATTAGTAGCTATCACGGTTAAGGGCCAGCTAAAAAACGAATTTGAAGCTAGCTACTTTTTAGACATGCACACATAAAAACACATAAAAAGGACGAGCAAGCTAAACTATCAAAGGTAATAGGTAGATCAAATAGTGGGTCGGTCAAAGAATTGTCGTGGAAAATTTTAGTTGGGAAAAAGTAATTTAGTTGGATAAAAATAGCAAAGCAAGCATGCAAAAACATGCTGTTGTTTGGGTCAGCTATATTCCTAAGCAAAATAACATCCAAAATGAAAATCCCTTCTCCTGGTGCTATCTCCCTCGAAAATCCTCGACCAGCGAGGCCGGAAGGGCGCAAAAGGATCGCTATAAAGGGTTCTTCTCCTCCCCGGCAGGTCTCTCGGCCCGCGGCCTCCGCAGGGGCGCACCCTTCGGCCCCGACCCTTACGTGAAGCTCCGCATCCGACCGGCCGGCTGCGTCGAGGTCCCCAGGGCGCCACCGCCGCCTGCCGCAGACGGCGGCGGCGACGAGCGGCCCTCCTCTTCGGCGCCCGAGGCGCAGGAGGAGGAGGTCGCGGCGCCGCCGCCGTTGACGGAGAGCGCCACGGCGCCCGCCAACGGCCAGGCGCCGCCTCCGCCGCCGCCGCACCACGAGGCAAGGACAAGCGTGAGGGAGGGGACCACGCACCCGGCGTGGGATGGGCAGGTAAGCGGCCGCCGCGCCTCTCTCTCTCTCTTATCCCATGACCGCACCTCTCTCTTCACCTACGTCTACGTAAAACCCTGCGAGCCACCATGAAGGTGAGTGGCAGGGGGTGAATTAAAACCAAACATGCTCTACATATCATGATCTTTGTCGGCGCAGAAATTATGTGCACTCGAGTTTGAATACGAATAACAAATTAACAGCGCTCGCAAAGCTAGCCCTCGGAAAGCGACGGCGCGGTTAAGCCGTGCAGTGTTGCCTTGCCGAGGGAGTCTGCTTTCGCCAGTATAAATACCAATTGATTTAAATTAAATACATGTGTTGAAATTATCTCCATAGTCTCAGGCTCAACTTTGTGGAAGTTCATTTTATCGTAAATGAAAAGAAAAACTTTGTTATATTCCACCCATTTATTCTTAGGTACAACTAGTTTCGACGCAGCGGCGTCATCTTCAGGTACAAAGAGTAAAAGCAAAAATATGATCTTTATATACCATCCAGGGTAGGCGTTGGGGTGGGGAGGAAGAAGGTAGTGGAAGGGGGTGGAAAACCTCAAGGATACCCCACTGGTATCCCCAGTGGAAGGGGGTGGAGTGGGGTATCCTTGAGGTTTTCCACCCCCTTCCACTACCTTCTCCCTCCCCCACCCCAACGCCTACCCTGGATGGTATATAAAGATCATATTTTTGCTTTTACTCTTTGTACCTGAAGATGACGCCGCTGCGTCGAAACTAGTTGTACCTAAGAATAAATGGGTGGAATATAACAAAGTTTTCCTTTTCATTTACGATGTGTTGAAATATTAGACAATCACATATTGGATACGTTCAGGACATGTGGTTTATAGCGCTACCAAGAACGAAATTCTACGACACCCCAGTTTTGAAATGCCAACTTTTTATAAAATTGATAGCAACTTTTCTTCTATTAAAGTTATACACTGAAAACTTACAGAGGGCATGGAAAACATATATATCTATCATTCTTTAAACTTAAGTTGCAATTGAATGCCTTACTATTGATTTACGAGTCATCAAAGTCGGCGCTTCGCTCGAAAACAGTCTAAAACCGCCACTTTTTAAGTTACAACTGTTGTAAAAAATATGAAACTGTGTTTTAAAAATTTAGGTTTGCTATCCAATAACGCAGAATGAAATAAGGAAAATTACGGTCTGATTAGTTTTTCTGTAGGCTTAGCGGTTAATTTGTTATTCGTATTCAAACCCGAGTGCACATAATTTCTGCGCCGACAGTAGTCTAACCTTAACTATTTTAAAAAAATTATCATTATACACTATTCATAATCATGCTCGGATAAGTTTGGAAAGAAAGAACCAATAATTCCATTTAACTTGAAAATCATTAAATAATTTAACAAAGTGACGCCATAAACTTTATCTCGAATAACCATACGAATGTTATTCGAGCCCTCTTTTTTTCCTTTCGAAAACTCATTGACGTCCTGTCGGAAAGTTCTTGCGGTGCTTCACCGTCAACTTTTCCTCGGGTAGGAAAACCTTAAACATTTATATCTACGCGATACCCTGCAAGTCACCGCGAAGGTGTGGCAAACCTTAAAGTGTACTGTTCAAGTGTGAAATTTTATCTCAGAATTCGGAATAAAACTTAGATGTAGAATGCATTAATTCTCTGTGAGCCGTGTCTTTGGAAGTCACGAAGCTTGCCTCGTCAATGTCAGAGGTCCGCTCGGGATCCCGTCAATCCGATCCTGGAACTATATTGGGAAGTGCATTTCGTTGCGTCTTTGCGGAGGAACATTCTGTGGGCGAAGAGATTTTTATTGATTTGCTGGAACTGATTCTTTTGTCATGCAGCCAAGCGCCATGCGTCATTGTTGCAAGATCCTTTCCCCCATCTATCACGGAGACACGTTTCGTTCCGTGAACTCCACGCGTCGAACTGTGACGTATAGTTGGACCAACTTATTCCAACATTGATGCTTTCCTGTTTCCTCAATTATCGAGAGTCACGCGCTCGTTTGCGAGATGTGGCGCAGTAATCAACGACAATATTTATTTATCTTGCGCGTTGAAAAATCTTCCATGGTGTGGCCGAAACAGCAATGCGTATTCCGTTATTGCAATGAGCCCTCAGTTATTTAAAAACAAAAAAGGCACCTTAAAAAATATTTGCAATGTATTTGGGTTGTATGATCATCCTTTCTTAGTTCGTGTAGGGTAGTGGAAGCAAACCCTTTGTCAGTTTGCACCTGGCTTCTGGATAATTCTATATCCTGGTGTTGAATATTTTCGCATCGTGGATGTAGAGTTGACAGAGTATTTCATCTTTCATACGTGAACACTCAGTAATTGGCTTCTAATCATATCCAAGAACCATGTATTTTCATGGCATTATTCTGTTGATTACGGTCACAACACTTTCAACTCAAGCCTTATCCGTCTCGATATACAGGCTTGACACTCCTATGACGTCACGAGAGTGATCTGACGAGAACTCGTAGGGAGGAGAAATGCGAGATGTTTGAAAACGTAGACTCATTTAACGTGGTAATTTGATCTGGTTTTAATTCTACTAGTAATATCTCATCGCTTACCTGTACCAACCTCATTCCCATTTCAATAAAACAACCTAAATATGACTCTGAATTAGGCGTTTAAGGAACACAACTTACGTTTGTAACCTTTTGCCGTTTTATTGCATTAGTTATTTTTACAACTGTTATTCAAAAGAATATTGCTCTTAATCCCAATATTTTTCTTATCAGCATTGTAAGTGACACCTAAAACATACCGCTCTGAGACAAAAACAAACAGCCCACAGCTTTTCCTCCCCATCTTAAATACGTAAGAATTACTTTTCACACACCCTTTGTTGTTTTTAAAGCACATGATAGAGTAAATAATTTTTTTCGGCAAGCGAAAGTAAATTTACTTAAGTAGATAATACACATTGTTTTTCATTTAAGCTTTTCCGCGCATTTTTCCATTGCAAGCATTTTCTGCTAAAATGCGTAATGTTACACAGTATTTAAACACATGCTTCGGTACACAACTTTTTCGTCAGGATAGCTTTCACTGACCCTTTTACCGGCTTCGTTGGAAAAAATCTCGCGCTAAATTAAATGTATATCATTGTTACTGAAAAGCAGAACAAACGTGAGACATAAAAATTATCGTCAGTAAAAGGATGTTCAAGTAAGTCGGGAGCTTCATTTTGTTCTACGTGAGTAACGATGCATAATAATAACGCTAATAAGGTTTCGACAGCCATTAATCCACGAATACAAAGTGAACGATTATGGTTATACGAAACTAAAAGAAATTTAGCTTTAAAGCTCAACACCAAGATAAAAAATGAGAAAATACTAATACGAACGCAAAGAAAACACTTAGTTATACTAAACGACAACGGTTAAGAGGAATCTGAAAGTAATTCAACTTGCAACCTAGCACGCCAAGGTGAAGAATGAAATAGGCATGCTATTTATCTCTGTTATTTTGCTTTACCGCCGTGCACATCACCGTCTTAGAATTCCAAAACCGCAAAGAAACATATAAAAGATTAATATTGCACAATAAATCCAAATAAACTACACTATACGATTAAAACAGCACTTTTTCATACTCGCAACCATGGACATTCAAATATCAACAATGAAAGCCCTTCAAGTAAGACGGGAAACAATTGAGCAACGCCTTTCGTTCAGATTTCTTTCATGTCGTCACAGAAGTTTGTTGTCCCACGTAGTAGGCCTGTATTTCGAGACGGCCTTGCTCAAGCCTCCTGCAATAATGCGTCGATAAGTGGAAAGGGAACGGCTGTGAATATCGAGAATCTCGTTGGATTCCAAAGCTATGACGCACTCACGTTTTGCCTTCGGCGGTAATTTGTCATCAAAACCGCCGCTACTGCTACAGGCGTGCTGTTCGCGGCGGCAGTACCTTCTACACCCACCGATGTTTTTGCTTGCGTGTTCCGACCAAGAACTCTCCATCTATTTTCGAGTCAGTCGTCACGCTGCATTTCCTGATCTTCCTCCAGGTCGGCATATCTTCATTAAATTTCTCTGCTTCCAAATTCGATAGATTGTACTTGAATTGGTTTTTAGATGTTCCGATGGTTCAGGTTACTTCGCACCTACGTTCGTAGCCATAAGACAAGCTCATATCCATGCCCGATTTATTCGAACCCGCGACTCTTGGGCTGCCTGCCAGGCATGTTTCCCACCCGGCAACCGGGGATGACTCAATAGTTTTAGGCTCGCTTCCGTGAAACTTGATATTTTTTGGAAAATAAATCGAGCTGTACCGTGTTTTTTTATCGTCATTGAGCTCATTCGATGAATTCGTTTTATTTTTAAAATCGAATTACTGTTTATTGTAATATTTATTAATTATCCATTAAAAATATTATTAAGATCCGTTTTATGCAGTTCAAGTTTCACCGGCAAAAATTGTATTTTATCGACACTGGTTCAAACGATAGGATACTCTCCTCTTAAATATGAATCCTTCGAAAGCGCCGATTAAAGGATTCATCCCGGAGTTTGTTTTGGATGTGACGTACGGTGCTCGTCAATTGTTTAGTAGCCTCGGGGCACGGTCGTATATACGCCTCGGGGATGCGCAGGATATTCCGCATTCCCGACGTCGTTGGTGGGTATTGGCGTTCGCCCCACGCCAGAGGTCGCTGCGGTGGGTCGCATCGGCGCGGCGGGCTGGCAGAAATTACGAGTTTTTGGTTATTGGGAAGAAGTCACGTCGTTGGGAAAGAACGCGGGAACGAGAGTGAGCAGACAATATCGTAATTTATGCGGCTCCTCGTTAACGACTCGGAGAGTTGTTTTCGATGAAGTCTTCCCGGCGGACGAAAACTCCGCCTGAGATTGTTGTCTTCTCCTTAGCTCGATCCCTCACCATAGCCCGCCAACATCACCGGTTTCACTCCCTCCCCCTGCCCCGCTTCGCGCGCTTCATTTTTTTATCCGCTCATCATAGCTCGGCAACCTTTCACCTCTTCTCTCTCTCTCTCCTTTTTTTTCCGCAGGCTTTCAGGCTCGTGGGACACCTGCGTGACTCCCTCGAGGTCGAGGTGAAGGACAAGGTGAACAAGAGCCGGCCGGCCACCAACAGATTCCTCGGGAGGGTCGCCATCCCCGTCAGAGCCATCCGGGAGAGGGCAAGAGGGTGAGGAGTGCGGTCCATCCATCCCCTTCTCGCTCCCTCCCTCCACCCCCTCCCCATCTCTCTCCTGTTGACTTGGGATTTCTCTCTCACACAATTATGAAAGCCTTCCAGTTCACATCGCAAAAGGCTTACGAGTCTTCCGTTGTTTCCTCTCCCATCTCCCCAGAAACGCACAGGTGGAATCTCGGACCAAAAAGCATACCTGAATGCGAAAAAGAGGATGTTTTGTCCCCCGAAAAATTAATCTGCAAAAGCGGGCTTTAAACAGGAGTAGGTCAACCAATATGATCCTCTGTCGATATTGTTCACGCCATTAAATGCATAATTTTGATGTAAAAAAATTGGAGATGGGTCGAATAAGACATTTATCGAAATCGAATATCAAATTATGACTCCAGTATCTCGAATTTCGTATACTAGAATTGCATTTGATATCCTTACTGTTATTCTGCTCATTAATGTATTGCCTGTTGAAGTAAAAAGCTACTAGTTGATTAAGTAAAAAATTTGATTCTGGTTTATTAAAGTCATGTGAGCTCTTCGTGAGATGTCCCAAGCATGCGATTCGGTTATTTAATCAGCTATTAAATTATTTGCTTAAACATTAATGTTGTTATCGCTTTCTTCGCGAGCTTCTGCGTCATGATGCAATGGGTAATATGAGTGAAATATGTTTCTCGTGTATTAATGGTGTACTTGAGGCATAATTTTCTCCCGAATTTAAATATGTAAGCCAACATTTTTTATGCCAACCACAAAGATTATTAAATGCAATTTAAAATATGACTAAAATTTACGAAAGTCACGTGACATAAAACGCCTTCTGGCGTCTTTTCACGGTATAGGTTCCATATTGCTGCCGAAACAGACGTTTATTTTAGAAGAAAACGAAGCAAGCATATTGTTTTGATTATTATTTAAAATCATCTCCTTATGGTGTAATCCATCTTAAAGAAATGGGAATGCTTTGCCATAGCAGAGATTCTGGGAGTGAAAGCAAACAGGGCACTATACAGGTATTATAATTTATGGACGATTTTTTCGTTACGATCCATACTACTTAAATAAAAAAAATGTAATACATTCCTCTATATCATTAAGAAAATTAGGCGAATACGAAAGTTATCGCCAAGTATTCATTAAACAATTTACCTCCATGCGTAAACAGATAAACAACGCCCATAGTGATAACGTGCCGTGACGTCGTGCGAAGACGTCGTGTTTATAATCTGCCGAAAAGTTGTGTTGCAAAGAGTAATATCTTTGTGACACAACTTAATTCTTCAGCAACATTGTATTTTAGCTGAGAAACTTCACATTCAAAGAGTGATAAAAATAGTGAATGTTCCCCATTGTTTAAAATCATGACCTTACAAATTTGTGGAGCACAAGTCATACTCAGGTCATAAATGTTGAACGTTTACTTTTCGAACGTAATGTTTTAAAAATATCGCATTCTAAAAGGAATATAGCTAAAGTGTCGGAGTCGTTGCCGGTAGAGATGCTCATGAAAAATTTTTGCAAAAAGCAAATGACGGCTGAGACATTAATAAAGGAACTGCATTCGAAAAAAAATATTAAAATATCCCAAATACGACTCCCAGAAGTGATGTATTTGAAGTGATGCTTAGATCCTGTAAAATTTTATTGTCTTGTGCGGATTGTCTATACTCTAAATTTCCTGTTTATTCTTAGGCATCGTATAAGCCATAGATTTCGTCAGATAAACTTCAAATTTCAGTGTTGTAATCTAGAAACATGTAGGTATATAACGTTGATATTTACCAATATTCCAGTATTTGGAACAAATTATTCTCCATAACCGTTTGTTTCCCATTTCCGCCTGATTTTTCGCAAAAATTTAAATTTTAGACCTCGGGTCTAAGGTCCTGATATCAGTACACAACTTTCCCGCATAGGGCAAATTTGATCCGGAAAAAAAACTTTTTTCGGCCCACCCTAATATCCATTGCGAACGGATGATTCCCGGGTCGTATGCTTGATTGACAGCCGTTTAAATCTCTTTGGCCGGAAGATTCCGAAGTTGGCCCAGTAAAAAGTTAGCACAATCTGACCTCCGCCTTCCTTTCGTTTGCATCCGTTAATGGTCGTGAGTGACTTTGGGCTTCTCACTTCGGGGTAAAGTTCCTAGGAGCTCCTCTCCGTAATTATCCAAGGGATGTTGAAATGCTAAAGTGTAGGTAACCCGAATTCCACGGATGGCCTTTCGTGCAGTAATCCCTGTTGGAACAGCCCCTGGGCAACATTACAACAACACCGGATATTTCTAGCCATTCCCCACCCCTTTAATTCTTCGAGGTTACCCTTCTGATCACCCCCACCCTTAATTACGGCTGCATGTATTATGGGGCCGGTGAAGGATTTCCCATCGAGGTGGAGGTGTATTTAATTTCGGCACATTGCCGCAAAGATATAGATACGAATGTAGAATTCTTATGAATAAGGCCATGTTAGATCTTTGCTTTCAGCGGACTTGCTATTCTCTACCGCGTCAAAACTGGTGTACTAACTAGGAATCTGTGATTAACTGGGCTCTTTGAAATGGCAAGGTAGCATATCATGTTGGATATTGAGATGATATATAATAAGGGAACTTATCTGAATGTTAAGTATAGAGTTGTTTGTCACCAAAAGTTAATTAATTCCATGGCGTGTGTCATTACATCATTTCAACCGTTGTTATGTGTAAAGTAAAAGGGATATTTTCTAATTATCCGGGAAATTCCGGAAAAAACAGGGCAGCTTTATTTGCCTGAAGTTATGAGAGTAGCCCACCATGTAGTCGTGAGTAGTAGTGACTTCATATACTGTATGTTGGCTCCTATGCTTGATGTTATCGAATTTACACTGTGAATGCATAGAGATGTGCTTACTTAGCTTTATTCCAATGTTCAGGGCATAGGGGATAGTATTTTTATTTATTTCCCTCCCCTACCTAGTCTTCGTGAATCACGCATTGTTGTCGGGTATTGACTATTTGCCTTTCCTGTAGCCACTTCCCTGTCGATTTTCCTTCCATGATGTTGTCGGACATCATTGCCATATTGAGGCCTTTCCAATTACTACTTAAATATCATAAGATTATCGATTATCTCATTTTGAAGGAGAATCTTTTCAGCGCTGTCTCATATACCCACCATGAATCGCGTTAAATATCATATTATGTTAGTTTTCCCGGTTGACTGTTCAGTGGAGTGCATTTCGTTTTAGCAAGGAAGGATTTGTGAGGGGAGTGTCATCATTCCCTGCGACCTGGTCGTGATTGCGTTGCTTTCCTCGCAGGTGCCCCGCTCAATTCAGGTTGCCGCTTTCGCCGACAGAGGGCGAGCAGCATGCGTCCGTCCTCTTCACCGTGGCCCTCGAGCCGGTCACCCTGTCTCCGGACGACGGGGCCGTGGCCCTCCCCCGCAAGAGGCCCTCTCGCCGCCACAACAACCACGCCAACTCGGCGCCCTCCCCGCCCCCGGCAGCCACGCCCACCGAGAGGCGCCGGAGGCCCGAGCACCACCACCACCGACGCCACCACCGCCTCGACGACCTCTCGCGGCCCCACGGCAGCTCGGAGAGCGAGTCGGAGGCCGAGGCGGGGCTGAGGAGGCACCTGATGCGCAAAAGGGGCGCCGGCCCCAGGCCCACCGCCATCCAGGCCGTGCCCGGGGCCGCCGCCCCCGTCGATGCCCACCGCCCCGCCGGAGAGGACTCCGGCTCCGACGCCTCGGCCAAGGAGCAGACCACGTGGAACTCGCACCGCCGAGAGGGCGGCCCTTCGGAGGACGAGGAAGAGGAGGACCCTTCGGGGGCGGTGGCGGCCGGCGCCGGCGTCGGCTATTACCCCATCTGGAGGCGGAGGGCGGACTCTCCTCCGCTGAGGACGCGGCCCGACGAGGACTCCATCTACGAGACGCTGTACCCCACGCCCACCCCTCCGCCCCTCCCGCCCCGGGGCAGGACGTCGCCCCCTCGGCAGGGCTGCCCCACCCCGGGCCGCGGCCACCGGCCCCTGGAGAGGACGCGCGCCACTCTGAGGAGCCACGAAAACCCGGCGCCCGGGAGGGAGCCGCCCGACTTGCCCCGCCGCCGGGAGCCGCTCGGGCCCGCACCCGACCTCCCGCCGCGCCCCAACGACCGCCGGCGCGTGCTCAACCCGGAGGACACCTTCGCCTTCGAGATCATCGACACGGACGAGCTCCAGGCCGAGGAGGCGCTCCCGGAGGGCGAGAGGTGTCCCAGGCCGGCCCTGCTGCAGGTCGCCGAAGGCGGGGACGCCGCCCAGGCGGCCTCAGCTTCGGCCGCGGGGGCGGCCGTCAGCCCAACGGTGGCACCCCTGGCCACCCCCGAGCAGGACAGCAGCCTCGTGGACGGGTCCTCCCTCGAGAACCTGGTGGACGAGGAGGAGGAGGTGCCGGACACGGAGGCCGTCGCGGCCGTGTTCGCCTTCTGCCGCCCCCTGGAGGGACCCGGGGAAGCCACTGCCCCCGCGGGGATGTTAGACGACCCTCCGCCCCCGAGGCAGGAGGAAGAGGAGGAACGGGAGGAGCAGCAAGAACAGCAGCAGCAGCAGCAGCCGCCGGCCGCCTGCAGCAGTAGCCGCCTCCCGCCCCCTCCCCTGCCCCCACCTGCCTCCCCCGCCTCCTTGTCCACGCCCACCTCCGACTCCGGCCTCGTGCTGACCGCAGCAACCACCTCCTCCAGCGGTTCGGACGACGCCGCCACCACCGTGGCCAGCACCACCGCCGTCCCCAAGGCCCCTCAGCAGCCACAGCCGGCCCCGCCCAGCCCCTTGCCGGAGAGGAGGCTGAGCTCCAGCTCCGGGGACTCGCTCGTGTCCATCCCCACGGCGGCGGCGGCGGCGGGGCCTTCCCAGGAGAGCGGCGGGGAGTCGTGCGAGGTCCTGTCGGAGGAAGGGGCGACCACGAGGCCCCACCGGCCCCTCTCCCGGCAGCTCAGCCACCCACTGCCGTCTTCCTTCCGGGCCACGTCCCCCGACCACCCCGTGCCCCCGCTGCCCCACCACCGGCAGTGGAGGCGCGGCAGCGGGGGCGTGACGAGGAGGGACGCCCTGCCTCTGCCCCCGCCCCCGGCGCTGCCCCTCTGCCCCCCCACGCCCACGCACCATGCCAGGCCCACCAGGGCCAAGCTGGAGGTGCGGGCCGCCCCCGACGAGGAGGGTGCGGCCGCCACGCCGCCCCCCCCGCCGCCCCCGCCGCACCACCACCTCGCCTCAACGCGCCTGCCCTCCATCCCCGAGCGCACCTTCGAGGGCCACCGTGTGGAGGCGCTATTGGAGGAGGAGCCACTGCCCCCACGTGAGCACACACCCCTAAATGACCACCCTCCAATCAAACCTCATGTTCCACCATTGATAATGCTCCTCCCCTACTGTCTTTGCCCCACTTACCCTTTTCAATGTGGACCTGCAAGTCCTGAATGCATGTGAAAAATTAGTTACATAACAGTCTGGAAACAAAATTAGTCGCGATCATATCCAACATTGCTTTGCATGAGGACTGCATAATCATGCCTGCACAAAGTCAAGTCAATAGTTTTGTCTTATAAAATCTGTGCGTTACTGCTTTCAATTGGTATCCAGGTTTGCCTTGCCTCCCATCTTAAGGAATCATGATGTTAAAAATTTTGACATTATTGTATCTGTTGTGTGGGATGGCTGGTGACCTGGTAAAGGCTGGATCCTGCCACAACCCAATTGGACCAGAGCCAATCATACCTATTGTAACTTCAATAGGGATGGCAGAAATCAGTGCTATATCCCACTTGTGTGTCCTGTGGTGATAAGTTCTAGGAATGGATTCTTGGGCACACCATTTATAGAGCCCAGGGAAGTTAGGGAAATCCTCATAGGAGGGAATATGTTGGCCTTTCGCAAGGTGATTGGCCACTTAATGATGATTTCACCAGAAGGGTGGTTGGCATAATGGACCAATGGGTCCAAGAGCCCCAGGGCCTCCTCGAGAGGAACTCCACCGATGCTACCATCAAACAATCAGTCAATCAGATGTGTGGAAAATTTGTTTGGACTTAATGAATGGCAATAAAAGTACAAATGGTACTATTATTAGTATGTTTTGATATTTCACTGTGATTAATTTAAATGGTGGCTTTCATTTAAAAGACTGAAATGGTAGGCAGTGCAGTCCACAGTACAGTTCTCTGTGGACTGTGAGTACAGTATCATGCTGTAGTTGGAAACTGGCTTTTTGTAATGGGCACTTTCATGGGGGTATTTAATGATGTCACAATTTTTGTCCTATTCACTTTCATCCTATGCAGTGGTATTATTCCATGTATGCGTTTACAATTTGTAAACAAGTGTCAGGCTTAACTTTGTGGGTCTCTATCATTTTGAAAAGGAAATAAAAACTTGAAAAATAGTATTTTATAAACCAGTAATATCAGTTTGTATCAGTTCATAATTGACCCCTATTCATTGTAATTACATGAGTGGATAATACTATTTTTTAATTCTTTTCTTTCCTTTTCAATTCCCAAGAAGCTTTTGGGATCAAAGCACACTAGATAAAAATGCCATATTTTAATACCAGAAAATTTCATGTCAGAACATACTTAAGTGGTTTAATTGCATTCATAATAGTCTACTTTTGCTCATCACTTGCTTGAGTGCTCACTTCTGCATTTGCCTGACTTTATTCTTTTCCTTTTGCACACTTTAAACCTAGGTCTAGTTTTTTTTAAGCAGTTTGAGTAAAATTCAATATAAAATTCTGAGTGGAAATATTACTGTTGATCTCTCCCAATTATCTATCTCTCTGCCCCATTACCCCAGCTGGTTCCCGAAGTGTGGGGTCTGTCTAATGCTTATTTCTTTTCCATGTAATTTTCACCTCTTCATCTGAGGAATTCCCTCCTGCTCCATTATTTCTTGTTCTTCCTGTTTCTCTCTCCTCCATCCTCTTGTGGATTCTGTTTATTTTTAATTTTGCATAAATAGCAATACTGGCCTGGGTTCAAATGCAGTGGAAATCGTGAGTTAGCAATTGTTTTAGAGCCTACTATAGTTTCCAAATTCCCTCTAGCCTACTGCCTTCCTTCAGTTAAATCACTTTAAACCCAACATGTATATCACAGTCAAGTAATTTTGGTGTTTTGATGTGTTTTCTGCTTAGAATAATGATGTGTATTTTTTATTCCTATTATATTTTTTGTAGATTGGGAGGCAAGAATAGACAGCCATGGCAGAATTTTCTACATAGACCATGTAAATAGGACTACAACTTGGCAGAGACCATCGACCACATCAACATCTCGTACAAGGATATCCAGCAGTGACATGCACAGGCAACAATTAGATAGGAGGTTTGGAGTTTATATTATATTATGATTTTCTCAAAGGCTAAAGGAATTGAATATTCTTCTGCTAATATCTGAGGTCCAGAAATGCAGTGCAAAAAGAGTTAAGCTTTTCATTTTGATTCAGCAGTTTGCTTTTCTTCAATTATCTTTTCTTAAAATCTTTTTAAGGATTGAGTTTTTGAGGAACTAATAGCTCGATCACCATTTTCCATGTTTTAAATATCAATTGCTGCTTAGCCTGAGGAGTTAAATGTTTACCAGTTAATATAGTCTGATCTATTCATTTGATTAATGTTTATCACCTTTATTCTATAGATACCAGAGTATAAGAAGGACTATAACATCTCGTCGCTCAGAGATGGATGACTTTGGCCTACCTCCCCAGCAGCTGATGGGCTCAGACTCTGCTTCTGGGAATGGTTTTGCTCCCAGCGGGGCATCTTCGCACATGCAGAGAAGCGCTGTGCCGTCCACCACTGAGAATCTGCTTGTCATCCCAGCCGTACGCTTCATCTGTCGCCATGACTTCTTCCCACTCCTCCACATGAATGAGGTACGCTTCCCCCTTTCCTATCTGCTTCTTACTCTTATCAATTGGTTTTGGGTCTTCTAAAGCTAATTCTTAGGTCTCAGCAATTCATTGCTTTGGAAATAGCATGAAAAACTCTTGTGTTTACGAAGTGAGGTCAAATTCTTAAACCTACCTTAACTTTTAATCCTTTTACAATGTATGTTATCCTTACTTTCCTCTTTTCTATGGCTAAATGACACTAGTTCATGCATAATTTTCTTTGAAATTCTGTTGCCTCTAAGTCTCTCCTCATCTGCTTGTTTGTACTATAATGTTCAAATATTCCCTACTAATTTTCATTTGGGGTCGACTGAGGAGTATGGCTGTTTCCTCCTTATTAAATTTTTCAGTACTCCAAATGAGCCTCTGATTTCCACTTTCTTTTATTATTTAAAAATGATAATCTTGAGTACCAAGGCTATTAATCATTATTATTAATTAACCTTCTCACCTTCTTCTACTCCAAGGCTGTACTTCAAACAAGTTCTTACTTTTTTAATGCTCTGCTTGCATAGGTGGGCAAAGCTCTTATTTTGCTTAAGCAATTTTTCTTTAGATGTTTATCATAATTTTTCCATCCTTATTTTCCTATGCATTGAATAAGGCATTGGATTTAGCCATTTATATATAGAATGTTTTTTTTATGTCAGAGTATATAGTATTTAACAATTTAACCTTTTATAGCTTTTATAAAATTATTAATTGAATTTATATTGCCATCTTACCTCTCAAGAGGGGATGAGTTGATGTTTGGTTTTATTTCCACCTCATATTATGCCTTAACTTTGGTATATGAGAATTAGTGTATATTTCTCACCTTCTTTCCAATCCTTTTATATAATGTTTGCGAGATTTTGAATGCTCATTGAAATTCTGCTTGTATATTTTCAGGAAGCCCTAGGTCTATACAATCGTAATGGATCTTTAAAGCATATGATATCCAAGATACGCAGAGATGCTCATGCATTTGAAAGGTATCAACACAATCGTGACCTTGTTGCTCTTGTAAATATGTTTGCCGACACCGGACGTGATTTGCCTCGTGGTTGGGAAACAAAGCTGGATCGCAATGGAAAGGTAATTGTAATCAAGGCCTCACCATCATTAGTCTTCAAATGGATAGGACTATTTTGGATGAAGGAAATGTGATTTTTCTAAAATTTACATTTTCCAGTGAGATTTAGTGGAACATATCTGACAATAGAAATGTAAACAAGTATGTTTCCACTGTTTAGTTTGGTATATGATAAACCGAACAGTGTAGCAAATACCAAATTAAAATAAGAACAAATATGGCAGCTTGTTTTAATTTCTATTGTATTTTTTTCTCTTTTTGGTAGTGGTTCAATACTCAAAATATCCCTTTCGATTTCGTCAAAAATAGTTTTAGGGCTTCACAAATATTTAGTAACAACTCTTGAAAATCCATTTCGATAATGAACTGTAGCATATTCAAAGCAGACCTCGACACTGCATCATCTTTAGAAATCCTTGAAGCCTATAGATGCCTTCAAAACCTCATGAATTCTGACACCATTTCTTTCTTCTTAAAATCATTAAATGTTTGTTGCTAAACTAGAAGGGGGAGTTGGTCATCACTGCTTTTACAAGATTAATGGGATGAACAGTAGCAAACTGTTTGTAAACATTTTCCATTGAGATCTAGTTTTTAGCTCTACAAGAAACTTATCAGTGCACTACAACATAGAACTCTTCACTTCCTGCTGTGGAGTCAAGTCTGCATCTTTGGCCTTTTCTCCTGGCATCATGTTTTTTAACATGCTTACTGCTCCTACTTTAAATATCTATGCCCATTTTAGTACAAGTTGTACTCGCATATTCTAAAGAATTGTTAACCAGTTTTTCCCAATTTTCTTCTAATAAGATATTCAAGCTTCTCAGCTTTAACACCAACTTTTAAAAACATATCCCTTCAATCTGCAAGTATTTCTGGGCAAGATTTACCTAAAATGTGGTGGACGGGAAGAATGGCAAAGGAAGGCCTCGTGTGAGATATATGGAGCAAGGGATGGAGGATGTGAAAGAGAAGAAATACGTAAATATGAAGAGATTAGCTGATAGAAGAACTCAGTGGAGAGCTGCGTCAAACTAATCTGAGGATTGATGACTAATGATGATGACCACAAGTGCAGGAAACAAAGAAAATTGAAGTTACAAATGCTTGTCATTAACACCTCCGCTGTTCCTCTTGTATCAAGATTTTCTCAAGATTAATAAGAGAAGAAACTATTGTGCATGTGCATCTCTACAATAAACGCCTTGGCTAAGATTTGTCGTTACCTTAATAATTGACTTTCGATGCACCATCTAGGTGAACTCTAACAATACTTTATCTGCCACAATGTATGAATCACCTCAATAGGAAGAAATCGTGCACTTTATCTACCAGCACATGCGAACTGCTCACTCTGACTCATCGGCAACAAATAGGCCACCACAATATTCTCCTTACGTGATAGCTCAAAGCCCAGTAGCAACTAAACCTACAAAGGTTCCGATATTTGCCTGTTTAGAACCTCAGAATAGTAGCATCTCGAAATTACATAATAACACATCTCTCGCAAGTAGATTGGATGGAGTCTGATACAAGTGGACAAAAACTATGTTGAATTAAAAACTGATATCACTTTATAGCGAATAGCAATTCAGTTATTTACTGAATAAAATATTTCCATAGACACGAGTGGACGTTCCGCAGCTAAAAATAGACCATTATAAATGGAAACCGAAAGGAAAAGGGTGCGTGAGTAGGCAGGCAGGCAGGCAGCATTTCTTTGCATGATGTTTCTTTTGGGCACTGAATGGAGCAGCAGATAATAGCGAGGAGTGCCGTTCTCAAAAAGTCGAATGCACATTGTAAATGGTGATTAGAAAATTCCCACATTTTCCTTGTAAAAATGTGCTGTAAAATATATGCGTGTTGTAATCGGAAAATTGAGGCATAAAAGAGTTCATTACATAGAGAGTTGACTTACAATGGCTGGTGGGCTTTATCTGCCTGCGTTATGGTGTATTAGCCGAAATTTGTCGTTTCTTGTGACTGAAGGGGGAGCATAGGCAACCTACCTATTCGCCACCAAATGCATACATTTTGTGGTGAACAGCTGATTCTGCGTCTGCACATCTGTGCGAACAGCTTCGCCTTGCCCTCTTCTTCTTATGCTCGTCAGGGCTGGTGTCATTGCTGTACGGTGAGCCTAGTAACTTCCAAAGTCGGTGTTCATACTTTGTTTCTTTGCTCATCAATTCATTTACTGCCAAGTTTACGATGTAGTTCAAAAGACAGCTCTGACAACCAATTATTCTTCCAAACCAAGGTTTTTATGGGTCTGGTAAAAATGGGAAAAACTAAAATTTGGGGGCCTATGCTGAAAGCGGGGTCTGGGGCGGACTGCCCCCCCCTCCTCGCTACGCCTCTGGTTATACTAATCGGAAAATGAAATCCAGTGGATGACAATCCCTTTATGTACTGACTTTTCCAGATGATAACTTCATTAGGCAAGTTAACATATCTTAAAGAGTTTGGTACCTATTCAATTGAAAAACACATAACTCTCTCTGAGTTGACCTTCTAGTCATATTCCTTTATATATTTACCACAAAATAAATTAAGTAAGTCTCATTTGTGTCAGATATGTGTTGCAAGAATTGGGCAAATCTTCAAATTGCATAATAGCATTTAGAAAGTAAATATTTGTTTTTTACAGCAGTATTCATCATATTTGTTTTGAATGGTTATGCATATTTAAAACTTGGGAAATTAATCTTCCCTTAGTTATAATTAGGTAGACTTTTCCAAAGTCTTCTTCATTTTGAAAAGAAATAACCAAGATACTTTAGGTTACTGATGTGCATTATCGCTAATTAGGTGCCTACTAATCGATAACCTGCCCTGCCCCTATTGGTACTGCTGAGAGCAATGTGATAATTTAGCATTTGATTAATCTCTGCAGTATATGTTATTTTTCATCAGCTAGATATTGACTTACCATTTTTCTCAATTCTATCCCCCCAAAATACCTATTTATTTTTTACAAAGTCATCTGTTGATTAATATTTTATCAAATATTATTGATAATTATTAAGGGTTGTGATAATATCAACGTTATAACATCACTTAAAAAAATACGATACCAGCGAATCGCCATCTTTGTTAGTGAAGGCCACTTTTGAGAGGGCAGCAATTCCCCATCTTTGTAAGGTAATGGATTAAATTTGATGCCTTATTTTCTCTGGGCATAACTTATCGCTAACGGGCAAGCATAATCTTCTCTAATCACATGTGTTCTCTTCTGCAGCAATTCTTCATTGATCACACGTGTAAGACCACCACGTTCATGGATCCCCGAGTTCCCTGTGACCCTATGTCACATGCTGGCGGTGCTGCCCACAAGCTGGTCCTCCCGGGTGCACGAAGGCGCAGCAGGAGCGCAGGAGAAGAAGAGGAAGTGCTTCATAACAACTCCATCACACAGCTTAGGGTAAGTATCGCTGCTGCAGTTGTCCGACTGCTTCTGAAGTGGCACTTATTGGGAATACATTGGAATCTAACTCTTGTTCCCATTTAATGAGGCTGCCTTGCCACATAAAATGTATCCTAATGTGTACCACATCATCAATTGAAGACAGGAAGCATTTGTAGTCATTTGGAAATGTGGTTGTGGTGAATTATCTTTATACTCGCTGGACAGAGAAAAACCAATGAGGGAATCTTAAGAGGATTCATAGGAACAAAGAAGCCTTATAAAAAAAACCCAAAAAGGAAAAAAAAAACTTTTTGGCCACAATCTTAGACAAACTATATAGAAAGCATGTGTGAAGGGAAAAGTTCTGGGTAAGAGATCACAGAGTAAGATGATGGTGTGTGTGCTGGATGTCACAGAATGTCAGGAATATGAAGCATTGAAGAGGAAGTGGAAAGGAGAAAGATGATTGCAGGGACAGGATGTTGCTTTTGGGAAATTCTGCTGATGACCACATGTCAGTTTTTTTTCCCAATTTTTCGCCTTTACTTGTGATCTAGTGCAATACACACAAAATGATGGCAAGTGGTGTAAAACATTAGTATTATTGATCAAGTATAACATATACTTTGAACTCAAGACTCATTTGAGTGATGTCTGAGATGTGAGATCTTTTTTTTAACTTTCCTTAAGTTTTGTAAAACTAATTTTCTTTTTATCTCATCCAGTAATACAGATTTTTAAATAATTAAATGCTAATAATTTGAATAAGGATGCTTATTTGTTTAATTTACTTTTTCTTGTATTAACAAAGAGTTTTTGTTGCAAAAAACCATGTAGATGACATTTTTGGCTTAATTTAGCTAATTGGGGCAAGGATTTTTGCAACATATATTTTGACCCTTTGTTTTAAAGATTCTAAACCATTAGTTTGTTAATGGAAAACCGTGTGGTATCTCCTTGCTGCTGTAAACACCCAAAGATCTATTCACATTTCAAATTTAGAACCATCTTTATTTCTGCTCTTTCCTCTGGCATCATTCTAGATTATAATGTTCAATGTCCTTTCCCTGAGTTGCCTAATTGTACTTTTATGTTTTCTTTATTTGCCTCTTGGTTGATTGTTCTTGGTGTAACTTTATGGAATTTGCTGGTATTCATTATGAATGAGGATAAACTTTGTAATTCCAAAGTAATTTTATTTCACACAATGACCATGGTTTTGATGGTTAATGTCACTTCGTTTCCTGAACCATTAACTGTCGAACTGTTGAAAGCTGACGTTAATGGTCGAAACCATAGTTGTAGTGAGAAATAAAATTATAATGGAATTACATACAAAGTTTATCCTCACTCATAATCAAATGCCTCTTGTCACCAGTTTAAAATATTTCCCCCTATTCATGTATTGGATATGTTTTGATTTAATATTTAATGAATTTATTGTTCCTTCCAGGCTCCAGCACTTCCTCCTCGGCCCCCAACAGGCACTTTGGTCCCTGGAGGAGGTTTTTGTGCTGCTGGACACGCGATGCAGGGCTTAAGGATGGCAGCTGGTGCCGTAGGCGCTAGTGGTGGGAGCTCCTCATTTGGGCCTGACATTCCCACTGCATACAATGAGAAGGTTGTCGCATTCCTCCGCCAACCTAACATATTTGACATCTTGAAGGAGCGCCAACCTGCTGTGGGAACCCGACAGGCCTTGCGTGACAAGGTGAATGCAGTGCGGGTGGAAGGGACTCCAGCACTCGACCGTTTAAGCGATGACATCGACTTGACTATTCTATTGAGGTATGCCTGCTTTTCAATGATAATAATAATAATAATAATGTTTTATTGGTCAAAATTATTCAGAAGATACACAGACCTCGTGAGGAAAAAGTTCAATTGTACATAAATATACAAGAAAAATTACACACAATTACAGTTTACAAGCCGCATGTTAGAATACAATATCACAAGTGTTATGCATAAAAAACTCACCAACAGAATACAATGCATGTAAGGCTAGCCATGAGTGAATCACGCTCTTGAATTTAGTCAAGCTAGTCATTCTGGCTGAAATGGGTACATGATTAAATAGCCTGATACCTCAATCAGGCAGGGAAGATTGGGTTTTGGTTAATCTGCATTGGTTAAGGTATAAGAGATTATTGTTTCTTGTGCTGTGGTTGTGAGTTGCACATCCTGTAGGGAAGAGATCAAAGTTTTCTTTCAAATACATCAAAACTCTGTACACATACATGCTAGAGACAGTTAAAATTTTCAATTTTATAAACAGTGGGCGACAGTGTTCCCGAGATGGGGATTTAGTAAGTATTCTAATGGCCTTTTTTTGAAACAGAAATACAGATTTTATGTCAGGGGCATTCCCCCATAATTCCAGGCCATAGTCCAAGTGGCTGTTAAAAAAAGCAAAATATATACATCGCATGAAATCAGGAGGGACTATCAAGCTTAGCTTTCTTAAAATAAAGAGAGCTTTGGAAAGCTTTTTGTTTACCTCAGTGATATGATAGCTCCAGTTGAGTTTAGTATCAAGGTAAAACCCAATCACCCCCTTCAACTCTAAAATATAGAAAAAAATTAATTACTCCAGCCATAGCTAATGAGATATGATCATTCATTTGGCAAGCTTGGATGTAAAGGAATTCATCAAAACATTTTTTCAATGCTTATTTTTATTTCTGTAATGAAGTAACTCAAAAAACTGTCCCCTTGGTCTCTGACTGTAATGTCCGATTAGACATTTTGCTATCTGTTTTCCATATAATTAGACTGTGTTGTAGTTGTCCACGTGTCTGAAATATGAATGGGTGGAGGCGAGGCACAAAATTGCATGGGCCATGTCTGCCTGCCAGCTTCAGACAAAGCATTAGCTCTTTGACAACCTTTCAAGTGGTTGCATCACTTCAAAAGTGCAATATTGGAAGGTGGCAGGAAATCACTCAGCATATTTTTTCCCATTATGAAGAATGGGCAATCTAAATATGTATGCCCATGAATCCTGAGAACAAGGGAAGTCACATCACCTGGATGGGTGTCATGCCTAGCAATGACTGATGTTGGGCATCTATGTTCGTCATCGTAAAAAATCCTAGAGTAGCAGGGAAGAGAGACGTTGACCTGAAGATGAAGGGTGTATGAATTTTGAATGAGCATACAGAATGTTTGGATTACGCTAAGAGTGGCAAAGTTAGAAGAAATTAAAAAACAGAATTGAAGGAGGGGAAATCCAAACACTAGGTTTTTCATAGGTAAGTGGAAGTGGAGGATAATGGAGTGACAATTTCTGATTGCTGGTCGTGGATAAGATGAAAATCAGTGGTGGTAGCTTTAGTTATTGGCAGAAAATTAGGCTGTGGAAACATAGGTAACGTAGAGCAGATTAGTGGCGGAATAATACTGATTCAAGGATTGCGAACTAGCAGCAAATAATGTAGTGGAGTCACCTGCTAAAATGCACAATAGAAGAATTTTCACAAGGAAAAAATCCACCTCAACTGGGACTCGAACCTGGAGCCCTGGATTTCTGGCCAGGTACTCCATCAGTTCAGCTACCAAGGGTTCCGGAAATCAGGGTGTCCAGGTTCTAGTCCCTGTCAAGGTGGACTTTTTCCTTGTGGAAATCCTGCTAGAATAACACCGCTTATTGATATTGAGACAGGTACAGTACAACAAATTTAGTCCCTATGAGGATTTGAATTCTGACTCGTAGCCTTTTGGAGGAATCGCTTGGTAATTCTGTATTTGCCAAATGGTCAAAGATAGAAAGAATAAAGTTCCGCGAATTAAATATTTCATTTTGATGGTCAGTTAGTAACCCTGTGGTCAGTAAAGGTTGATATGGAAATGAGGTGGGGAGCATTCTAGGATTGATCAAGAATGAGTAATTGGTAAGTTTCTCAAGAAGAATAGATTGAGAGATTTCGATTAAATCATACATGTAATGGTTAGAGATTTACAGACAACATACCGTAATTTTCTGTGTATTCCATAGAATGAAGGTTGGCTGAAGGTGCAGGTGCAGAAGGTAGAACACTGCAGTGTAAAGCAGAAGGATGGAAAGTTAATAAATATTTTCTCTACACACTTAATGCATACAGTTTATTAATGTACAATTTTTCCTGGTGTTCTCTGATTGGTAATATACATGTGAATAACTTAATTTAACTGTGAACACATCAATTCAAGATGCCATTTGAAAGAATTATAATAATTATACATTCTTACCATTATTAATAATTTAATAATAATAGTAATTACTTTATAATATATTTTCTATATTACATATGTGTCAAATGTATCAAAAAGTGAATTAAAATGATGGAGTAGTGGAGTGCTGGTGTTATATTCCACATGATGTATCAGTGAAATGATGGGAAGAAAGGTGAGTTAAAGCCTCCTGTATAAATCTATAATACATATAGACCCTCGTTACCTCTCCTGTGGTGAAAGAGGGTCTAAATGCTGGGAACAGAGAGGTTTCAAAAAAGGTTAAAGTGGTGGGGAATCAGGGGCAAGACAGGCTAGGGTAGTAATTTAAGAAAAGAAATCTTTGCGTGTATTTCATACGTGTGAGTACATGCTATTTATATAATGTGTGATAATTCATTTTGTTGATGTGAACGTGGCCGTTTCTCATTGTGCACCCTCTCATCTATGCGTGAGGGCAGTCTCTTTGAGCAGGAGATCATGTCGTACGTGCCTGCAGTGCCCTCCTCATCCATCTCGTCGTCAGGGGCACGCCCGTCACCCAGGGGCTCCCCGCAGCCCTCTCCCCAAGCTTCGCCTGGACTCTCACGAGCTAATGCCAGGGCTCCAGCTCCCTATCGACGAGACTTTGAAGCTAAGCTCAGAAATTTTTATCGCAAGCTGGAATCCAAAGGATATGGCCAGGGACCAGGAAAACTCAAGTATGACTGTCCATAAAGATTCGATGGCGAATTAATTAAGCATAAAACCTAGCTTTTTTGTCACGACAATGATCTGTATTAAACCTTTGTGGTAATGCTTCCATTTGGAAATCTAACCATTAAAAAATTATTCTTGGAGAAATAATGCTAATATGTAGTAAATAGATTTATTTCCTGTCTTTTTGTTATCGTGATGAATACCCACTCCATGTTTTTAAAGTTGAGTAGAATAATGATTTTAATAATGCTGAAATTGAATAACCAAATATTTCACTGTAACATTAATGTGGGAGTATGGTAAAACTACTATCACTTCTAATATATGTGCTGTAGAGCATCAATAATTAACAAACTCTGTAAACTCAGTTAATCTTTAATAATATGCATTACCTATTCTTACACGGAAAGTTGTTCTTTTGAGAAGATTCGTAATAAGTTATGACTGCTATTCTGAATCATTTTTGGTGGTCAAGGCAGTATTCCCAGGTTTATTTGCTGTTGGTTTTTAATATCAATTGATTGCCAGTCAGCTGGCATGCTTGCTTGAATATTATGCTGGAATATATTCACCACGTTTTAATACTATGGATATTTTGTTACCTTAATGGAATATGCTAAGCTTGCCATCCCCCATGGCTCTCTTATTTATAAATATTCATTTCCAAGTGGCTTTCCAAACTTGTCCTTGTGCTCATACTTGTTAGTCCGAGCAGAGCCAAGGAACTAATGAAATTTATTTCAATTGCTCTTTTGCCTACTAAGGAATGTCTTAGTCACTAAATATTTTTCAACCCTCATTTTTTCATCATTGTTATATTCTAAATTCATTTCTTCATGTTCCATCTTCCACTTTAGGTTGCACATACGCCGAGAACACCTCCTCGAAGATGCATTCAACAAGATCATGTCTGCTTCCAAGAAGGAGCTTCAGAAATCAAAGTTATATGTCACTTTTGATCGGGAGGAAGGTTTGGATTATGGTGGACCATCTCGAGAATTCTTCTTTCTTCTATCCAGAGAATTATTCAACCCATATTATGGTCTCTTTGAGTACTCTGCCAATGACACATATACTGTTCAGGTGTCACCAATGTCTGCATTTGTGGACAATCATCATGAATGGTGAGCATGCCCAAATTCTGAAGATTGAGGCGATATTGTGTGGAAATGGATTATCACTGAGGAAATCATAGAAATGGGCAAAATACACAAATTAAAAATATATATTTTGACCTAGGTTTGATTTATTACCTGATAATGCTGTAATAAGCAAAACCTGTCTTAATAAATATTTTTAACTTGTAGATTTTGCGAATTTTTGTGACTTCGCAGTCCACTTCCACTGATTTCCACTGGGGATGTGTGTTTGAAACCATCGGTATTATCTCAAACAGGTAACCAATGAGTCATGTGGTACAAAAACAAATGGTTTGCAAATTTGGTGTGTTTGAATTGCTCATTACAATATCATTAGTTGTTTTCAGTTGAGTTTTTCTCATCTTCTTGAATATAGACCCCCAGATGAGATAAAACACTGGTGTAAACAATGGATGAGGTTGTAATGAGCGGTTTTAACCAGAGATGGGTTGAATAGCAGATTTCTCGTATTCGAATATCGAATTTGAATATTAAATCATGACTCGTATATCTCAAATACTAGAATTGCAATATTGCAATTGATATGCTTAATGTTATTCTGCCAATTAATTTTTTGCCTGTTGAAGTCAAAAGCTAGGAGTTGATTAAATTAAAAATATTAATTCTGGTTTTAAAATGTCAAATATTTAATGAAATATTTTTTTCTGCTAATTATGGACTGTTGAATACGTTAACTTTTTTAAGCCTTAATAATTGAGCAGGAAGTGTTAATACACCATGTCTTGACCAGTTTTGAAATAATACGATGTAGTTCATCAACATACCAAACATAGCATAATTAGCGTTATTATACGAGATCTCTAATGTAGGATATTCCAAGTCTGCTGCGTGAACGGCAGTGAAATTCACATTAAATGCCATGCGAAAAAATTCACCTGGACCGGGAATGGAACCACGGACCTTTGGCTTTCCGACCTCAAATATCGAATTCTTTTAGCATAATTATTCGAAGTCTTAAATATCAAATGCTTTCTAATATTCGAGGCATTTGAGTATTTGCGGGTAGTATTCGCTCATCTCTAGTTTTAACTAACCAAATTTGTGAACCATTAGTGTTTATACCACACGACTCCTTGGTTACCCATGTGAGGTCATCTCGATGGTTTCCAACAAATACCCCCAGGTCAGCAATTGACCCTTTGTTTATCTGAGGGTCCTATTGGAACTGCTGGTGATTTGCCAGCTTTTATCTGACAAGATCTAGGAATGCTTGATGCTAACTGTGGGACTCTTTCCGCTCTTCCTTTGCACTTGAAAAAATTTTCCTGCACTGAAATGCCCATCAATCATTGTTCATGGGAAAGGCCCTCAGCTGTCCTTTGCTTTCATTTATGTAGTACTTAAAATTGGAAAGAGATTCTTTGAGATACTTTAATGAAAATGTATTTCTTCCAAAGAAAAATTGAGACCTTCACATTTACCTTTGCTCAGACTTCAGTTTGAAGTTGTTTATGTTTTAATTGAGCTCTTGTTAGTGATTCAAATCTCTGTGTTCTCTCCTCTCTTTGAACAGGTGTTTCAAATCTCTGACAGTTGAGTTATCTGTTGCCACAGGAAGGAATTGGGAGTTTGTTGTACCCTATTATAATTTATAAGTTTTTTCACCAGTTTCTGTGTTCAACAAATTGCTTTACTGACTTATAGTTTTTCATGCATGATCTGTTTCCCGTCTGTTACATTCTCTCAGAATATTCATTCTCCTTGCTTTCAGGTTTCGCTTCAGTGGAAGAGTCCTGGGACTTGCCCTTGTTCATCAGTACCTCTTAGATGCCTTCTTCACCCGGCCTTTCTACAAAGCTCTCCTTCGGTTGTAAGTATTCTTGGTGTTTTTAACCATTGAATTCATCTTTAGTCTGGGTAAGGTGGAAGTTCTAAAAATCCAAACTAGGTAGTTCATTAATAAAACTCTCCTGATTTAACCCTTTTACTGTCTGTGGGCCGATATAGTGGCACT
This sequence comes from Platycnemis pennipes, assembly GCA_933228895.1. Lineage (NCBI taxonomy): Eukaryota > Metazoa > Arthropoda > Insecta > Odonata > Platycnemididae > Platycnemis > Platycnemis pennipes. Next base: position 134,122,016 of record OW121851.1, read on the forward strand.
CCATGGTTATGTGAAAACTGCCAAGGGCCTATATATTGGCCGACTCACAGTACATCATCACATATTTGTAATATTATATTTGCTTCAAATCAGAGACAGCATGAATGATTTTTTTCATCCTCATAATAACTGAAATATATCGTCAACATTGAGACAAATACATAATTCATATATTAAAATTAAGTGCTTCACAAGTATATCTAAAATTCATAATCTTACGATTTCCATGGAAATGGGCTTGGTAGTGTACCTAAAATGGGCTGGTAATAAAATGGTTAAAATACTATGCATAAATTAGTTAATTATTTTACCAACTTCACTCATTGAATCATTAAAAAATAGAATTTGTCAAACTTTTAATTCATTTAAAAACTGATTATTCGTATGCCTGAGGACTTTTAAAGGAAGAATGAATATAAAATTGTTTTAAGTTTGCGGCCCTGGTAATATAGCTACCTGCTTGCAAAATATAAAGAAAGGGTTAATGCGTAGCCCTATGGATTTGAGGTTGTAGAATGGTATGCATTTAAAGTCATCAAGCATCTGGAAAAAGTTTCCAAAATCACCGTATTTTCCAAATAACATGATGATATTGCATGTATTTGTCCTGAGATTTGTAGTAAAAATACACTGAATTATAGGGTACATCAAAGAGTAATAATGAATGTTTTAATTTTATTAATTCATTAATATATTGAAATAGTTTTTTTAAATAAAGATGTTAATATTTTCTTAAAATTATGTAGTAGTACATTTGATCTCCTCTGGGAGTTTGTTGTACTGCCTTATAAGGCTATGCATATATGCTCATAGCTTTAGGACCATGAGCTGAGTTACAAGTTCTGACATAAGGTTGTCGCAGGTCTAGGCAGGATCTTGTTTGGTGGCAATGGGAGTCACTATTAAGCATAAAATAGGATAGAATTTAATGGTTATCTATATGGCAGGTTTGGTGCATGTATAGAACAGGTCAGTATTCACTCATGGACACTGAGACATTGATAGAGAAACATTGATGTCAAAAATTAAAAAAGAAACAAAATAACAGAGTTACTAATAATAATTTGTTAATCCTTTGCCAGCAAATACATGCTGGGTTGGACAAGTCAAAATTATATTTCAGGCAAGAGATTACATATCCATAAGGAATTTGTTCACGGAATAGTAAAGTTTCCTGAATAAAAGTACCTTCAGCACACTCTTAAAGGAGGCTGAAATACTTGCACCTTTTAAATTCTGGGGTAGTTTGTTGAATGACCTTACACCTATCTCTTTTGGGCCAACCGCTGTCTTTTTATTTTGTTAACAGAGAGTAGGTGGATGTCCTTTTTCCTTCTCGTGGAGTAGCTATGGATATTGCAGTTTTTTAGCATCATGATTTTATTTCCCCAAATGAGATCAACTGTGAACATAATGTAAATATAATGGAGGGGCAGAATAGGGCAGTTTCCTAGTATTTTTTTTTATCGTCTTGATTGAAAGTTTATTACCTCTGGAGTACGCATTGTAAGCCGTTCGATTTTAAAATGACATGAAGTATTTTTCCTCATTAATTAGAAAGGGAGAAAGTACACCAGTGCGAAAATGCAACGAGCAGCTATTGCATGCTGGTAAATCATGTGTGTGATGTCGAACTCTGTCCTCTACCTGCTACTAGGTAGTGCTGTGAATGCTTCCAGGCAGACTCCGTTAAAGCTTATTAACTTGTATCGGATGTATATTCATTCAGTTGATATATTATGATTAACTTTTATTTATTTATATAAAATTATTCATTCAGCTGATTCATTTAAAAACAGTTAGTATTTATTTTACTAAGCATGCCGTGAAGTTGGCTCATCATTGTGCAAAATTCACACCATGCTTGGCAGTAGCAGAGGACTCCACGAACACAAAGCAAAATATAAAAGGACTATTAACATCATAGCTCTGTCCGAAATGTGTGCTTCTAACGCTAAGCGTACTACAGTGCTTACTTGCAAGTGGAGGGGGTACCGTCGGAAACACCCAAAGTATGTCCGAACTCGAAGCACTCTGGGGGAAGCATGCCACGAAGCCAAAGCACAGAAGCATGCTTTCACAGGTAGGCTTCAAAGTATTGTTGACAAGAATAACAAAAGATGGCGGAGTCGTTGGCTACTTATAAATGTGTGTAGTATCTATTTTTTTACTTCGTATATTAAATTTGCATAATTATTAATATACATATCAATGAAAAGGTTAATGTACATGTAATCGCTCTTTTTCTTCCGATCTAAACATTTGATAGATGTTGCCCTCTATCGTGTTTCACTATACCCAGTGGTTTTTTATGTTGCCACTACTTTTTAACATTGCTCCTTACCGTACGTAGACTGTCCGAATACGAAGTATTCTTTCCCAAGCATGCTTGTACGTCAGCAATACGTCAACACCAGGAATGCTTTGCCGAAGCTTACTTGGTTTTCAGATACGGCTCATGTTTAACGGAGGAGACTTTGCGAACTTTGATAGTTTTCATAGGCCATTCAGCTATACAATGGAGGATAATTACTACACTGTTACACCAAGCATACATGTTTACTAGAGCTGAGGGGCTCTGAAATACAATGTTAAGTTCAGGAGACGAATATTTCTTAAGCCTCACAATGTAAACTGGATATATATTCGCAATCTGTCTCGTCAGCTAGAAGGCAGTGCATCCCACAATTTCTGAGATTTTTCAAATGATCTTAAAATTGACATTTGATTCTCTAGAAAACTGGGATATCTCAATCCAAACTTTTTGTGCAAAATGAATACGTTTGCGGTGAGGTACGAATCAGGATTAATGAATTCTGTTTTCTTTATTGGAGGAAACTACCCTATGTTGAGTTCATGAAATAGAGTCCGACAGGAAGCACGAGATATGCTGAGAAATGCTATCCTTTGAATGCATGATGATTTTAAACATGTGTATGCTGGGAATTGGAAATAAACTAAGGGGTATGAAAAGGTTATAGAAAAGTGTTTGAAAAAGGGGTTTACATGGAGCACTATTGGTCATCAGTCGGATGACCCTCTTCTGTATTTAAAAAATGATGTCTGCATTCGGGATGAATCCCAGGGAGAATACTAAAGTTCATTAGGGAATAAAATTCACCATAAGAAATTGATGTTGTGCTTTACTTATCCTAATATTGTTTGCGATAGGCATGACTTATAGATGAGGCCTACGACATAAGGCATGACATATGACTATTTATAGGTAGTATGAAAAGAGAATAATTTGCCATGAAGAGAAATACTTTAAAAATTCAATATTATAAAATCCATGGAAATGACAAAAATCTGCATTTGTGATCTCAAATTTGGTTAGAATGAGTTTTGTTTTACACAGCCATTTAATTTCTTTTACAGATTTTTCATTTGAGTAACATTATCACCCAAGTTTTGCCACCAAAAATTGGTGAAGCATCATCACTATGATGTGAGACAAGTGGAAAATTTAGAGAAATAAAAACCTCTTATTATTTTTCCAAATCATATAAAGTTTTAGCAATCTGTCTCAAATCCGTCTCATAATTACTAGACTGCTACTGGTTCATGATTGAGAAAAATGCATTCTTCTGTCAGCTAAAGCTCGTGTTTTTGGCTAAGATAGTGGATTAGAGACAGCACATGCAAGAGTTGTGTTATAGGAGGGTACTGAAGGCACGGACTCAAAATCTAAATGAATTATTTTAGAACCCTCAAATAATTTTGATGCCACAAGCTACAGTGAGTTGATAGATGCTACAAAATGTAACCAGCTGCTTCCTCCATTGTTCAAGAGCTTGACAATAGAGATTTGTAAGTTCTGTAAGATAAAACTCTGGCTGACCCTTTGTGAAAAAACTGTTAGATTTCAACAGTTACTGTTGAATTTCAACAGTTGCCTACTTTACTGTTGAATATTTACACAGTAACTATTGGATATAACTGTTGGCCCAAATTAATGTTGAAATTTTCAACATTTTTTTTGCATACGGGAGTTTGATTTTTTAAATGCTCCCTGCCATGAGCAGGCAAATATTTCGCAGAGTCTGTGTCAAAGTGTGGCAGCAAGAAACAGAGGAGGCTACATTGGAGCATCGTTGCTCTCTAAATCCGCAGTAGCAAAATTGGATCAAAAATGTGAATTTAAGACAAAATCCTTGAATGCATAAACATATCTAGCAAATCATAATTGGTTTGTTGGTTGGGCATGGAACAGGTGGAACTTGAAGTTGAATGAGATTGTAGCCACCTCGTAGTGACTTTTGACTTGATTCTTAATAAAATTGTGAATTGGGCAAAGTTTTAAAATGGTTGTCAGAATAGAATGTATGAAAAAATGTTGTTAAGAAAAGTGGCCTATTATAATTTGAAATTACTGTGTGTGTCTGATTATGAAATGGTAAAATCCCTAATTTTTCACCAAAATTGTAAACTTTTACGCCATCTGTACATACTCAAACTGTTGTGTATGGTTTTCAAATATGATTTTGCTGTCATCAAGGAACTCACTTTTAATACTTAGACATTATTAAAAGTAAAAAAAAATGTTTCATTTACATTTTGAATGTGATGGTAAAATTTGTTTTGTCTTTTTTTCTAAACTTTAGGCCATCAGAGCTAACTGAAAATCCTACGTATGATTTTTTTCAATATCTTTCCAGTAATAAGCTGGCAAATACACGACTTTTGAGTTCTATTTGAATTATTAACTTGAGAAATTGATTCTTTTCAACCCACCCTAGTGTACAGTTACTGTATTAGTTTTCATTTACTTTTCCAGGCCAGTGTCACTCAGTGATCTGGAATCCCTTGATGGAGAATTCCATCAATCCCTGCTCTGGATTAAGGAAAATGATATTACAGGGCTTTTGGATTTAACCTTTGCTGTGACTGAAGAAGTTTTTGGTCGTGTAGCTGAGAGAGAGCTCAAGGCTGGAGGTCGTAACATTCCAGTCACAGAGAAAAATAAGAAGGTAAGTTCTAGAATTTTTGGTGTATTTTGAATTTAATTATTTCCCCTAATGAACGTCTATTCTTTCTACTTCTATGGCCACCTTCCTTCTTGGTGTTGTGTAATGACAAAATCTAGGCAAAAAAAGTATCAGCAAGTGGACAATTTTCAAGTAAATTTTTGTGGGAAATTTAGAGGTTTTACCCTATAAAATTGATGGAGTATAAAAATATCAGTCAATGATGTATCCATACTATGCATGAATACTTTCTTGTGTTTGAATGTGATTGGCTCATCCAAGTATTTCCACCAAATTATTGAGCATGAAATTTTCTTGTTTGTGTAAGCAATAATTAAATATTAAATACATATTTACTATACCTGAAAAATTCCTGACATAATTTTGAAAGTCATATTCAGAGTGTCTTTTCCTGTACACAAAAAGTGTGTTATTGTAGATATACTGTTAAATTCATCATTTTCATCAGTCAGTCAGATCCTGAGATTGGTTTGACCCTCAGCTTCTAATCTCTCTATATTTTCATATTTCTTCCCTTTGACATCCTTCATCACATGTTCCATTTTCAGTAAAACCTCGTATTTACATTATCAGAATTTACATTATCAGAATTTACGTTTTCCTGCAATTTACAACGTTTTTATCAGATCCCATCCAATTTCCTATATCTCCAACGTATGTAGAACCCTGTATTTACGCCATGATTTTTCTGTTTTCCCGCTGTTAAAAATCCCTTCTATGACATTTAGCCATACATACCAGTCTGTAAAAAACACTGTTATACCTTGTTTCGTGCATATACAGTGGAAGCTCAGTATAATGAGTGCTTACAATGGCCGGGAAATCACTCGCTATAGCAAGCGCTCGTTATATCCGAAGGTTCTGAATAGAGCTCCTCCTTTCCCACAGTTTTTCTTTCTTTCCGTTTTTCTTTCGTTACCATGCTATTAGAAACAGAAGAGCCGTTTTTGTGCACAATTGCATATTCATCGATCATTTTGCGAATTAAATCTTACAAAACAATAATTTATGCTTTGCTGAAGTCTTCTAGTGTTAACTGATACGTCCATTGGTTAGGAAAGTTGTAGTGATTTGCCAAAATACAGCATTTTTTGACGTTCGAAATATTTCTGTCGTAATTACCTATTCCTAGCCATTCCTAATATTCACATTCAGTTATCTCTCGAAAATTAGTTGCAGCGAGTATTTATTTACTGAAGCAAATGCCTCTATCGGTTGCGCTGAACATCGTGTGTTGTGCTGCTATCTGGAGGATCTAGAGCGTACGGAGGTAACTCCCGTGAAATACTACTTCCGAGAATTATGGATGCATTCACCCAAAATTGTATATATCCATAAATTCAGGAATCATAAAATAAAAACTTGTTAAATGGGATAAATTTTAATTATTTGTATAACATCGGCACTGGAAATATTTACGAAAACATTGAAAAATATGCACAAATTGAATGTGGAACGTAGGTTTTCACAGTGAAATTCATTGTCATCAGATACTTTTGGGGGCAGCTGCATATGGCGCGTTGTCAGAGTGCAAGCTTTAGCGTCCATTACAGGATGCATCATCAGGCCATTGCCTGATGATGCATCCTGTAATGACCACAAAATTTGCAGTCTGACAACACGCCATAGGCAGCTGCCCCCAAAAGCCTCAGATGACAATATGCACAAATTAACAAATGTATCAGAAAATATAAGTACCTATTCCCATTATTTCTGCTAACAGGAAAAATTAACAGAAACCAGGATAAGTGAATCGTAAAATTATAAGGAAATAAATAATTCTTTGTCAACGGAAAACTTTGACGACTTCGTTACGAGAATAAAAAGCATAACAAAACAAATGCCGTACCTTTTTTATCATATATAAAATTGCTTCACATTAACAGCACAGTACTTTAAATTTCTATTCCCGGCTGAAAAATGATTCAAGCATTGTCTGCTTCAGTCTAGAGGCAGGAACAAGTGGGCGGGCGAAGGGATGGGAACTAGCGAGCGGGCGGAGTGGCGGGAATGAGCAGGTGGATGCGGGAGGGAAAAGGCAGGCAGGCTGAACTCCGTCCCTTATACACACCACCGCTCTACGCTGTCGTGTGATTGGTTAGATGCTTTTCAGCTTGTCCATCTTCCGCCCACTCCGCTATGTGAACTTGGCTCAACAAAAGAACTGGAAAGTGCGAGTATTCGCAAGGTACCCCAAGGCAGGCCATAAATTGTCAGCACCTGGACTTGGTTGGGCTTTAAATAAAGTAGAGATGGCACAAATCTTGTATTCTAAGTTGCAGTTGACTAATAATGCCACGAAAGATAAATACCATGCGTTAATTTGTACTTTGCAGTGCATTGCCCTCAAGAAATATCGCTCGTAATACCGAGTGCATACCGTGGCAGGAGCCTCTTGGCCTCGCTATATCCGTTTTCTTTTACATGTTAATCATGGGCCTTTTGATGGTACATTGCCAATCACTCGTTATTTTGAGATTCTTGCCATACTCACTATAACGGGCTTCTGCTGTACACTTAAAAAACAAGAGAGAGAGCAGTAATGTGCTCCATTTTATGGAAGAATTTGAACTTATCGGTGTAGCGGGGCAGTACACAGGGCCACTAGTGACAGATAGACGAAATATAACTCGAGATCATTTCAGGGAAAAGATTCCTACCATGAAATGAATGTGCATAGGACATAATTTATAATTTAGGAACACATGCTGGAGTATATTTAGGTTGTGCAGAACGAAAATTAATTTTTACCCACACATTATGAATTGTTAAAAATACCTTAATGAAGTGAACTCGTGGACGATAACAGGGAATCATTCATCCGACCATCGCGCTGCATTAATTCAACAGTTTTATTACACATTACTACAAAACAATACTTATTGAAAATATAGTTTTATCGCGTAAAAACAGCATTAAATAAATACAATTATTTTGTTGAGGAATTTTTGGCCGGTAGATAACTGCTTGCGCTGGCCGACCAGCAAGGTAGCTCAATATTCTCATGTGTTGTTTATGTTATCCTTAATAACTCTGGAACATAAATTTTATTTTACTTGGAATTGGGAAATGGATGCGAATAATATAATTTCAGATGACTTGAAGGTTTTCAGGTTTCTACCGCGTTTGTTCTTCCCTCTGGACGATAATTTCATCTGCATTCTAGATGCCATCTTCAGGGCCGAGGATCGCGTTCATCAAATTTCCTATATCTTTGTACTATACATTACCTATACTTCAGACCTGAAGATGCTGGCTGGAATGCCGGTGAAACGGTCGTGCAGTAAGATGAACCAATGCGGAAAAAAAGGAAACCCTCGAATAATCTTCTAATCATCGCGGAAGCCTTCGCAGCAAGTAAAATATTTTCAATTTAGGCATAAATAAAAATTGTGGATTCTCATCTACATCTACATCTACATAATGCCCTGCAAGCCACCATAAAGGTATGTGGCAGGGGGTGAATTCTCACCAAACATGCACTACATATCATGCATAAAAAGAGGATCAGTACTTGTATAGGTACTGTTCAAAACTATGCTATTTAAAAAAAGTTAGAAATAGCAAAACATACATGCAAAAACATGCCGTTAGTTGGGTTAGCTATAAGTCCTTATACCAACATGCAGCTACCAATGTTATCCATTGCTACACTCGTACTGGATATATATACCGTTATTCATATCCCTAATAGTACGAGGAAAAAAGGACATTTTGAATCTGTCAGTTCGGCAATCTATTTCTCTAATTTTATGATTATGGTCCAGTCTACCATAGTAAGTTGGGGTCCGCAAAATATTTTTAACGTCATCACTGAAAATATGGTCTTGGAATTTGTTTAAGAGATTAAGTCTTAATTTCAACCTGCGATCTGACAATGATTCCCAATTTAATTCATTTAATAGACTGGTTACGCTAGTAAGGTTAAAAAATTGGAATCGGAGAGTCACGAACCATGGACGCCCACATTGTGAAGCGAGTACTTTACCCCAAACCCAAACTGCACTAAAGTTTGCAACTCATGATGCAACTCGCACTGATAAAGAGAAACATCTAAGATTACCGGTGTCTACAATGGATACAATTATTAAAAATCGCCATGTGATTCAGAAACATGCTAGCTAGTGCAGACACCTGTAGAAAAATAGAAAATGTCAAGAAATCATGACATGAAGGAATACCAACTTAAAAAGTGGTTTTTGAGTTGTAGATCATCTAATATCATCGTGAATGGCTTCGTTGTAAGAGAAAAGGTGTCACATAATGTATAAGTTTGGGAATTATAGATTTGACCACCTCCAATGGTTGGTTGGATTGGTTGAAACATTGGTAGAAATATTTCGTACAAAAATAAATAAGAACAGCTCTATATGTACTTTAAAAAATAATTAATAATATTTCTCTAATTCGGTTTATCGGTGTTTCTTATTTATATATTTACTTTATGATGTTAAAGTATGCATGTGAAACTGAAAATTGTCTTTTTCCCACTATTTGCATTTTCCCGTGATTTACACTTTTTTCTCTCCGGTCCCTAGAAAAGTGTAAATAAGGGGTTTTACTGTATCTCAGATGAGGCCTTCCTTTGCTGTTCTTCCTGTTCACTTGTCCTTTGACAATTGTCTTCATCAGGCATTCATGTCTCATGATATGGACTATTAAGTGTTCCAGTCTTCTTCTTCCTAAGGTTATTCAGAAGACTTTTCCTTTCTCCCACTCTTCTTAGGACTTCCTCGTTACTTTCTCAGTCAAATCATTTAACCTCCATCATTCTTCTGTTGTACCACATTTCAAATGCTTCCAATCTTTTCTTCTTTGCTCCTGTCATCATCCATGCTTCACTGCCATAAAGAAACATGCTCCAGATGCTCATTCTGATGAATTTGTTCCTTAATTCTACGCCTGCATTTCCAACTATAAGTAGATTCTTCTTTTGGCAGAATGCCCTCTTTGCCTGGGCCATTCTACTGACTATATCTTTCTTGCTTCGTTCTTCGCTGATGTCTGGCCCCTGTCCCTTCCGTTGTAATTAGAATCCATTTCAGATCCCTCTCTGTCTGTGCTATGTCATCAGTGAATCGCAGCATGCTAATTTGTTCTCCATGGATATCTCCCGAAGACTTCTCTTTGATTCCATTGATGGCTCTCTTGATGTAAACATTAAAAATTAAAGTACCTTGTCTCACTCCTTTGCTTCTTCTCAGCTGGGTCCAGATTTAATCACAGCTACTTCGTTTTTATACAAACTGGTCCTTCAACTATTAGAAGAAATTTGAATATACTTAAATGAGAATTTTCAAAAGAAATATGTATTTGCTTTTGTGTGCATTTCCACTATGCTGACATTCACTTGTTTTCCCTTTGCTCTAAGAAAAGAAAAGCCCCCAATTTATTCTCACTGCCATTCTGTTGGGTGTCGAAACAGGAATATCTGGAGCGGGTGGTGAGGTGGAGGCTGGAGAGGGGAGTCGGAGAGCAGACGGAGTCCCTGGTGAGGGGCTTCTATGAAGTGGTGGACCCGAGGCTCGTCTCTGTGTTTGATGCCCGTGAGCTGGAACTGGTGATTGCTGGCACTGCTGAGATTGATTTTGCAGACTGGAGGAAGAATACAGAGTACAGATCTGGTAAGCAACAAAAAGGATCGTTTATTATCCACTATTCTCTTGTTAGCCTCAAATTCAGCACAAACTCAGCACAAATACACACAGCATTCAGAGGATAGAAATATCTGATAACACTTCGTTTCAGGTTTCTCATTGTCTGTGCTCACAGCAACAACCACCCCATCATATACTTCATTTTGAGTATGAAAAATGAGTATTATCAAATCGATACTCATTTTTCCATCACTGGCTTGGGTTTATGACTTAATCTAGTAGGGATGTGCGAGTAGCACTTTTTGACCTCGAGTCGAGTTGTTAAGTACTCGTGAGTATCGAGTCGAGTCGAGTTTGTACATTGTTGTACATGAGTGAAGAGACCCAGTTCTTACTTAAGTGTTGGCAATTAAAGTTAGCCAGCAATCTGACTATCAAATGGCAGGTCTACCTACCTAATGCATAGTTATAAATAGTCAAATTAATATGGCACGTAGCGCAGGCCAAAAGACATAATGGAAATTTCCCGGTAGCTCTCGAAATAAGAAAATTACCTTCATTCCTAGGATTACTCAAAAATGTGTAAATTAGCTTTCAGTACGGTACCTAGAGTGTACCTAGAGCCTTATTTGTGCAGTAAATATTTGATAAGCTCGTGCCTCAAATTTATGATTGGCCGTTAATTACATAGTTAGTTTTTTAACATAACTTTTCTTCCTCTTCCAATTAATGGCACCATCTCTTCAAAATTGGTGATTTCTGCCTAAACATGATAGAACTTAGAATCATAAAAATGATCTGTGTCAATCACCCCCATTTGCACGATGCATGAACACCCAATATCAGCACGGGTTATTTCCAATATCCATTAATGCAAGTTAATAATGTTTGAACAATGAATTTTCATTCACGGATGAATGTGAGCAGGTACATGAATTTTGTATAGAGTCCTGTGGATTAAAGTTTTCGATTTATAAGGAAATATATTTGAACAAAAATTTATTATAGATAATTATCTATAGATATTTATAATCATGTATCTTAAGATATGACTAGGAACTTGGCAATTAATGATGTAATTTATAATCCTAAATAGGAAATAAAAAAATGGAATAGTAAAACTTACAAGTTTTATACGATACCTATATCATCCGTAATGCCCTTATAATAGGATGCCTACCATCCGTTACAAAATTTCCTTCACCCGTGAGTTTGAAGACCAATATCTCCAAGATGGCTAAAGCGATTCTAAAATAAAGTATATCAAATTAAAGCTTGTTTATTTCTACGTTTACTGGTAGTATTAAAATATTTTTACAATTTTTTTTATTGAAGTACGTGTTTAAGAATGGATTTTAAGCGAATTTTTTTTTGATACCGGATGGATCCATCGAATTCGGGCATCGTAAAAACAACACAGATTGAGATATCAAACTTTCCTTTTCACATATTGTAGCTAAGGGCTTTGTTAATAGTTATACGAAGTTTCATACTATTACATTCATCAATATTTTTGTTATTGATGAATTTGTCTGACTGCGTTATTTTCCGTCCCGCGAGCATTCCGTTCCGGAAATCACCGTATTGACCTTTCTCTTGCTCTCGAGTCATTAATATGAATCCACTTATGAAATCTCAGTAGAATTCGTTGATTATTTGATATCGATATGTATTTATTTTCAGCTATAAAAGCACGCTCAAATGTCCAGAGCATGCCTGGAAAGGTTGCGCGCACGTGGAATCATCTGCTGCAAGCAGATCGCCTATCGCTGTGAATGAGTCATGAGGACTCGACAATAGCGGAAAAAAGTATCGCCTTTAAGAATGCAACTCAGTGTCATTTTAAAAACTGACCTTATCTTAGGAAGCATACCGTCATTATGCCTCCTCACGTAAAGATTTTGGAGACGGAGTTGAAGATAATTTAAAATGTAATTTGTTTCTTTCGTCGAGAAGCCGAGAAATGTGGGTACAAAAGCTATCTCTCTTATCGCTGATTTTATTTTGGTGAATACTGCAACTTATAAACTTTTATTCAAGCATAGGCAAGGATATTTTTCCTGTGCATACTAGAGAAATTTTCTCGCGTGGTGTTTGGTGCGCGTGGTACCTACGGTAGCTTACAACTTGACAACCTCGAGCAGCTTATCTCTCCAGGCCAAAAGTCCTGTCGCGTGGAGCTCGCTTTCCGAAATAAATATATACACGTTGACAGCATGTCTAATTCTCCCAATTTATTAAGTCATTTTACACATTCTTAGTTTTCAAACACTAAGAATACCATCAAAACGAACTAAATTTCCGACTTCCGCATGCTGAGATAGCGCATTTTTGTATATTATTCGTTACGTAATTAGTAACTGAGTAATCTATTTTAAACTGTGTTTAGTCTAAGATAAATATATGTTCCTAATCTTATGCGAAGAAAAGAGAAGTGGCTTTTCATGTGTATCTTCAAGTGGGCGTCAAACTTGCTTCCCGGAACTTAAATAATATCCGGCGTTTTTATCTGTCTCAGTCGAAAAATTAATTAATATAACCAACTAAAAATATATTTTTGACATTATTAAACGTACAAATAAACAAGATTTAGTTCGATATACTTTATTTTAAAATTGAACTACTCATTTTTGTGATCTAAGCCTTCAAACTCAGGGGATGGTATTTTACAACGGACATTAGGTGCTTTGAGTTCGAATATCGTCCCCCACCCCAGACTTTTTCCGCGAATATTTCGGCCAAAAAGGGGGGGGGGGGGGGCTAGCTACATTCTGATGAATATGGTACATATGCGGTTTCATGGACCGTGTAACCACCGATTCATCCATTCGTTCACGCAAACGTACATAAATCCGTTCACATAAACGTACATGAAACCATTCACGCAAATGTAAATGAACGTACGTAAGTACATGTTCGTACGTGTTATCTACCGTGTAACCAGAGATTTACTCGATTTTGATGATAGCGCTTTCTGTCAGCAGATTTCTGAACCTATTGGCTTTGGCGGCTCCGTCGACAAAAACTACTCGACTCGACTTTTGTAAAAATACTCGAGTGCTCAAGTCGAGTACCAACTACTCGACTCGACTCGAATTTTCGAGTACTCAAACATCCCTATAATCTAGTCTTTCCCTGTAGATCATATTACATAAAATTGTTATAATTTGATTTCCTATGAAATGAAAAAATAATATTTGATGCAAAAAATTTTATGATAGACATTTTGTCTGATACCAATTTATTTGATTTTTTACGGCTAAAAATTTTGGTATCTTCATTTCAATTGTGTTGGTGACACAGGTGTTGGAAATGAATCAATAATAATACCTGTTGGTAAATGATATATGAGGCTTTTTATTTAATATATGCTTTGTTCTCTTAATGTGTAAACTATCTGAAGTAGAAGTGGATGAAGTTAATTGCTATATTTTAAGACTCATAATTTCATTTTTTCGTGGAGAAGTTTACGGGATATTGATATGCAAATCAATGGATTTTACATACCTCAGACTTGCCCTCATTGCTGCTGGCAATAAGTTTTTGGTACTTAGTGTCAGCTGGTTGTTAGTAAAATGATTTTGAGTTTATTCTGTACTGTTTCTAATATTTTCAGGTTGTATACTTTGATGCGTTTGTAGTATTCAGGCAAAACTAGGAATTATTGTAATCTGTTATGAGTAATGTATCAAATTGGGATCGCGATAACCTTAGAGGCATCAGCTGCTGAAATTGCACAACAGCAGAACTAGTAATGCCATTAATTTTTCCGCGGCAAGTTCACGATCCTTTAATTCGTTATTAAGTAAGCACCTGGATGAAGTTAATTGCTATATTTTAAGACTCATAATTTCATTTTTTCCTGAAGAAGTTTACAGGATATTGATATGCAAATCAATGGATTTGCATATCAATGGTGTTTGAAATTTTGCTTTAACCCCTTGGTCAGCCATGCAATACACATGACAACAGCTTTGTGACATAATATGTCCAGCTGTTCGAGTACATCTTGTTCCTTTGAAGCATCTAAAATTTCCTCAGTGAAAGAGGATGTCTTGATAGCTTAATAGGTCCAAGCACGTGACCGGATATGGAATTGAGTCCCGGTCAAGGTGAATTATTTTTTTCTACCTTGGGATATTGTTATCTCTTTCCTCGCTGTGGTGATTGATATTCATATAAGGAATATTAGTTGTAGATTAACAGAACATCACATTTTCAGTGATTATTTCATCCTAATCACCATCCTCCTTACTTGATAAAAGATAAATGTAATGTTACATAAATGTTTCTGTACATGTACACAGTTTTTCGGAGCATGTTTTAGTTTTTTAAGCATCGTTATTTTCCTCCTTTTTAGGATACCACGATAACCATCCCGTTATCCAATGGTTCTGGCAAGCAATGGAGAGGTTCTCAAATGAGCAACGCCTTAGATTACTCCAGTTTGTGACTGGGACTTCAAGTGTGCCATACGAAGGATTTGCTGCATTGCGGGGATCAACCGGCCCTCGGAAATTTTGTATTGAAAAGTGGGGGAAGCCTGATAGCCTTCCACGGTGAGTACCATTTGTGAGTGAAGAGCCTCCAAATTGGGAAAGGGAATCGCTAACGATTTAGTTGGTGAATAAAGCATGATGCCCAAGGCTGCAGATCAGGAGCTATCAGACTTGCTCTGTACGAAAGAAGTGGCATTGAAACAGATGTGATTATTATAACAGATGCTTTTATTAGGTTCAGCTGATATTACCGCTTGCATATCCATTTGGTGAAAAAAAGAATTAGTGATAATCCAACATAAAGTGATTGATATAAATTATATTACTTTGATGAAAGAAGCACTTGATGTGTTTTACTTAAATGATGCAAAGTTGTTATTTCTATTTGCTGGGAATATTTATTTTTTATTTAAAAAATATGAACTAACTTGGTATTATAAGTGGATAACTAATTTAAATAATGCAATAATAATATTTTTTTCAGTCCCGAGGTTCTTATGTGTTTTATGGATTTGTATAAAAAGAGAAATGAATATGATTCCTCCAGCTCTCTCCACCTCATAATTCTGCCCCTCATGCCATTTTAAATTTTCTCCCCCATACTTGAAAGAATCTTTTTCATGTTAACAGGACTTCAAGCAGCTGGATTATTGTTGCAAGAATAGCCATGGCAACATCTAGCTCCTTTAAAACCTCTAGAATTTCCACAGAGAAAGAGGACGCCTTGGTAGCTCAACTGGTAGAGCCCCTGGCCGGAAATCAGGGGGTCTGGGTTTGAGTCCCGGTCAAGGCGAATGATTTTTTTTCTCTGTGGAATATCTTGCTAATAGCCATGTGCTCATGCTTCCGCCTTCCTGTATTGACCCTCCCCCCAAACAGAATTCTATGCATTCAGTAAATCATTTAATTTTTCATTTTGTTGGCAACTCCTACCTCATATCATTGTTATCTTTACTCAACCAACTAGGCGTGCCATAAAGTGGCTTAGCAAATCAGGTTAGCGTGCTGAATTAGCTGGCCATAGTGCTCCTGCTCGTCGGTTATAAGAACTATGAGTCTTGGAAATTTCACTCGGAAAACTTCTTTCTAAAAATGGCTAAAGCCAATAGAGTAGTTCCCTTCATCAAAGAAAAGAGAATTCATTGCTTGCGATTTGTGCTCTCCTCAGATCTCCTGGTGTAGTGGTTATGAAAGTTATCATTTCTAGCAAATAGAGACATGTTGGATATAGCATATAGTACAACATAATAAACATAAATGGACGGCACAGTTGGCAGACCCAGTTTTTTAAACAATGGATGACAGTGTGCCCTGAAGGGGACATTACACATAGTACATACAATTTTTTTCTGAATCTTAAAGATTTCAAGTAGCTAGGAAGTTCAGATCCTCAGATCTCCTGGTGTAGTGGTTATGAAAGTTATCATTTCTAGCAAATAGAGACATGTTGGATATAACATATAGCACAATATAATAAATGGACGGCACAGTTGGCGGACCCAGTTTTTTAAACAATGGATGACAGTGTGCCCTGAAGGGGACATTACACATAGTACATACAATTTTTTTCTGAATCTTAAAGATTTCAAGTAGCTAGGAAGTTGCACTCCATAGGAAAATGCCATAAGAGATCCGGGAGTAAAAGTGGGCAAAGTAAACACTTCTGAGTACATAAATACTAACAGCATGCTTCAGCAAAGATAACATATAGTAGATAGAGTACAACTTTTTATATAAACTGTCGAATGTGTTGAACAATTCAGTAATGGATCAAGGAGAACACCAAAAATTTTGACTTCATCATTAGGTTTACAAACAGAACTGTCAACTAAGGATAACATTCTTTGGTAACCCTTTTGTGATGTTGATAGTAACATAAATTGGGTTTTAGGTACTTTTAGGGTTAATTTGTTGGTCGTACACCATTGAGACATTCTCACCATGGTACTGATTTGAAAAAGCTCAGAAATGGCAGAATGTGCTGCCTTGTTGCTGACGTGACAGGTAGTTTACATTGTGAGGCATAGGAAATATTCGTCTCCTGAACTTACCATTGTATTTTTGAGAGCCCCTCAGCTCTGGTTGTATATATGTATTTATAATAGCGTATGGAAAGTATCAAAGTTCAAACATTCTCCTTCGTTAAACGTGGTGTTAATATGCTGTCATTTTATAGGCCCCAGGGAATTCTACTCCTGGAATCCTCTGCTACTGCGGAGCATGGTGTGAAGTTCGTGATGAGCCAACTTCACCGTTTGCTTAGTAAAATGAATACTAACTGTTTTTAAATGAATCAACTGAAGAAATAATTTTTAATAAATAAATAAAAGTTAATCATGATAAATTAACTGAATAAATGTAACTCAGATACTTGCTAATAAGCTTTTGTGGAATAGCCAGTCTTCTTGGAAGCATCCACAGCACTACCTAGTGGCAGGTAGAGGAGAGATTGTCACGTCACACGTGTAATATACAAGCATGCAATAGTTTGGCCTTGCGTTTTGGGCCATTGATTTTTTTCACTTTTTGATTAATAAGGAACAACACTTAATGTCATTTTGCAATTGAATGGCTAAAAATGCATACTCCAGAGGTTATAGACTTTTGATCAAGACACTTAAAAAATAATAGGAATCTACCCTATTGTCGGAATCAATTCTAAAATATTCTGAGATGTTATCGGATGCTGAGGGCTGAGAAAAACCATCTAGATGGATGCATCCATGCTGATATGTTGTTTGGTGTTTCAGTGGCACTTATTTTGTGGTAATTAAAAAATAAGTTGAACCTAGATGATAAATGGCCCTCCTTTTCCTTCATCTTATAATATAAGAGTTATGCGCACCTTGGTTGAGATGTTGCTACAGAAAATAGATGCTACATTTTAAGTACAATAGATACATGTTTAGAAAATCACAATTTGATTCTGGTTTCAAATTATTCCCTTGGTATTCATTCCCCAAGATTTTCATTACTTTTCCAATATGATTCAAATGGATAAAAGTCCCTTTGCTAATGATCTATGTTTTATCTTTACTCTTGGCATCATTGAAATGGCGTTGGTACCTTCTGGTGCTTCTCTTGATGCCGTTTAGCACATGGTGTGTAGATCAGCTCTATTTGAAACATTTCCAATGTGGTAGAATATTTTTTATTTGCGTTTGCCTTAGTTGCATTATTTTTTTTCATTTCATGTATTTGTAGCATTATCTGTTTGAACATAAATGCTGTATAATTTGGTAAGTATTTTTAAGAAGATAAGTGGGAAAAGTGAAGTAATTCCAACTCAAATTATCGTAGGCATACTTTGTGTATCTTTTGGTGTTCTTTTCTTGTATATTTTAGCATAAAGTAGAGAGGTGCATGGTTTAAAGGAATACTCCTCTACTGTAATAAAATGTCTTTTAGTAGTATAATACGGACTTATTACTCAACTAAAATATATTGAGAGCAACTTGTTCTTTCTTGTCATGCAAATAGAAAACCCTGTGTTGAAGACTTTCTAGACCCAACAGCATGCTTCCATCTTTCTAATAAGATGATTTGTAAAATAAATTAGCGAGAACTCACGTCTTTCATCTCGGGTGACAAAAATGCCCAAGAACAGAGGACTCTTCCTCTTAGTAGGTACCTCTGTAATGTCTTCATTATATGGTTACCTTAGAATTAGTGTTTGTTTGAAGTTTTCATGCAGTGTTAAATTAATAATGATATTTTTGATGACTATAAATTTGGTAGATATGCAGTGGTAGTTCCACATGTTTTACTATGAGGAAATGTATACCCTAAAGTAATGTTCCCCAATTACAGCCATGAATGCAATGAGATCAGTTTTTTACTTCATTATCAATGCAGAGGTCATGGCTCCCCTAGCTACTGTGTTAAGTTTGCTAAATTCCGACCAAGATGGGTGCTCTAATGCAAATTACTATCACATTCACTTTTAAATGAGGGTTTTTATCGTTCAAAAAGCTAAATTCATTTTTGAGCGTATTTTAAGTATGATATATATGTATCTAGTAGAAATTCCTTAAACGAGAATACCCATTTGGAGGATATGGTTTACATTTCCATCTTGAACATGACTAATTCAAAGAATTGTTTATTCCAGTGCTCACACTTGCTTCAATCGTCTTGACCTCCCTCCGTACCCTACCTCCGAGATACTCTACGAGAAGCTCCTGCTGGCAGTTGAAGAGACCAGCACTTTTGGGATTGAATGATGAACACACAGTGCAATCATTATCCCTTGAGGCCCTTTGCTCACAAGAAAGTGATCCGGAGGAAGTGAATTTTAACTTTGAGAGGAAGCAGGCATCTCAGAAGTGAAATCTGGAAAGAAAACTATGATCATTATTATTAATTAAATTGTTAATAGCTGAATAATTGGGGAGTTGCTTAACATGGGAAAATATTTCTCTCATGCGCTCAAAAAAAAGGCAGTTGGAGTTGAGTTCTCACATGTCCATAAAATTTTTGAGCTATATATGTACATATATATATATATATATACATACATACACACATAGCTAGGAGAACCATTTGTTGACTCAAGTGCAACATATTTACATAAGTGATACCTGCATAAAATGCAATGCCTTTATTGTCAGTAGGAGATAACCTGCACATATCTCCATTGTCTCTCCTTGTTCACAAGAAACCTTTTGTGCCAATCACTGTATGTTTTAAATGTAGAGCACATATGTTACTCAAAATTGAACCATTTACGACGTGCAAAAATTTGTATTTTTGCAAATTTTCGTGCGATACTGTTTTTTATGAAAATTTCTGTTCGTGTCAATACATTTGAATCGTATTAGTTCAAAATGCAAAAAAACATCCATTTTTTGGATGGGCTATTTAAACTTATTGAGCATCGAGGGTTATGAAGCACTTTTATAGTCTTCGAAGATATTATATATGAATATACTGTCATTATATTAACAGTATTTTATAAAAACTGATTATAGATTTTTATAGGTTGTGAAAGCATCTGAAGCTTCATTTAAACAACAAGCGTGCTTTTCAGGCATGGATCTGAATTATGTACATTCTGATTGGACATTGGCTGTTAGATATTATTTGCACAATTTTTTGGCTGTGTTGCTTCACATTAACAGTGCTCCTATGTTCTTGATGAACATTCTGTACCAATATACCTTGCAGCCAGGGAGATCTTTATTCTAATTTACTTTTGTTGTTATCAATAGCAGTATTTTGCAGTTACCAGGGATGCATCTGTGAATGAGTTGATGTAGGAAATCTTTTTATTCCACCAAATATTATCCCTAATTGACTGTAATCCCTTGCAGTTCTCAAATGTATTCCCATGAGTCATAAGTGAGCACTTCCTTATTAGATAGTTTTATTTTTTTGAAGGCTATGTGATTGTAGTGAGCTAGTCATTATTCAGGAATCACCGGGATTAATATGTTGTGAAGTGTGTGTGTGCACTGTTTGATTGTGATATTTACAATGTTTTGTTTTATTTATATGTGTTAATTTATTTTTCCACTATTCAAAAAGTAAAATATATGAAGTCAATATTATTTAAGTATTTAAATGATTTTCAATTGAATTGTGAAAGTCTTATTGATAGTCGAGATATTGAATTTTTAATAAAACACCACAGTTGTTTCTGAATTCAAAAATTTTCTTTTAAATAACCTACTATTTTTTAGGGCTATTTAATGAAACACTCTTCAATGGCAAAAGGCTTTTTTCGTAAGCATCTCTTTGTAAAAAACTGCATGTAAAGTATAATTTCTATCAAGGGATGCAATATGACTCTGTGAAAGCTTTTGGGTAGGTCTTAGAGGCAAGTTCACTGGCTGACGAAAGGTGCAGTCATGGTTACAAATTCAAATATTTCATTGATGTGAACATCAGTGAAATATTTGAATTATCTTTAAGATATATCTTAGAGTTTTTTTCATTTCTCTTTGGCAGTTGTGTTTTTCCTTACTTAGAAAAGAACAACCCATAAAAAGTCCTTGTAGAATGGTTTATCAGTTTCAATTTGTCAAAATTCTTCAAGGATTGCGAACAAGTTGTGAACGACCTAGCAGAATCACTCACTGAAATATATGATAGCAGAATTTCAGCGGGTGACTCCGCTAAGGTATTTGTGACTAGTTCGCAATCATGGAATTGGTTTAAGTAAGCACCTAAGTGTTTCGAGTCAGTCGTAACTGTATGGACGGTGGTGCTGTGTGCACAACTCAGACTTTTTGTGACCTTGTATGTAAGGCAGGCCGATAATATCCTTTCCTTTATGGTCTCTAGAGTTCCACAGGGGAGGAGGAAGACTCAGTATCATAACTAGTAGAGTATCTGGCCCGAAATCAGGAGGTCTGGGTTTGAATCCTGGTCGAGGTGAAATTTTTTCCTTGTGGAAACTCTGCTACTGTCAAAATTGTAGTTTTACGTTTGGGAGGGGCATTTGTATTGTGCTGTAATTGAAGGCCATAATGAATGTTCCAAGAAATTTCCAGCCCCTCAAAATAATTCACTTTATTTTGAAAGCAGAGACCTTAGCAACTTTGATCATTGGACCAGGAATTTTTTTAATGAAAACATTGCCAACCCAAGGCTACAGGGATTAACCATGATTCACCATTATTTGTTATGACTATATCAGCTACTGAAACTGGAAGTTGATAGGACTGGCACTTGAAGGTGCATAGCAATCTACCGTGAAGTCAAAAATGTAATAGACATATGACCAAATCAATATAGTTATTGCAATAAAAGTTTCCTTTAAGAATAGGGTTCCCATCCCTCCCGTTTCCGCTGGGACAGTCTCCTTTTTTAATGAAAAAGTCCTGGGTTAATTTGCAGTCTCCCACTTTTTTTAAAGTATCTTTATGTGAAAAATTAATAAATGGATTTATACACGTTATTAGAACCTACTTCAATTGACTATCGATAAAAAATATCACTGTTGTTTTACATGATATAAATAACTACCCACATAGCATGCAAGATTTCAGCAAGTTTGGTTGAGGCTGGCGTATGGCTTGCCAAGATTGGCAATCTAGATGCAAGCTTGCTGCAATTTTGCCAATATTGACACGTTCCGTGCAAGTTACGCTCAATTTGCATGAAGTGTGCCAACCTTGGCAACTTTGCTGCAGGACTCTGGCAACATTGGTAGCAATAGTGCAAGGCCCAAGGCAATTGCAACTATACGGTTCCTACTAAGGGAGGAGTAGTGTTACCTTTGCCTGAACGCGCACGGCTTATTTCCCGTAGAAGAAAAACAATTCGAGCTAAATTGAAGAAGAGCGAGTTAATAGGAAAATTTTGCGCGAAATTAACTTAAGCATGCGTAACGATAAATTAACTGACAAAGAAGAACAAGTTTGTAAAGTCGTGAATACAGATTAATTGTGAATACAGATTAATTGAGTACAGAAAACAGTGGTATTGACGTCAGGGTTTCTACCAAGGATCCCGCGGCCCGTCGGATGAAGATGGCGATTGCCATATTACTGAGGAAACTCTTATTTATCTCTCCTGGAGTTGAAAGAATATCCGTTATGCATATTCATAACGGTCATGCTTACTTTTAGCCACAAAATGGTCATTGGGGAAATGTTTTAATGATTCAAATATCCGTGTCCATATGTTGTAAAGTTAGTTATCACTAACGAATTCATGCAAGCCAGCAGCTGTATATACACGGCCTCCCAACAGTCATTTGTTAGCGAAGAAGCGCTAGATAGCCATCGTGATATGCATTTCGCTAGGTCGTTTAGGATAAGGTTACAGGACACGTAGGTCAAGTATGTATTGTTAAGAATTGTATCTTTCGCGTTCACAAATGCGGGAAAGTCATTTTCTTTTTAAATTTTGAAACTATAGGGGTAATCATGCAAGTAGTGATTTTTTTGTAATACCTAACTAATTTGTTTCGCTATGAACATTGTTACAGCTCCTTTGCACAATTGCATTCCATAGGCAATGTTTTAGTGTGTGGTTCATGAATGCTTTCCTACCCTCGGCGTACCCTCTATTTTTGCCAGGGTTGAAACTTGCACAGGACTTGTGTGAAGCTTGCACAGGACTTGCGTGAAGCTTGCATGAAACTTGCTGCAAGCTTGCAGTGCAACCTTGCAGCAAGCTTGTAACAGGTGCAGTAGTCAGATTGCAGCAAGCTTGCTGCAAGCTTTAACCTTGCCGATGCAAGCTTGCTGCAAGGTTGCTATCTTGCAATGACAAGCTTGCTGCAAGGTTGCAGCAAGCTTGCTTTGCCATGTGGGTAGAGACTATGTTCTTTCTTTCCATTGTAAATACAATTAATGTTAATACTAGCTGATAGTAGTTATGAATGAGCAGCATAACTATATGTATTTTATATTTTTATGTTTGGCACGTCCCCTTTTTTCCAAATGTCCCAGGTTTTTATGAGTAAAAATTTCAGAACCTCCCAAATTTTAAGAAAAAAATTATGGGAATCCTGTTAATCCTTTTACTGCCAGTGGGCTGATATATTGGGCCTCTATGGCTGTGCAAAAATTGCCAAGGGCTGATATATCAGCTGGCTTACATTACATCATCACATATTTGTAATAATATGTTTCCTTCAAATCAGAGACAGCATGGATGATTTTTTCTTCCTCATAAAAACTGAAATATATCATCAACACTGAGACAAATACATAATTCATATATTAAAATTAAGTGCTTCAGATATATGTAAAGTTCATAATCTTATATTTTTCTTGTAAATGTGCTTGGCCGTTGTTTGCACAGTTTACCTAAAAGGGTTAAGAAAGCATATTGCAATAAATGGAATATTGCAGCAAAAAAATTGCCGGGAGATACAATTGTGAAGGAAACAATTGAGTCTTGTTCCATACATGTATAAAATTTGTCCAGTGCTTACCAATAAATATATTTTATTACAGGAAAACAACCCAAGTAGCCTACCATATTGGGCCAATATGAGCCAACATTACCATCTTGGCCCAATATGGCAGGCTACTTGGGAAGTCTTCAGTTCATAGGAAAGTGGAGGTGATTCCTTAATGCTTGGGTAGCATGCTATGGAGAGGGTCAGCCTTGAGTTATTTCATTTCACCACAGTTATTTTTATTTCCTGAAGTCATCTGGCAATTTATTGTGTAAATGCATTCCAACACAGACTTCCTCCTATTAACTGATGCCTACCTTGACACCACTATTACTCCCTAGCAAACAAAGCCGAGGTAAAACTCGTTTGATTGCTTCGTGTGGGTGAAAACGTGTTGCAGATGTACTAGGTTGTCAATGACTCATTGATTAAATGTTCAATACCAAATAATGACCTGTAATTCACCATGCAGTGTGCTGATTTTCATGATAGACCTAACTATGCCTTGGTTATGGCAGTATGTGACTACCACTAACTACATGCACTCACAAAGCTGAGCAGAAGGTTATAATGATAGATCTGGTGCTTTCCCGGCGTATCTGCTGTGTGAAGGTTTCTCGGGTCCCCCACCGGGTTATTGCATCCATGTCCACCGACATTTCGATTCCCGACTCGGTCATCGCCTTCAGGGCTTCTGAAGATTCTTTTACCGCCAATCTTCAGAAGCCCTGAAGACGATGACCGAGCCAGGAATCAAAATGTCGGTGGACATGGATGCAATAACCTGGTGGAGGACCAGAGAAACCTTCACACAGCAGGTTATAATGTTTGCTTGCAATCACTGCGTGCCATTTCTGTTTCCCTTAGCAATTTTAAAAACTGCCCCACTAAAGTGAACTTGATTATTTCATTAGTTAATGTGGTTCTTCATCAAGTATAACTGAGCGAGCGAATCAGAGGGATAAACTATGTTTTGTATGATAGCTCTAATTAATAATGATGAATACTTCCACATTTTCTTATGCTATCAAGACTTATAATACTCTAAGCAGACAGTGCCAATTAGTTGTAATTTGTTGCTCATATTTTTCTACAGGAAAGGATTATTATATTGAGATTTTTTTTTTAAACCAGGAAAACAAAAACTTGAGGAGATATAAGAGTACTGTTACCTGGGAAGCTGGATAACCATTGTTGGAGGAAGGTAAGGAAATTTTCGGTAGAGGAGCCCAGGCAAAAAGGGCATTTTATCGAAAGAAGATCTTACTGGAAAGAGAAGGCTTACAGTTGCAAATACAATTGTGTGGGAGTGAGGAAACATTTCATTCGAACATACATCTGGAGCATGCTACTATATTGGAAAATAATGGAAATTGGAGTGGTGGGCCTTCAAAAGCTCCTTTGGCACTTAGACCTCTTTAGCTCCATTGTGCATACCCATGCATTTGACCTGCCCACCACTTGCAGACTAGAACACCAACGTTGAGGTATGGAGGAGGGTCACCCATCTGACCTCCCTGTCCAGACCCAACCTTACTTAACTTCTGTGATCTGATGGGAACCGGTGTTTCAAAGTGGCCAGGACCTTGCCCACTACTATATGCCAGTTAAGCATTACAGCGACAGAGCTTTAGCTATAACAGCAGCAGAGAAGTCAAGGCTGGAAGCATTCATAATGTGGTGCTACTGAGGAATGATGAAGATAAAATGGATCAACCGAGTGATCAAAGGAAGAAGTCTGCTGAAAACTCTAAAAAGAAGACGGGACAACTTAATCAGCCATATTTTAAGTCGTGATGGCCTGATGAAGAAAATCATTGAGGGAAAAGTGAACGGGAAGAATGGAAAAGCAGGCTTCCATTGAGATACATGGAACAAGTGATGATTGATGTGAAATAGAAGAAATAAGAAAATATGAAGAGATTAGCTGATAGGATAATCGAGTGGAGGGCTGCATCAAACAATCTTAGGATTGTTAACCAACGATGATGGTCAATTTTACTATTCCCCAAAACATGCTATTTTTTGTTCTTATTAGCACTTATTGATTTGAAACTTTCTTAATGTTTCCTTTCGGTTTACAATATGATACTTGATGCTCATCGAGACTACAGGCAAATAGATTATTCTGTAAAGAATGGTATTTATAAAACATTTATCTCCAATAAAATTTATTTCTGCTGTGGATAAATATTATTTTTATCACATTCATAGTATACCTTCATTCATTCTTACAGAAATTTTTTACTGGACAGAAGTAGTTAATAATTAATCTTTAGTAATTAACTCAACAAGAATTTCCTGTAAGGGTAGCAATACGTTGGTAAAGCTTAAAGAATTATTTTAAAATTGTGCTGCCGAAACATCCCCATTTCATTTCATATGGAAAGATTTTCTGAAATTCTATACTTGTTTTTGTAGTTGTAACCAGGATCAAGTATTTTAATGGCAATATATAAAGGGAAAACAAAAATCATCTGTTTAAACTGAATTTTAAATAATTCGAGTTCCTACTGGTAGTAGTTTAACGTCATGGAATAGATGGCACTCAAAGCGCATTCGAATTTGAATTCCGACAACAGCGCCACGATCTCGCGAACGAACTTGGGACACGGGGGGCAGTTCAGTTCGGGAAGTGCTCATCGTTACTTGTGCTGAAGTTTCAAACTCGTTTGGTGTGGTTGAGGCTGTGCACGTGAATCGAGTTGGAATTGTGATTATCATCGCGCGATAGTTGGTCTTAAATTTAGTTCCAAGCGGTGCGGGACAGATCTCTTAATCTGTGGGTTCTCTACGTCGTGCAACAAGTGGTGTCTCATGCCGTTTTTCGTCTGGCATGTTTTAAACTTGTTTACTCAGTGAGGGAACAGGTTGTTCTGAAGATTTGGTGTTGGCCCACTGTACCTTTTGGTCTGCCCGCGTGAGACTCTGGATGTGTTGTCTACCAGTGTCTGCTTAGTATTTTAGTTGATAAAATGTCGAAGTTTAATAACGCCAACATGTTGTGTGTGAACGCCACCAGGGATGGATTGTTGTGTATTCCTGAAGAACGAATGTCAACATTGATCAAGAAGGAGCCTATCACCGCGGAGTATCATGTAGAGCACACTCCTTTTGCAAGGTAAATAAAATCATTTCTATCGTTCTATTAGGAATTCTGTGTGTCTATTAATTTGAGTTGAATCTTGATTTCACTTCGCGGTTGTTCCTACCATTTGTTGCTCCGGAAGCTTCAGTTTTCTTGTTCAAATCTCGCCTGTAACGCCACGATCATCGAGTGTTTGTCAATATTGACTGCAAGAAGTGTACCTTTGTTTTCTATTTAGTTTTGTTTGTTCTGTATGCGTTTGTAAAATATACTCAGGCGCAGTTTTTGTTGTCCCTGTGATGGCTGTGATTTACCGATTGCGAATTGCTTACGAATTTCAAACGTTTTACCGAATCTTCTAACGCTTTTTTTCCGTTTCAACTAGATGTCAAGTGTTCAAACAGAATGTTCAATTTAAATGTGAGTTCTTTTGTAAGTTCTAAGCACCTCGAAGTCTACTTAGGTGATGTCTAGTGTTCAAACAGAATGTTTAAGCTCTACGTGAGTATTCTTATGTACGTTCTAAGCACATCTAAGTATACCTAGGTCAGAAATACTAAATGTTAAACTATCGGTCACGGAAAAGTGCTTTTTCATGGGGCACGGGTACTTTCCTGCTTTGTTTTCTTTTGACATGGATCAATTTTGCGTTTGAATTGTTGGAGGCTAATCGTTTTCGAGTTAATTCTCGGATTCCATGTATTTATTGTTGTATCTTTCGGTGGTGTCATGTTAAGCGTTGAAATTTCTGGAAAAAAAACACCCGAAATTTAGGCTAAAATCGGATCCAGACTGGTAACGAATGTGTGCAACTTGGTAAATGACAGTGATACACTCATTGGTCTGATTTAGAATAGTGTGTATTTCATTTGAATGTGTTGATTGTTGTACGCCCTGTAATGTTTTCTGTTTATCTCGTTGTTTAATATCCGTTATTGGTTCCGTAATCTTCCGCAAAATAATTACACGCTCCAATTCTAACGGTAACTGTCATTTGATCACCGTCTACGATGATTAGAACTGCAGCTTTCTGCTTGGGAATGAATTTGAAAAATACCTACCAATTCCCCACTTCGTGCAGCACACCCAAATGTTCTTTTAATCCGGTGGATCATGTTTGTTTGTCGTAAATGGCACTTGGCCCTACTAAACTGCCCGTATTCTCATATTCTTTGAGAGATGCTTTCACATAGATCAGCGGTCCCTAGGGGTTGCTGTATCGAATGTTTTCCGAACGTTGAACTTACCGAATGAATACATGGTGAACTGTTATCTTTGGCAGTTGAAAATCGGGGCAATTATCCGTTGATCGAGTAGTAGCAAGGAGATGGATAAAAATGAACGTGGTAGATCTTTCTGCACAAAATATATCAATGCACTTTTATTTATGTTCACTTACTTTATTAGACCCGAAAACCTAACTTATCGACCCTACCTGCAGCCTCTTAATTGATGTTGTCGTAAATATTTGAAAAGGAATTTTGATACCCCATATTATTTGTGGGAATCGTCAATTTTCCGTGTCTCTGATGTATTTATTCTAGCAGCCTTTTCTTTCCCTATATGTAGTCCCTTCTTGTGAGCTCTCGCATTTGTGTGGGAGGGGAATTTCTTTGAGGGGCTGGTTTTCGCTTGACATATACTGATATCAGTATCATTAAATTGTATGGTTTGTGCACAAAGTTATGAGGATCCTTTTAAATATCTATGCGAACGATTGATTCAATTAAATAAAGCACTCAATGTGGAATGTGGCATAAGTATCGGCCATTGTGAAATAGTAGGGATTTTCGGAGTTGATGAAAATTAGGCTGCATGACAGCTTAATCTGGCGTCGGTGGTGGTCATTCTTGATCTCCAAAGTTCTTAAGTTTATACCTAGCTTCTTGTTCTACAAAGAAAGATAGTTATACCTAGATGCCGTGCCAGGGAAGTTAGTTTTTAGTTGTCCGCCTAGTCGTGGGAGAGGTCATAGGGGCGGGGAGGCTGGCTGGGAGGCGTCTTGTTTCCTCGGGAAGGAGTTTTAAGGTGGCTGGTTCGAAATTTACAAGTGTATAGATTTTCTTCATAATTGCATTATTTGTTCCTTTAATTATGGGTTAAAATTCTACTGGAATTTTTTTAAGGGTTTTCAATGTAGTTTTTGAGATATTTAAGGTTTTTTTAATATGGGGCCTTATGGAGCAACCCGCTTCGTAAGCGTCAATGGGGTAGTTTACCTTATTTTTTTATTGCCGAATATAATAGAGTTTGTAAAATAAAAAGACCCGTATTTTTCCGTTTTCTGATCCGTCAATTATTTCTTGAGTTATTCGCGGCGAAAAAATGATGTTTTTAACCCTTCCGGAAAAGTGGGTGTGGTGCAACCTCTGACGTGTATCGACTTCGTCCAATCACAACTGAGCCCGCGAAGCTACTTTGCCTTATCGCAATGGGGGGGGCACAGCTGCCTCGGCCAATGGGAGCGATTACGACAGCATATGTGCGAGCAGACCTTCCGAGAATCCCCCTCCACTCCCTTCCCTCCCCTAAAAGCAGTCAAGGACGGGAGGAAAATGACGTCAATGCTATCACAGCAGCATTTTCGGTGGGCGTCACCTTTTGCTTATTTAAATTTTTGATTTATGAGTGAAAGGTTGTGGTTAGAAGATTAATTGTTTCACTAAAATTCTTTTTTCGTTTCCATCTAACGATTTCGTGTACAAAATTACGATTTCGGTTCAGAGTAAACGCCCCCATTATGTGATATTCACGTTTCTACCTTACAGATTTTCACCAAAAACTGAAATGATGTGGATATTAGCCCACAATTTTTATTCTGAGAAAATCAATCATCAGTGTTATCGACTTATTTCCTCCGTATGTACGAAAGAAATAAAATATTCCTTAAATTTTCAAATATCACGCGCGAAGTTTTGAGATGCATTTGGCAACGTCGAATCAGACGAGGGAAATTCACATTAATTGCCATGAGAAAAAATTAATTTGGACCTTGGCTTTCCGGGCCACCGCGCAGACCAATACGCTACCCAGGATCCTTATTTCCCACGGCAATTTCACCGCCGTTCACGCGGCAGGCCTGAAATATCCTACGGACGAGGGAAATGATGGGAATTCAGGATTCCGTAGCAGATAGTCCATCATTACCGAATCATGTGGAGGTATTATATTTAAGTAAAGAAAATATTAGTTTCATTGAGTCATTTAGATTGACATTCGAACAGGTAACGTGTATTAGTGGTAGTATAAAATCTATAATATTTGTTCGCGAGTACATACGTATAAAGTGTTACGTTATGACTGAAAATTTTGAGCAGTTACCGAAAAGGCAGCAAAATAGTATAGAAGCGACTTCAGTTGTTAAAAATATCCAGGGTAAGAAGCCAAAGTCTTGGATTAAAACTTTACTTTTTAATTGCTAGTGGAATTAATTCATCTAAGTGATGTAATTTATTCCTCTTCGTAAAATTCCTACTCGGTGACCTTCCAATTTAAACATCAGTAAACTAGAGTCTTCGTCCTCATCGTCATTTTCCGCGCCTGACTTCTTCATGAAAAGGAATTGCTTGGCCCTCCTTGCAAACTCCTTCGAAACAAATTTCCCCTTGCTCCTGTAACACGAAGACATCTTGAAATGTTTTCAAGACAGAGCTTCGCTAACGCGCGAGAAATCACAGCAAATCACACCTATACTCGAATTCTAGAAAGTATTCGATATCCGAGACTTCGAATAATTATCCTAAAATAATTCGATTAATCGAGATCTCGATTAATAATGCTAATTACGTTGTTTTGCGTGTTGATGAACGACGCATCACATTAATTCACAACTGGACTGAACATGGTGCATTAACACTTTCTGCTCACTTATTAAATTTAATGTATTCAACAGTCCATAATTGGTAGAAAATATATTTTATTATATATTTGTCATTTTAAAACCAGTATTTTTTAAAAATATTTAACCAACTTCTGGCGTTTTACTTACAAGCAACAAATGAATTCACAGAATAACATTTAGCATATCAATTGCAATTATAGTATTCGAAATTCGAGACATTCGAGTCATGATTTAATATTCGAATTCGAGAAAACTGCTATTTGACCCATATACCTAAGGTTTAAACTGTTGTCATCTATGCGTCCTGATGAAGGAGAGGTAGTCTTGTCGTAATTGAAAGTCGCCTAATTTCATATGAGTCAGTGCGGAAGGATCTTACATGATTACCCGAAGGAGCCTTTTCAGCATCGGAAATCATTCTTCAACTATAATACAAAGTGGGTGGATTCCTGCCCGACCCAGTTTTCATCTATGTCTACGTAATACCCTGCGAGCCACCGCTAGGGTGTGTGGCACGGGGGATTTTGTCCAGGGCAGGCACGAATATCTCAACAGACAATATAAATATCCCTGTCTCTGGCCGCAAGACATCAGCTCGTATCGAACAACTAATATTTTGGTAAATAACCTCCGGTATATTTCTGAAATCCATTAAAAATCTCTGACATGAGTTTTTTCTGAAGCCAGGTCAGTTACGCACTGGCCTGGCAACCCGTAAGTCGCGGGTTCAAATCCCGCTGAGGGATGTTGTGTTTGTCCTAGGATTCAGATCTTCACCTCTAGGCAACACACTGCAAGCCACCGCGAGTGTGTTTGGCATGGGGTGATGATCCCCAAACATGCACTAATGACCTGCAAGGAAGCTACTATGTGAAAACATGCTAGATAACAGTGTCACATGCAGCTTCATGGTTAGTATCTACATTGTAATGCAGGGATTGCTTGTTAATACATGCATCATGCACTACAAACTACTCTAAAATATTTCCTCTACCCATCCCTTTGCTATACTGCCTATTCTGTTCTCTTGTAGTACGGGGGAAAAATGTCATTTTGAAATTATCAGTGCGACAATATATCTCTCTAATCTTATTTATCTGGTCGAATTTAGCATAAAACGCTGGTGTTTTTAATGTGTGCATATAATCTTCAGTAAAGTTATCCGATTGAAATTTCTCTAATAGAGTTAATCTGTACCTTAACCTAGGCTCTAGTAATGATTCACACCCTAATTCTTGTATTAATTCTGAAACACTACTCAACCTATCGTAACATCTTTTAACGAACCTAGCTGCTCTACACCGGACACTGTCTAGTTCTCTGATCAAACCTAATTCATTCGGATCCCATACACTGACTGCTTATTCAATGTGGGGTCTAACTAGTGAAAAGTAACATCTCTCCGTTGTCTTCTCGTCACATTTCCCGGGTACCCTTTTAAGAAATCCTTGCCTTTTCTTGGCCCGGTCGTATGTTTCCCGGATGTCCCCCCTGCCACACACCTTTATGGTGGCTTGCAGCGTATTATGTAGATGTAGATTATATAGATGATGTGTCTTCCCACGATAAATCTTTAGAGATCTTAAAGTACATAGTGCGAAATAGCCAAAGCCTCTATTAATCGCTGCTGTTGCAAATACTGGGAATTTGCTATTTTTCTTTGTTGAACCCTTTTTTGTTCAACTTCCGTTATGAATGACTTATGGTATGTAATCTTTGGGTGCTGATTTCGAGAGAATATTAGCGGTGCTCTGCGATTTAAGAATATAGATTTCTTGCACTGTGCAAGCTCGGTTCGGCAGAGTACGGCCATGGTGTTTCAGTCCCAAATTCTCGTCGAATTCATTGCATTTTCTCCCTGGCAGATGCTTTGGCAAGTCCTTTGTCTTGTTTCATTGGACTACTTTGGAGGCGCCCGCACATTTGCCCTCTACCTCTCTTAAAATGTTTCACAACTGCAATTATGCAATTCGCGACTGTTAGGAAATCGTGCACATTATCCCGCAGGTATCAATGTGCCCGCTTCGGACGACTTCCGGGTCCGAGCTGCTCTTTACCTAGGTATTTCTCGAAGAGATACACACAATAGAAGCGATTTGATTAGCTGAATGGGGTCGTTTACCATATTTTTTTATTGCCGAATCTGATAGAGTTTGTAAAATAAAAGGACGCGTATTTTTCCGTTTTCTGATCCGACAATTATTTCCCGAGTTATAAGCGGCGAAAAACTGATGTTTTTAACCCTTTCGGGAAAGTGGGTGTGGTGCAACCTCTGACGTATATCGACATCTTCCAATCACAACTGAGCCCGCGAAACTACTTCGCCTTATCGCAAAGGGGGGGGGGCACAGCTGACTCTGCCAATGGAAGCTGTTGCGACAGGATCTGTGCGAGCAGACCTTCCGAGAACCCCCTCCACTCCCTCCCCTTCCCTAAGAGCAGTCAAGGACGGGAGGAAAATGACGTCAATGTTATCACAGCAGCATTTTCGGTGGGCGTCACCTTTTGCTTATTTTAATTTTTGATTTATGAGTGAATGGTTGTGGTTTAAAGAATAATTTTTTCACTAAAATTCGTTTTTCGTTTCCATCTGACGATTTCGTGTACAAAATTGCGATTTCGATTCCGAGAAAACACCCCCATTGCTCGTGCACGGCTTTAGCTACTTTTACCTTGTTATACCTCATTTCGAAAACGGTATAAGTGTATTGTTAATAATTCACTAGAAGTTTAGACTTTTTAGATGCGAAAAGTTCGGCATCGTGAAGAAATTTGGAGAATATATG
This sequence comes from Platycnemis pennipes, assembly GCA_933228895.1. Taxonomy (NCBI): domain Eukaryota; kingdom Metazoa; phylum Arthropoda; class Insecta; order Odonata; family Platycnemididae; genus Platycnemis; species Platycnemis pennipes. The sequence continues at coordinate 134,155,672 of OW121851.1, forward strand.
GGATCCCTACGAAATGGGCCTAAATAATGGACTTGAACGCGTGCAACAAATCAAGTCTAAATTTGTAAACGTACGGTATGACAACTATGTTAGCGTAACAAGTCAATTAAATGAATTAAGGTGGGAATCATTGTCAAATCGTAGGTTGAAATTTAGACTTAATCTCTTAAATAAATTCCTGGATAATATATTCAATCATGACGTTAAACATATTTTGCGAACTCCAACTCACTATGGTAGACTGGACCATAATCATAAAATTAGAGAAATTGATTAACGAACTGTCAATTTAAACATGTCCTTCTTTCCTCGTACATTTAGGGATATGAACAGCTGTAAGTATATACAATAGCATAAATATGAGTGTTTCAATGGATTGCAGGATATAAGGACTTTATGCTAACCCAACTAACAGCGAGTTTTTGCATGCTTGCTGTGCAATTGTTATCTTCTTTAAATTGTGAAGTTTAGAATCGAGAATTATTACTAACCCTTTTTATTCTTGATATGTAATGCATGTTTGGTGTCACACACCTAACTGGTGTGCGACACACATAACTTGTGGCACTCAGGATATTATGTAGATGAAGATGAAAATTGCTGGGATATGGGCGATACTCTCGTGAGTTTTATTTGGAGAAATTCTCTCCAAGCTTTTTGGGAAAGACACTGCTATGGACTAGCTCGAACCTCCCTCGTATCTTAATAAACACTCAAGCCCCTCGCCTTAAGCACTCGACTGTCTAGTCTTTTCTTATCGTATTTGTTGGTCTGAATCCTTCTTAATGTTCATACTGGCCTGATAAGAAAAAAAATCAATGACTTCTTTGCTCATATCATCATTGCGCGAACTCGCAATTCTCTTTAATTAGAAAGCACTGCATGAATTTTCATTTTTATTGGTGGTGGTGCCAAAAATAATTATTGTATACCGTCTCGATTTCATTCGGAAACTTCTGGAACTTCTTCAGAAACAACGGAATCGTGATGATGCGTTGATGTCAGTCAATTAGCGCGCGTCGCCGTTCACTGGTTTACTCTATTACAGGCCACGGTCGTATAGGCGTTATATTATTATGTATATTATTGTTATATCGATTATAGGTGTTTACCTACTTTTCGAGCTGTCACCATGGCCTCACGCGTTTGTTTTCTCGACTAGACGCAGCCGAGGAAATAATCATCGGGCGAAAAATTAATACGAGTTGAAAGTTCGGCAGTATATTTAGTCTCCTGATCGTTCTAGTTTCAGGGACCTTTTTGTAGATCAGCTACGGAGAATTTGGATGAAGATATAATTTCTACGTAATGTAAACAGTGCCACCAGTGGGTGTAAACGATCCTCAAAGAAATGTAAAATAAATGGCTGAGCGAATATTTAATTTATGCATCCTCTTCTTGTCATGTAACTTATGTATTATCAGCTTGAATATCATCCGGAATAATGTTAGGTATGACTGCATTTAGAAATCTGAGCAGAATAGTGTAAATGATTGCCCAAGAACTTTCAGGAATGCACAAAGAACGTTGTTATGGAATATCTATAGATAGCTTTAAGGAATTTCTACATAATGATTTAAGGAATCTGTACGGACATCTAGGGATTAACAACGGGACGCTGTAAGAAATCTGTACAGAACTCTAGGGAATTTCTACAGAACGTTCTGCGGTACCCCTTGAAAAAGATGTTTCAATATTTTAAGGAGTTTCCACTGAATGGTTTAGGGAATCTGTACATAATGCCAGGGAATATCTACGATACGCCGTAAGAAATATGTGCAGAACGCTAGGGCATTTCTACAGAAAGTTCTACTTAATTCCTCAAAAATTGTTTCAAATTTTTTATGGAATTTTTCGGCAGGGTAAACTCAATCACACGTGCGGTGATATTTCCTTCGACTTGGGGGGTGTGTTTGAAACCGGTGGGATTACCTCGAATAGGTAACCAAGAAGTCACGTGGTATAAACACGAATGGATTGGATATTTTGTGTGTCCCAATCCATCGTTACAATATCATTAATTGTTTTCACTTGAGTTTTTCTCATCTGTCTCGACTATAGACCACACTGTCGAGACCAAACACAAGTGTAAACATTAAATGAGGTTGTAATCAGCGATTTTGACGTACCAAATTAGCGAACCAATCGTGTTTATACCACGTGACTCCTTGGTTACCTATTTGAGATAATGCCGACGATGTCAAACACAACCTCCGTTGACCTCATTTTCGTGTGGCCATTCTCATGCTCGAAGGGGCTAGAAGCCAAGAAACGTGTAGGTCAATCAGGAAAACTGTTCTTCCTTCCGACTTCATAAACGTTTTCCTCCCCGAATTTAAGGAGGAAGGCGAAGGCTGTCTCAGCATCCCATCCATCTCTTTCTCCGGCGGTGTAATATTAATGTCCTCCTCGGGTTTTTGACTTCGTGCGACATCTCCAGATGGATTGCGCTGTCTCAGGAGTTGACGTCCGAGCATAATTGCCCCGCGCGCGTCCCAAAAGGTTTGTATTCTGCTCGTATAGAGATACCCCTCGTTGAAGCGGAGCCAATCGCTTTGTCTCGCCCGGCGACGAGTCTAATTGAGTTAATCGCGCGCTAAATCGATTCGCACGATTCCCCGCCTCGGTCGGCAGGTGGGGCATTAATCGGGATGTAATTGCCGATCGGGGTTTGTTGACGCTTCGGTGTTGATTGTTGGGTTAGCTAATAGGTGAGACGCGGTTATTTTCTCTTTTGTTAAAGAGCGACTACGGTTGGCAAGTTGGCGTGTGGTGTAGTCAATTCTCCGCTTCGATGTGGTAATGATCGGACTTTTTTACATCTGCATAATACCCTGCAAGCCACCATAAAGGTGTGTGGCAGGGGATGAATTCACACCGAACATTCTTTATGTATAATGCGTATGTATAATATAAATGTCATTCAAAATCACAGCAGTATATATTTCGATATAGGTATCACGAATCTCGCGGCTGTCAGCTGCTATGTGTAAACGCTGCTTAACGGTTTCCGACAATGCGTTGCGTCGAGTAATAATCGATTCATCGATTGCGAACGAAGGAAAGGATTTTCGTCCGCCGTGACATGCAAAGGCTTCCGTTTGCTTTAATTTTTAAATGCCTAGCGACCACTTCTCGGCCTGCTGTTTGTTTTGGTGCGCGCGGCGGTCTTCCTTTGGTGTCGCACGGACGATGGGAGGGGAGGGGGCCCTCCCTCTCCTCCAGCGACAGGAAATCTTGACGCAATTGAGCCGGAAGGAAACCTCTCTACAATCACGCATGCATCCTTTATAAAAAGAAAAGAGAGAGAGACAGAACAAAAGAAGCGAGCGGTGCGGTTAGAGCAGATTCTCTTTTCCCTGCCGTGGATTAATAAACCGAAGTGCTGCCACCTAGTGGTTAGTATATCATGACAGCTATATAACAGATGCGGGAACGATATTAATGTTCGAATGCTTTTGCAGTTAGTGCGTAGCAGAAAAAGGAAATGGACAAACTCCAGAAGTATATTTTTCTCAATGCTTAGGAGCGTTTTGGCAGTGGAGCGAATGTATTAGAAGATTTAGTTTGGGAATGTATATTAGACCACAGGCAAAATAAGACAAAAGTCATCTTTGTACTGCCCACAGTTTAGATTTTATTTTCGACGCGTTTCAACGCCTCGGTGTAATCCTCAGGATAAACTTAGTTTTTCACGCTACTTGATGGACTAGGTGGTAGACTAGTTTATCCTGAGGGTGACGTTGGGGCGTTGAAACGCCTCGAAAATTAAATGGAAACTGTGGGCAGGACAAAGTTCACTTTTTTCTTCCTTTTTCAAAGATGCTGTACCACGACAACTCGCCTGATACTATTGAATTTAGATAACAGGTTAAAATGCAGGATATATCTCTAGCAGAAATTTAAGGAGGACATGTTCCCTGAAGATGTTACAAATATGTATGCTGAAAACCAGTGGACTACGGCAGGTAAGATCATGAATGTAATAGAATAAAATAATATAATAGAAAGTGGACAATAAAACAGGCATGTTCAATAATTCGGGACAGTAACGGAATGCAGCGAAGGTTGAGGAAATTAGAATATTCCCTATTTAGGTGTCATAGGTTTTTTTAACGTAGAAAATGGAAAATAGTGTGTTTTGATTATGTTCATGTATTAATGAACATGACTAACTCACGTACGTTTCGGGAAGTAGAGATTAATTAATATGTTCAAGTAAATGCCTGAATAATCATAAATTATTGTATTACTTCGTGGAGTCGAACAAATTAGATGTATCATTGAAACAAGTAAAAAGACTTTTGTGACTTCCACAGTTTAATGAGGCATACGACCGGTTTCCGCTGTTAGGCAATAAAAAGACCTGGTGATGGCCTAACAGCCATAAAAGTGTTTTCATTTGTTTCACTGTTGACGCTCTTCCACCACGAACAAACTTCGCGATTAGAATCTAAAATATAAATACTTCTTAGTTACTTGTATTTTGTGCTCTTACGGAATACTATTGCCACATGCCTGCATGTTTTGCTTGATAGTTAGTGGAAGTTGCATTCTTTTTTTTTATTTCAAATGCATGTCTGTTTATGATTCACCCCCTGCCACACACCATTGCGGTGCCTTGCGGGGATATATTATTATTAGATGTATATACATTGCGTCATACCAGTAGCCATTCGAGTGCAGTTGTTTGCGTGTATTGAATCCGTACAGGGAGAGTATGCATCAGTGGGATTGGTTTGATGCAGTGATTAGAGCACTGGCCTCTCACCTGTAGAGCCCGGGTTCGGTTCCCAGCATTTTTCATTGCCACTGCGGCCCTACTCGAATGTTTTTATTGAAGCATCCGAGTTCAGTACTCCGTCCGTCGGATGGGACGTTAAAGCCGTGGTACCCTTGGAGCCTTTTAGTGTTTAGAGCTTTCTAATGGGGTCGTTTACCTTGTTTTTGTATTGCCGAATCTGATAGAGTTTGTAAAATAAAAAGACCCGTATTTTTCTTTTTTTTATCCGTTAATTATTTCTCGAGTTATAAGCGGCGATGTTTTTAACCCTTTCAAAAAAGTGGGCGTGGTGCAACCTCTGACGTATAACGACTTCGTCCAATCACAACTGAGCCCGCGAAGCTACTTTGCTTTATCGCAATTGGGGGGACCAGTAGGGGGTGGAGGGAACAGCTAACTCTGCCAATAGGAGCGATTGCGACAGGATCTGTGCGAGCAGACTTTCCGAGAACCCCCCTCCACTCCCTTCCCCCTCCCCTAAAAGCAGTGAAGGACGGGAGGAAAATGACGTCAGTGTTATCACAGCAGCTTTTTCGGTGGGCGTCACCTTTTGCTTATTTTAATTTTTGATTAATGAGTGAATGGTTGTGGTTAGAAGATAAAATTTTTTCACTAAAATTCTTTTCTCGTTTCCATCTAACGATTTCGTGTACAAAATTGCGATTTCGGTTCCGAGTAAACGCCCCCATTCCGACGCCGGGTTTCTCTCCGTCCTTTCTCATTCCTCTAAAACACAGAAGTGAGAGTATCGGTTGATCGGGGTCGCTAATAGGTCGGTAGGGTATGAGTGTATGAGGTATGAATGAGGCTTGCCATCCGTGCGCGACCCCTCTATTCACTATCAAGGGATATCCGGTTCCCGTGCCCACTTCCTTCCACAACAAATACGGGAACTTCCTTTGCCCCTCTACCACTCCTTGGACTCCTCGCATAAGACGAACGCAGGACGCGATGCTGGAAAGATATTAAATTGCTACACATTACTTGGGCACGTCGTATCACATATTTGCAATATCCTGGAGAAAGAGTAAGGGCTAATGCTATAGCATTCGCGTACATAACTTACAGATGTTATTGAAGTTGTCATGGAGGTAATCATTTGTGAGAGATATTGGTTTTTGAATTTCTTCTCCAAATGTAAAGCAAATAACCGTCTTCTCCTTATTTTTCTTCGGCTAATATCTGGCCATTTTCCTTTCCATAGTTTTTCGAATATTACTCAGATCCCTCTCTGTCTCTGATAGGGAATATTTTATGAAAGACTAAAACCGTTCGGGCAAGTTATTCTGACGTTCAACTTTCGTCTTTTCGGGTGCAGCTCAGCTGATAGCGTAGAGCGTGATGGCCTAAGAAGGTGCATTACGATCTTCAGCTGTCGGATATCCAGTCATTATTTACCCCCCCCCCCCCCCCCGCCTGACCAATCGCCTTGCACGAGTCTTTTTAAAAGTAACCGACTTCGGTGAGATGTAGTGGAATATTATCATGATTAAAAGAAAAAAGATTGCACTATCCCACGGTAATAAACCTATGGAATAGTGATATCTCGTTTTTTTAAAATATAATTATGCCTCTTTTTACATCGTAGATGTCTGTCGTTCATCTTCATCATCGGTCAACAATCCTATGATTGGTTTGACGCAGCCCTCCACTCTATTCTTCTATCGGCCAACCTCTTCATATTAACGAAATTCCTCTCGTTTTCATATTTCACAACTTGCTCTGTTCATATCATACGAGGCCTACCTTTTCCATTCTTCCCGTTCACTTTTCCCTCGACAATTGTCTTCATCAAGCCCTCGTGTCTTAAGATATGGCCGATTAAGTTGTCCCTTCTTCTTTTTAGAGTTGTCAGCTTCACTTCTCTTTTCTCCAACTCTTCTTAAGACTTCCTCGTTACTTACTCGGTCCATCCATTTAATCTTCATCATTCTTCTGTTACACCACATTTCGAATGCTTCCACTCTTCTCTTCTCCGCTGCTGTCATCGTCCATACCTGGCTGCCGTAAAGAAACATGTCCCAGGTAATCGTGCTGAAGAATTGTTTCCTGATATCTACGCTTGTATTTCCAGATGTACGTAGATTCTTCTTTTGATAGAATGCTCTCTTTGCCTGGGCTATTCTACTAACTAATTCTTTCTTGCTTCGTCCATCGTTGGTTGCACGGCTTCCCTGGCAACAGAACTCTTTCACCACTTCAAGTTTTCGTTTTTCTAGTTTAACGTTAGTTTTGGCCTATTCTCTCTTGCTGCACACTTTCACCTTAGCTTTATTGTATCTGTCATTAGCAATTCATATTTGAATTGCATTTGCTCGGTATCCCGGATGCGAAAGATTGCTTCTGTGCTTTCCTCGATATACTCGACTGGGCTGTATGCCGCAGAAAAATATAGATTTTTTTGCAGGGAAAGTGAAACAGAATTCTCCTTAGTTTTGGAAAATTTTTAAAGAGATAAGTTGGGAGAGGAAAAATACAATTTCTTGGAGAAACTCAGTATTCCGTTAACCACGACATTTTCCTTGTCCTCAATTCGCTCGTGGAAATTTAGAGAAATATTCTACCGCGAATCCTTGTTTCTTCGCCTTGACAAGGGCTTTGAGCTTCATAATGTAGTCGGATTTATGGATGTTGGCGTAATTTCTTGTAATTCCTTCCTCAGAGCACGCTTCGAACATTCTTGCTGATTTCTTCGCTGTTTTGAAAGGTCCCATTCCTTCCGAGGTCGGTCTAACCGTCTTGAGAGGATGCCCTCCTTTGGAGTCTTCCTCTTGCTTTGCAGGGGGGCTGTGTTTGTAACCGTCGGGATTATCTCGAATAGGTAACCAAGGAATCACGTGCTATAAAAACGATTGGTTCGCAAATTTGGTGCGCAAAAACTCCTATTTATTACCTCATTCATTGTTTACACTTGTGTTTTATCTCATCTGCGGGCTCTATACTCGATACAGATGGGAAAAACTCAAGTGAAACCAAATACTGATGTTGTGACGAGCGATTTTGGCAGAATAAAATTTGCAAACCATTCGTGTTTATACCACGTCACTCCTTGGTTACCTGTTCGAGGTAATCCCGACGGTTTCAAACATAGCCCACCTCCCTCCCTGAGTTTAGGCAATTTACCTGTTCTGACTCCACCATCGTAATCTCGGTCTCCCCACTCTTCTTCTCCCTAAAATACTTCCCTTCACTCTAGTTGTAAGACCTTTATGGGAATCCTTTCTAGAGGGATGCGCTCAACATGTTCTCTTCATCTTTCTTTGTAACTAATTGCTTCTTCTGTTATTAGTAGTACTTCTAATTCATGCCTTATGCGAGGCCAGAATTCATAGGAGCCACATCGGCCGGCGATTTTCTCACCATCGCTGGACCTGACATCATTTTGCTGTCAGCCAATCACAATACGTTTTGAAGTGGGCGTGTCCCTTGGGCATTCATTTTCCTTAATTCTCGAAAAATACGTTAAATAAATACTTGGCTTTCGTCGCAAAGGTATTTTAGTATTATTAAAAATTTTTGAAATCGCATTTCAAGTCTGTTTAAAAATATGTCCTGAGATCATTTTGATATTCTTGCATAATAAGGCTTGGAATTTCCCGGTTTGCTACGCTTTCGCTCCCTTTTCGGAATCGACCACATCTTCCTTCTTCATTTCTCAGGAAATAGCGCGTGCGTTCTTACAAAATGCAGATTTAGTGGGCCCAGCAGATTCGTTTAAAATCCCAATCTCTTTCACGAACTGAAAGCGTGGATTGCGTTTTCCGTTGACTCTCAACCCATTCGTTCTGACTTCAGCGACGGGAAGAAGAAATCGATGGAACTCCTTTCGGATGCATTTCCGTAACTTTTCCGGCGAGGAAATCGACGAGTGCTCGCCGGGAGTGATTCAAATTCCTGAAACCGGGAAAAAGTGACCACTAAGAACTAGGAAGGCATCTCCAAGCGTCTGAATATAGCATTTTCTTTTCTGTTTTCATACTTCCGACCATGTAACTACTAAATATCACTGAAATCTTCATGCAGTCTATGAGGTACGTCGTATTGGTCTTTTCGTATGCTCGTTTTGGTATTTCAAGCGCACTTTTATTCTAACGGATTGAGTGTCCGAAGGTGATACCCTTCATTTATAATATCCGGTGCCCTCAGGATATCGGTATGTTTGCAAGCGTAAAATAGATTTTATTTCTTAGTATGTATTTCATCTCTTGAGCGTTCGATGTTGTATGGTGTGTTGAATTCTCAGTGGCAGTTGTAAAAGCCAGAGGAAAACGTCTCCTTCGATTCTGATTATGTCGGTATAAGAAATTAGTCCTTTTTTAAGCAAACCTCGGGTCTATTTGGTGTGATGGCTACAGGTTCATTCCATTTCAAATCGATAAATAGGCCTAGGATCACAATCACAAGTTTCAACGAATATTGGTGTATAGGTAGTGCCAAACTTCTTGAGCCATTCCCTGTTCTCGAAGAAAAAAATCCGCTCCTGCAGTATAAGCAGGCGAGTTTTGCGTGACCGCACGAGAAATGTCTTTTGACTCTACCAGCTTCAGCAGATTGGCTTTACTGCCAAAATTTCAGTGGAGAAATTTTTTCTTTGAAAACAGGTAATGGCTCTTGGCTCAAGAAAGTTGGCACTACCTATAAACCAATTTTCGTTGGTATGTGACAATGGTGAAGCAAGATATATTTCTGAAAAATTTGTGATTTAAAATGGAATACTCATATTTTCCCATCACCAAGAGCTCTAGCAGAGCTTTCTAAACCGTGTCTCCACCCTTACTTGAGAGGGATTCATGGAAGGAACTTTAAATTCAGCACCTTGTCCAGACGTATGGGACGTTAAACTATAGAGGGCTCTCCGCATTGAGCATAACTACTTTAAGTTTTAGACGTAGTTCTGGGGAAGGTTTCCATAGATAGCGTGGTAAGAATTTTTCGGTTACATCACAAACAATATGTAACGCTTCCATTGCTTTCGTTTTTCTTTCTTTCATTTGGACTTGAGTGGACCATAACATATGCTATTGCTGTAGTTTGTTATTTTATTATAATGATGCGACATACCGTTACCTAACGTCAAAAATCACATGGATAAGTTAACATTTTTCTCTCACTATCAAAGTAAACATATCTTGTCGCAGGAGGGATTCCTTGTTGTTTCATTAAAACACGTAATCCACCGCTGCAAGGTTCAGACGGAGCAGACTACAGGGCACTTCTCGATTGTGACGTAACGCGAAGAATTCTTCCCTCGCCATCTATCGAAACCGTCCAGTACTACATCCGAAGTGTATAACAGTTTTGCCCTATGCGCGGAGACCTGTATATTGCACTTAAACGCTGGATTGTTTTGGCCTTTTTTTGTTTAAAAAAATCCAAAGCGATATGTTCTCAAAGGCGCGTATGACCTCATCGTTCGGTGCCCTGTTCACTGCTACTCTTCTGAAGGGGACAACTTTAAGGCAATACGATACAATTTTTTGTACAAACGTTTGTATAAACTGAACGAAATTGTATGTCTACTATTTTACGTACAGTCATTCAGACATTTGCACAAGCGTTCGCACAATTTGCCGCTTTACACGGTACAATTTCCTCATGCAAGCGTTTGTACAAGAAAGTGTAGAGCGGCCTTTACACTTCCTTTCCGAAACTTATGTTTAATTTTCGTGACTTGACGATGAGATCTCCCCGTGTAACTTCTTAGATGACGTTTTTATTACTACGCACCCGGAATTTTAAAGTGTTGGGTCATATTCTTGTAATGAATTTCATTGGGAGGAAGGTTAAGCTTTATTGTTCCATTTTTAAACGTGGCATGCCAAAATTCTTGTGGTGTATGGTGTGTTATTCTCAAGAAAAAGCTCTTCCCGTTGAATTATGAGGGGGAAGGATGATATCCATCGTTTCTTGGGGGAGAGGGGTGCTGTATCGGCAGTTTTGTCTGCACAATGGGGGGATATGGAGGCTTCCGCCCTGAGGTCGATTTTTCGTGCTGGCGTTTCGAGCACTCGAATCAACAGCGGGGTGAAGGTGAGGGCTCTTTTATCCACCCTCTCTTCTTCGTGGCCACTGCCCATTGGAGTCTTTCCCCACTTTCCACCCCTTCTAAATCTCCCCCGTCTCCATGGCTCTCCGCATTCCCTAGTGCATCCTTGCCCTTCTATTATTATTGCTGGGGCGGCTCTCTCGCGAATCCTTCTTCGCCTTATCTCGCCGACCGACTGAGCCTCCGCTATCTAGACTGCAGACATTCCACTGGAGCGCCTGTTTGCCCTGAGGTTCCGGTCTCCCAAGATTGCCATGGAAACCCTCTTCGCATTCGTTTTTTTTGTTTGGTCGTGCGCTCCGAGAGATAGGAAATCTCTCCAGAGCGATTTTTTTTACATCCCATTCTTCTGCGCGGTGAATTGCGCATTTCCACATTTCGCGTCCTTGCTGACTTGCGACAGGTTCCTTACGATTCAGCGATTCTTATACGTCTACATAACACCCTGCAAGCCACAGGGGTGCGTGGCAGGGGGATTGAGTCATTGACATCGTCTCTTGGGATGTACTACCTCTTTTTTTCAAGAAAATCGCTGCACTATAATTGATACTATCATAGAATAAGTATAATATAGGGGGCTCACTACATAGGGAAAAAATGTTAAAAATTTTGGACGTAGTACTGGAAGGTTTCCATAGATGGCGTGGTAAGAATTGTTTGCGTTACGTCACAAACAATGTATATCGCTTCCATTGCTTTCGTTTTTCCAATCGACTTAAGCGGCACACAACATATGCTTATGCTGTATTTTTTTATTTTATTACAATGGCGTGATATGCCTTTACCTAACGTCAACGGTCACATGGATTGGTTAACAGTTATCTCACTATTGATGTTAACATATCTTGTCACTGGAGGGATACTTTTTGTTTCATAAAAAACACATGATCCACCCCTGCAATGAGCAGACTACAAACTCTTCTCGAATATACAGTTAGGAACATGTTAAACATAAATGAACAGATATCCACCCTTGTTGAAGTGTACGATTCTGTGGTCAAGACAAGTTTTTTAAATTCTTATAGCGTCTTGCACTATGTAGAATGGTACAAACTTCGCAATATTCCACTGTCTTGAAATGTATCTACCAATTGCCAGTCATGTTGAGAATCAACACTAGAAAATTTTGAATGCCAACAAAAGTAGACCTCAACAAATGCTCCCTAAACTGTGGAAAATTGCAAAGAGAATTTGGATTAGAAGAGGTCATCGGCATCGAGCATCGGCATCGGCAAGAGGTCATCGGCAAATAGACGAAGCTTACTTTTTACCACCTTTTGGATATCATTAATGTACAAAAGGAATAGAAGTGGACCTATCACACTACCTTGTGGGACACCCGCAGAAGATGCGCAGAAGAGAAAAAAAAATTTACTGAAACAGATCCACCAACTCAGCCAGCCTGGTCAGCCCCACTACCAGAAATGCTTCTGTTTAATATATCTTATATTATTCCCTCCCCGAGGGACGGTGGGTTGTCAGAATCCATGATCATCCCTCGAGTGATCATTGCGTCGACGTTTCCTCAGCATCCTGGCAGCCAACTCGAGGTTCTGTGTTATGGGGTGCATTGCCTTTCACATACAAATAACTCGGCCCGCCGCGGATAGCGAGGCATTCTTTCCATAGTTCTCTGCACGTAGGACATGTGACGGTTAGTGACACATGAATCACCTTCGCGCTAAAAATTCCATTGTCAGTAATTTAGGATTAAACGGTTTAAATATGAGGTTAATTTGCCTGGGTCGTAAAGCAGCTTTCTGGTAACCTATCTGATCTTTTAAATTTATCATCATACGGGACAGACATCATGGTAACCTAATATAAATATTCGCTGTTTTCATGTTGTATTCCTCCGCGTTGTAAAATATCGCTGAGGCAACCACATATATTTGTGGCAACATGCCAAGCATATGGTGAATTGTCGGAAACAGAAATACTATAGCTTAATTACCTCACGCACTCATGTGGAAGAGGATAATAAATTCATCAGCTAACGTAATTTACTATGTCATCGGCCTCTATTGTTTTCCTTTACTGTGCGCGGACACTTTTAACTTACTCTTCTGGCGTTCCCTAGTTTCATCTCTATGATAACTTGGAGACGTCTGCAGTAGGCACTCTTCTCCGTAGCTCTTTTGTTTTCTGTCGCTTCCGAGGTCCGCGGCGTCCCCAAAGACTCGCTAGGTCACGGCCGGGAGAAAAAAATAATTGAATGCAGGTTTACGTCTCCGATTTTTCCCTCACGGTTGCTAATTACGCCATTTTTTTTCGACTCCCGCATACTCTCCGAATATGGAGACTCCGATATGTTGGATAAATTTTAGAACTGGTAATATGTGTCACGAATATTATTCATAGAAATCTATCCTTAGGAACATAGTATGAGTAAACTCAAATGCATCTACATCTACATAATACCCTGCAAGCCACCACAAGGGTGTGTGGCAGGGGGTGATTGCTCACCAAACATGCACTACATATCATGCATAAAAAAGGAATAGTATTAATATAGTAGTCAGAACTACACTATTTAAAAAAGATAGAAATTGCGAAGCAAACATGCAAAATAATTCTGTTAGTAGGGTTAGCTTTAAGTACTCATACCAACATGCAGCTACCAATGCTATTCATTGCTACTCTCCGATAGGACATATTTACCGCTATTCGTATCTCTTATTGTGCGAGGGAAAAAGGACATTTTGAATCGGTCAGTTCGGCAATCAATTTCTCTCATTTTATGATTATGGTCCAGTCTGCCATAGTAAGTTGGGGTTCGTAAAATATTTTTAACATCATCACTGAAAATATTGCCTTGGAATTTGTGTAAGAGATTAAGTCTAAATTTCAACCTGCGATCTGACAATGATTCCCATTTCAATTCATTTAATAGACTGGTGTCGCTAATATAATTATCGTATCGTCCCTTTACAAATCTTGCCGATCTTCGCCGCACACGTTCAAGTTCATTACTTAGATCGATTTCGTAGGTATCCCATACACTGGCAGCATATTCCAAATGAGGTCTAACAAGGGAAAAGTAGCTGATTTCTCGCACATGATCGTCACATTTACCCAATACTCTTTTAATGAAACCCAGTTTGCGATTCGCTTGACCCATTATTTCACGAATGTGTTTACCCCAGGAAAGATCATTTGTCAGTCTTATTCCAAGATATTTAATGGATTCCACGTTTGTTAATTCATTATTACTTATTTTGTAAGTGGTAGGAGGAGAGCTATTCTTTTTCCAAAAATTCATTACAAGACATTTCTTAAAGTTTTATTCTAACTGCCATGTATCACACCAAGTTTCAATTGCTTGTAGGTCAATATTTAAATATTCTTTATCGTTTGGGCATAGAATTTCCCTGTAAACTACTGCGTCATTGGCAAATAGACGAAGCTTACTTTTTACCACCTTTTGGATATCATTAGTATACAAAAGGAATATGAGTGGACCTATCACACAACCTTGTGGGACACCCGAAGTGACTTTAATTGCCGGTGAGGAAACACCGTCCAAAACAACCCTTTGAACCCGATCATGCAGAAAATCATTAATCCACGATATAATGTTACTGCCTAACCCATAACATTTTAATTTCAAAATTAGTTTGCTATGAGAAACCTTGTCAAAAGCCTTCTTGAAGTCGAGAAATATAGCATCCACTGGAATATTATTTTCGCCAGAAACTAAAATATCGTGGGAAAAGAGAGCAAGTTGAGTTTCACACGATCTGCTCTTTCGGAAGCCATGCTGGACATTGGACAATAAATTCTGGCTATCTAGGTGTCCCATGACTGAACTGACAATTATATGTTCTAGGACCTTGCATGAAATGGATGTGAGGGATATAGGTCTGTAGTTAGATGGCTGCTCCCTATCGCCACTTTTAAAAATTGGTGTTACATCGGCTGCTTTCATGTCCATCGGTACGACGTGTTCGGTCAGGGATTTATTAAATACTATTTCAAGGTAGGGGAAATTTCGGATGCTAACTCTCTATATACGCGGGAGGGAATTTGATCAGGGCCAGGAGATTTGTTGGGGCTTATATCTTTAAGTAACTTTTCAATACCATTACAGGAAATGTCAATTGGTTGCATCAACCGCTGAAAGAGGTCAGGTAACACGACAGTTGAATCCCCGGAAGGTGGGTTAAAAACGGTTTGGAAGAAGGAATTTAGCAAGTTAACTTTGTCGAGTGTGTTTGTGGTCATTTCACCTCTATCATTTTTAAGTGAATGGACGGCAGGCTTATGGCCTTGCACTTCCCTTACGTACGACCAGAAGACTTTTGGATTTTCTTTCAATTGTTCCCCAAGTGTTTTTCTTTTGAATTCTGCAAATGCATTACAAAGGGCTGTCTTTGCAGTGGATTTTGAAATTTTATAATTTTCAATAATTACATTACGCTCATCAGTGGGCATATGTTTACTAATTCTTTTCATTTTAGCATGGCAAATTCGCTGCCGTCTCAGGGATTTTCTCACTTCGGCATTGTACCACCTAGGTTCAGTGCTTTCTTTTTTGAATTTACTAGGGATAAATCTGTTGATCCCAGAGCGCATGATATTAATGAACGACTTCCATGAATCGTTGGTACATACCTTTATGGAAGACTTTTTGAAATCCGATAAGGAATCTCTTAAATAAATTTTAAAGTTAGCAAAGTCTGCTCTTTTAAAAATGTAAATCTTTCTTTTTTGTTTAAAATTTTTATCTAAAGATAGCGAGAGTTTTGCAGTTATAACTCCGTGGTCACTGATTCCATCAACCGTGTCAATCATTGTCACATGTTGTGGGATATTGGTTGCCAGTAAATCAAGAGTGTTGTCCCCTCTATAAGGTGCTGTAGCTAATTGTGTCAGGGAGTTATTGGAGAACACATCTAATAGAGTCTCATAGATGTCTTTGTCCCTTCCTCCAACTTTGAAGCAGTATGTTCTCCAGTCTATTGATGGTGCATTGAAATCTCCACCTATTATTATATTACGTTCGCTGTTACGGGACGTTATACTATTTATCTGGTTTCCCAGTTCTAATAATGACTCAACATCAGTGTTTGGGGGCCTATAGAAGGCGCAGACAGATATTGATCTGGATTTAGGGCATGTTAAATAACACCAAACACATTCTAAGGGGTTGTTAGTGCATGTTTGGTGATAAACCACCCCCTGCCACACACCGTCGGGGTTGCTTTGAGGGTAGTCAGTATAAGAGCGGCCTGGTTTGTAAAAACGATACTATGGAGAGTTAGATTGCTGGCTTAATCTCCCTCTGAAAACTTAATCTTTTTCTGAAAATGATACGAAGTCGTGTGGGAATGGCGGTAGGGCATTACAGGTGTGGAATTTACCCCCTCCAGGCTCCCTTTTGTACAGCTTGCAGGGCAGGTAGTTACTATTACGGATGAATTTGATCTTGTCCGTACTCATGTAGCTGCAGAGAACTCTTCCTTTGAGGAGGAAACGTCCTCACGGACACCTTGAGTTGGAGAGTTGTGGGTGAACAAACAGACACACTGGTTCTGGGAATGGAAAAGGTGTGTGATCCGACATTTCAGCCCAACCTCTTTATGACGCACTTGGGCTATCGTACTAGACGTGTGGTTTGTCTCAAGTGGTCCTACTAATCTTGAGATCCCGAGGGTGACTTGAGCATATTTTACTTTAATTGCACGTTTGACAAATGTCTTTTGACACACCTTTGTGGTGGCTTGCAGAGTATTATGTAGATGTAGATGATACTATGTATATTCTCCTTCCGTTGCATTAGTAATTATCAGTGATTAATCATCAGATGCAGCTTCATAATATCATGAAAGCCACCAAGGTGTGTGGCAGGGGGTGGATTCATAGCGAACAATCTCTACATATAATGCATAGAAAGGATTAGTAATTATATTATAGTCTAAACTTCACAATTTTACAACAGAGGTAAAAATAGCAAGTATTGCTGTGATTTATGTCTTCACTACAGCCTCCTATCGGCCAACCTCTTCATATTAACGTAATTCTTCTCTTTTACATCCATTGCCGTTTACCATTTACATTGAATAAGGAGCCACTGTATGGGATCCGAATGAATTAGGTTTGTCAGAGAGCTAGACAGTGTGTAGTGTAGAGCAGCTAGGTTTGTTAAAAAGTGTTGCGATAGGTTTAGTAGTGATTCAGAATTAATACAAGAATAAGGTTGGGAATCATTATCAGATCGAAGGTTAAAGTACAGAGTGAATCTCGTGCAGAAATTCAAAACGGATAGATTTACTGAAGTTGTTAGATGCATATTAATAACCCCCGAGTATTATGCTTGATTTGTGCATATAAACAAGACTAAGGCATTGTCATACCGATCGGTTTAAAATATCATTTTTCCCGCGTACAATTAGAGAGAATAATAGGCAGCGTAGCAAAGGGATAGGTAGGTGAAATGTTTTTAGAGTACTTTGTAGTTGTAGCTCTTAATTACATGTGAATGATTCAGCTTTGGTGATCTTCACCCCCTGCCACGCTTCCTCGCGGTGGCTCGCAGGGAATTGCGTCGATCTCCTATTTTGTAGACGATCGCATAGACAGCTGCCAATTGCTCAACCGTTTATTTCAAGATCAAATACCTTAGTAGTTGCTCATCAGTAATAAATACTTTGTTTTGTGGACGTTTGGGGTGATTCAACCTGGCAAGTGGTTGCCGTGGTGATTCAATATTGAAGGCAGCTTTTGGAAGTATTTAATGGCGCCACGGCGCCTGTTTGCTTTCTTCCTGCAATCGCTCTTTGTTGCCTCGTTTTATTGCTCGCCCGTTTTCGTTGGCCGGCTGGGTTGACGTCACATATGGTGCCTGGAAGTTTCAGGAGGCGCTATTTCGATCGGCGGAGTCCAAAAGGTCGTGAGCGAGGAGTTGAACCAGTTCTTTCCGGCGACGCCCCGTCTTGTCGCCTCCGCTTCCAGACTCTCGCTGCGAAGAGGCCTGCCAAAGAGGAGACTCGAATTATGCGCACTTACCTGCTCTTTCGATCACTGCATAGATTAGTCGCTGTGCGTAATAAAATCCCCTGGGATGATCAGGTTGCCCGCGCAATATGGAAGGAAAAGCGATTTAAATTATTCAAGAGCCACAAATATTCATTTTCTAACAAGGGAAATGTGATTATATATCAATACGTCATCATTTTATGGTGGTTTTTACTGGAAAACAGTGTACCAAGTTGGCATTAGCAAATTATACAATGATAGTTTCATGTATTGATGCAATATATATCCCTTAAGGAATATAACTACGATAATTTTATTTTCATTTTCAGTGTTACAAAAGAGCCTCATGTGGCTCGAGAAATGTTGTTGACCGAATCCTTCTATGGTGGAATATTAATTTAGTCAGTGCTAGTGCTTGTTTTTGTTGCGTTTTTTCCTCTTGAGACTGTTTTAATCGACTCTTGAGTTGAATTTTGTTGATTAAACAATAAAAAACAAAATTAAATCACTTCAATTTTTTCTGAATTTTAATTGTTTTACATTACTGCTTGTGATATTCCCAATACGGTTCCTGTCAGCAGTAGCCGAAACGTTCAAGATGAAAAGGTATTGATGCAGGCAATTCTCTAAAATTTGTATGAGAAGTCCTTCGAATGAAATGAAGGAGAAAAAAACATATTTCTGTCACCAGGTGGTCAATATTTACATCTTTGGATGCGAGAATCGGTTTGCATATTCGAGTCTGGAATGGCGTGTAACTCAAGGATAATGCTAATTTTATTGGGCATGTGTGGGCTCACCAACTTTTCTTCTCCATTTCTTCGGTTCTTCGAGGATAACTAACTTCTTTTGAAGCATGTGCGAGTCACTCCATCCTAACATTATTGCTTTTTCCGATATTGGACGTAACGTCATAGTCCGTTTGGTGCACGAGAAATAATGACGTGTTAAGCGATTCCCTTCGGCGATTGGTGTGAATAATTTGCGACAACGGTTTTTTTTGCTGGTTTTAGATTGGTCATGCGGCTCATGTATATGTGATGTGATTTTTCATTGGCTGTTGAAAGGAAAGTAACTTTTCGTTCTCAAATACGTACGTCATAATGGATATTTTTAATGGGTGCTGCCCTTTCTGGACGAACATTAATTGACATGTTCTTTGTGTCAAAAGGAAGGTTTTGGAAGACGTGGATGTTGCTCCTAGCTTCATTTTAATATTTTCATTTCCAAATCACTCGATTCAGTAATTTAGATATTTCAGTTTTCCAACAGGATATAAGTTTGGCTTTCTTCGACTTTTCCGCCTTCGGTGGTGGTTAACTTTACCATAGAGTAAGTGTAATATATAGGGCTCACCGCATAGGGCTAGACTTGGATGTAGTCTGCTTCGTCTGCTCCTTGCAGACTGCGAGACACTTCTCGATTGTACCGCTGAAGTTGATTAGAAAAACGAAAGCGACGGAAGCAATTTTGTTTTTGAAGTAACGCAAAAAATTCTTCCCTCGCCATCTATGGACACCTTCCAGTACTACATCCAAAACATGTGACAGATTCGTCCTATGCGATGAACCCTCTATATCATGCTAACACTCTGATGTTATATTCTTAATTGCATATCAATATGGTGTTAGTTTTTAGTGAATAGCAGTTCTTTATTTTCAACCTCGTTTATAGGAGTTTGTGGCTCGAAAAAAAAATATAATTGAAATTTTGGATTTTTTAAAAAAATATCCGATGATCGAAACCTAAGTTGGTCTTTTTTTGTCTCGTGTGCGTGCCTTTTCGCGACCAAGAAAGAGATTTGCCTTCCGAGAGAGTAGGAAGAATCCAATCATGGTCTCGCCTCTTGTGTGTGGGTCAGTGTGGTGTGTCCGGACACTCCCGTGTCCTACGCAGGCCCCAAGACCTGCTTCATTCAGGCCCGCCCACGCCTCCGGGCATCTTTATTCAGAACACTTCCTCCCTTCTTTAATACATAGTCCGCCGCAACAGACGCTGCCAATTTAGCGCTATTGGTTGAGATCTTAAACCAAAACTGGAGGAGAAATATAAAAGCCTGTTCACTCTGAATGTAAGAACATAGCTTAATGTTTTAAACTCACGATCATTTACAATTGCATGCGTAGACCTAGGCTGGAAAATATCCGTGTGTGTCTCAAGTTAACCACTGAGAAATTTCCTTTTATATTACGTGCTCATAAAGAATCGAGTGAAGAGCTGCGTCAAACCAATCTTAGGATCGTGGACTTATGTTGATGATCATTTATTAATTGTTTCATCCACATCTACGTACAATTAGGAATGACTAGGAATGACCTCGTACAATTAAGGATATGAATAACATTAAATATATCCAATAAGAGTGTGGCAATGGATAACATTTGTAGCTGCATGTTGGTATAAGGACTTGAAGCTAACGTAACTAACAGCATGAAATTGCATGTTTGATTTGCTATTGTTATCTTTTTTTAAATAGTGAAGTTTAGAACAGTATATAATTACTAATCCTTTCTTATGTATGATATGTATTGCATGCTTGGTGAGAATTCGCCCCCTGCCACACACCTTATGGTGGCTTGCAGGGTTATATGTAGATGTAAGTAATAACCTGTGAGCCACCGCGAGGTAGTGTGCAGGAGGTGAAGATCATCAAACATGCACCATTCACATGCAAACCCGAGCCACCAAGCCATGCGGCGACTAAGATCTACCGCTACAAACTATCAGAATTTAACCTATCTATCCTGTTTCTATGCTGCCTAGTATGCTCTCTAATGGCAAGCGGGAAAAACGATATTTCAAATACCTTGGTACGTCAATCTCTCTAATCTTATTTATCTGGTCGAATCTATCATAATACGCAGGTGTTATTAATGAAATTCTAAAATCTTCTTTAAAGCTAGCCGTTTTAAATATCTGCAATATATTTAATATGTGCATTAACCTACAACCTGATAATGATTCCCAGCGTAATTCTTGTATTAATTCTGATACTCTACCAAACCTATCGTAGATGTAGCACCCTTTAACAAACCTAGCTCTCCACGCTGCAAACATGTGCTATCTTGTCTTGCTGGAGTCGGAAATACTTTTCCTTTTTACCGTTTCTTCGTATTCGAATACTACACATATACTTGTAAAATTACTTTTCAGCTTGAGATAATTGGATATGTTTAAAACTTATTTATATTTTTTCTCGGAAGGCCAAGTAATACTTCTCGCCCTATTCCGTCTAGCGTCCCTCTTCCAATCCCTTCGGCAGACCCAAATGCCCCGTTCACACTACTAGGGTAGAATGATAGTTAATATGGCGGCTAAAACTAACCTGCGTTCACACGGCCTACCCAGAACCATCGTAAAGACTCTAGTGACATCTATTGGAGAGTGAAATTAAGTCAAAATAACAATGGAGGGTAGGATAGCGGAAGGACTTTGTCTTGCAAAGATTGGAAGCGTATTTTAACTTATGTGCAAATTAGATGCAGTTATTTTATAAAAAGTTATCAATGTAGTTTCCTAGATCCCTTTTTATAAATGAACCAAAATATTCTTCTTAAATTACTTCCTCATGATTGACAGTGGGTCGCATCTCCGAGATACGGATTCTGTGTTAGTTACTTTGCTAAACATCAATTTTAAATATAAAATTGAATGCAATTAACATTTGCTTTGAATAACTCCAAAGTAATACGTTAAAAATATGTAAAGGTTGTACAACGATGAACGCCCTCCATGACTTTAATTTCCAGATATTTAAGACATTCAACCTTTACCTCTTTTTCCTCGCATATTTCAACTAATACCTTTACACTTTAAAATTATTAACGTTTCCTTGCCTGTATTTCTATTCGTTTAGCTTATATACAGGCATCACGCACCAAGAAATGCAATCAACCATGGAACGCCATGCTACGAAATGATTAATTGTTCATCTCTCAATAAGTTATCGCTCGTGTTAACCCATTTCGTAGGCAAGTTCATGTATCCAAATAGAATACATACAAGTATACATAATGAATTTGTTGCTCTTATCAATATTTAGTATTTTTAAATCCGATATCCCAAGTTTACCATATTCTGCTGTTTGTGAAAGGAGCTATTTAAGGGAATAATGCTGAAAATAGTTTTAATGCCGTCCTAAGGAGTGAATACGTAAAAAATAACACGAGTCGAATTTCCTGTGAAAGTTTGCAACTTCATAGTTACTTAATTTCTGAATGTATATTTTCTTCACGGCAAGTTAATCACATACAATAAATATATAAGCGTACGTACTCAGGATTCAGGGGTAAAGCAAATTATTTAAAACCATTATTGAACAACCGAATCAGTGGAACGTGGTAATACAACTACTAAAATATATTACAGTGTGATTAAATAAATATCGTTGTAACTAAGAATCATTTCCAATCCATATCGTGCGATCCGGTCACTTCGTCTTCAAGCACTCTACGTTCATTTCCACTTCCATTTTCAAAACAAACCTTCTTTCTACCCACATTTCTACCAACTTGCGTTCACACGTCCTTAAAATACCAGTAACTAGCGCCAACTATAGTAACTCAATAATGGTAGAAAAGTTTACTAGGTTTAGCGGCAACCTGCGTTCACACGGCAATTTTCCAACTATGGTAAGCCTTACCATAGTAAAAAGCTAGTAGTGTGAACGGGGCAAAAGGCCCCCAAGGTCCGCAAGAATAGACGGAAGCTGTAGAGAGAGAAAGGGGGTTGGACAGAGGGTAGGCAGTGAGTTCCCCCTCTCGTGTCAAGCGACTATTCATCCCCCCCTTTTACCCCGTCCATTCGGACCGTCCTAAACCAACCCTTCCCTACTGCCTGCTGCCCGTGACTCACCCTTTGCCGTCGGCCAACTACATTTGATGCACAGGGAGTGCGTTATTTAGCACCCTCTGTCTTGCGACCTTCCCCTCGCTCCAAAGCGAGGGTGGCTGCGAGGCGCATTTGGATGTGTCATTCGTTCTCCAATGAATGATTTCGTAAGGTGCCTACCAACATTGCCTTGACTCTACGAAAAAGGCTAATGGTATCCAACGTAGAATCTATCAAATACTTAGGCGTCGCCATCCACATGTACACGATACCGTGCAAGCCACCGCGAGGGTGTGTGGCAGGGGGTGAAGATCACCCAGCATGCACTATTGACATGCAAACAAGCAACTATATTGTCTCATGCAACTTGATTGTTAGTATCTGTAGTATTTAAGGGATTAATACATGCATCATGCACTACAGACTACTCTAAGATATTTCACATACCTATCCCTTTCCTATGCTACCTATTCTTTTCTCTTATAGTACGGGGGAAAAATGCCATTTTGAATCCATCATTACGACAATCTATCTTTCTAATCTTATTTATCTGGTCGAATCTAGCATAATACGCTGGTGTTTTTAATATGTGCCTAACATCTTCAGTAAAGCTATCCGATTGAAATTTCTCCAATAGATTTAATATGTACTTTAACCTACGCTCTGATACTGATTCCCACCCTAATTCTTGTATTAATTCTGGAACTCTACTCAACCTATCGTAACACCTTTTAACGAACCTAACTGCTCTACGCTGCACACTGCCTAGTTCTCTGATCAAACCTAATTTATTCGGATCCCATACACTGGCTGCTTACTCAAGGTGGGGCCATCACTGAAGACATGTCATATGCGGAACACATCCGGGAAATAACAAGTGTAGCCAACCAACAGGCAGTTAGAATTAAACTTTAAGAAATGTCTTGTAATGAATTTTTGGAAAAAGAATAGCTCTCCTCCTACCACTTACAAAATAAGTAATAATGAATTAACTAACGTGGAATCCATTAAATATCTTGGAATAAGACTGACAAATGATCTTTCCTGGGGTAAACACATTCGTGAAATAATTGGTCAAGCGAATCGCAAACTGGGTTTCATTAAAAGAGTATTGGGTAAATGTGACGATCATGTACGAGAAATCAGCTACTTTTCCCTTGTTAGACCTCATTTGGAATATGCTGCCAGTGTATGGGATCCCTACGAAATCGGTCTAAGTAATGAACTTGAACGTGTGCAGCGAAGATCGGCAAGATTTGTAAAGGGACGATACGATAATTATATTAGCGTAACCAGTCTATTAAATGAATTGAAATGGGAATCATTGTCAGATCGCAGGTTGAAATTTAGACTTAATCTCTTCCACAAATTCCAAGGCAATATTTTCAGTGATGATGTTAAAAATATTTTACGAACCCCAACTTACTATGGCAGACTGGACCATAATCATAAAGTTAGAGAAATTGATTGCCGAACTGACCGATTCAAAATGTCCTTTTTCCCTCGCACAATAAGAGATACGAATAACGGTAAATATGTCCTATCGGAGAGTAGCAATGAATAGCATTGGTAGCTGCATGTTGGTATGAGTACTTAAAGCTAACCCTACTAACAGAATGTTTTTGCATGTTTGCTTTGCAATTTCTATCATTTTTAAATAGTGTAGTTCTGACTACTATATTAATACTATTCCTTTTTTATGCATGATATGTAGTGCATGTTTGGTGAGAAATCACCCCCTGCCACACACCCTTGTGGTGGCTTGCAGGGTATTATGTAGATGTAGATAGAAACCGTAGATTAGGATTCGTAAAAAGGGTTCTAGGGCAATGCGATGAGAGAGTACGGGAAAGGTGCTTTACACTTATCTACATCTACATCTACATCTACACGATACCCTGCAAGCCACCGCGAGGGTGTGTGGCAGGGGGTGAAGGTCACCAAGCATTCACTACTAGCATGCAAGCAAGCAATTAAGGGTCTCATGCAACTAGATTGTTAGTATCTATAGTAATTGAGGGGTTAATACATGCATCATGCACTACAGAATACTCTAAAATATTTCCCCTACCTATCCCTTTCCTATGCTGCCTATTCTGTTCTCTTATAGTACGGGGGAAAAATGCCATTTTGAATCTATCTGTACGACAATCTATCTCTCTAATCTTATTTATCTGGTCGAATCTAGCATAATACGCTGGTGTTTTCAATATGTGCCTAACATCTTCAGTAAAGCTATCCGATTGAAATTTCTGCAATAGATTAAATCTGAACTTTAATCTACGCTCTGATAATGATTCCCACCCTAATTCTTGTATTAATTCTGATACACTACTCAACCTATCGTAACACCTTTTGACGAACCTAGCTGCTCTACGCTGCACACTGTCTAGTTCTCTCATCAAACCTAATTCATTAGGATCCCATACACTGGCTGCATACTCAAGGTGGGGCCTAACTAGTGAAAAGTAGCATCGCTCTTTTGTCTTCTCATCACATTTCCCAAGTACTCTTTTTATAAATCCTAGCTTTCTCTTCGCTCGGCCGCATATTTCCCTTATGTGTCTTCCCCACGATAAATCTTTAGTGATTGTTACACCTAAATATCTTACGGTTTCAACGTTTTCGATCTTCGTGTTATTAATTCTATAGGATCGCTCTATCGAATTATTCCTCCTCCAAAAATTGATAGCTACACACTTTTTAAGGTTGAGTTCTAACTGCCATTTGTCGCACCACTCTTCAATTGCATCTAAATCCTTGCTAAGTGATTTCATGTCCTCTTCGTTTGATATACCCCTGTACACCACCGCATCGTCTGCAAAAAGTCTAAGGTTACTACTAACTACGGTACCCAAATCGTTTATGTATAAAAGAAATAGAAGCGGACCTACTACGCTACCCTGGGGAACTCCCGATGTGACTTCGATTGTGTCCGACATGATACCATCTATGACAACCCTCTGCTCTCGCCCACTTAAGAATTCTTTTACCCAACATACAACGTCTTTATTTATACCAAAACTCTCTAACTTCAAGATTAATTTGTCATGAGGAACTTTATCGAAAGCCTTTTTAAAATCTAAAAATATCGCATCAACTTCAGTACTGCTTTCGCCGTGGACTAAAATATCGTGTACGAATAAAGCTAATTGTGTCTCGCAAGATCTACCTTTCCGGAACCCATGCTGGCTGTTTATGAGTAATCCCTGACTATCCAAATGCCCCATGATCGAACTGACTACTATGTGCTCAAATATCTTACAAGAGATTGACGTGAGTGAAATGGGTCTGTAGTTACTAGGTTCTTCCCTATCACCGCTTTTAAATATAGGTGTAATGTTAGCTACTTTCCAATCCTTGGGTACTGTGTGGTTCTTTAGTGTTTTATTGAATATTATTTCTAGATAGGGGGCTATTTCAGAAGCTAATGTTTTATAAACTCTGGAAGGAATTTGATCGGGACCTGGTGCTTTGTTTTTACTTATGCTTTTTAACTGCTGCTCTATTCCGCGACATGAAATTTTTATTTCGGGCATTTGCTCACTGAAAGTGTTCGGCGGTGGTTCCACTGCGTTTTGTGACGATGAGTTGAATACACTTTGGAAGAAGGTGTTTAAAGTGTTGGCTTTTTCTACACTGCTGGTGACTCTGATTCCTTTATCATTTTTAAGTGTGTGCACTGTGGACTTATTTCCCTGAAGCTCTCTCACATATGACCAAAACGCTTTAGGATTGCTATCTAAATATTCTCCTAACATCTTGCTCTTGAAATGTGATAACGCTTGCCGACATGATTTCCTTGCTAATGCTCTCGATTTTTTATAGTTTTGAACTAGCTCATTTTTTTCCTCTACCGATAGACCCCGTCTGGCATTTTTCATCTTAGCGTGGCATACCCTTTGTCGCTTTAGTGATTTCCTAACCTCCGCGTTATACCACCTTGGCTCTGTATTATCACTAATATATTTACTTGGTATGTATTTATGAACTGCGTTACGGGTGACCTCAAGAAATTCTCTCCACGAATCCTCTGTATTTAATCCTTTGCTTTGTTCGCTGAATACATTAAACGCTTCCCTTAATTCCTCTTTCATACCGTCGTAATTTGCCTTGCCAAATAAGTACACCCTCCTCCTTGGTTTATAATGTCTTTCAACGCCTACAATAAATTTCGCATGCACTATTTTATGGTCACTAATTCCTGTGTCTGTAACTGTATTTAGAACTCTCTCGGGTATATTTGTTGCTAATAAGTCTAGAATGTTGTTACCCCTGGTCGGCTCTGTTACTAGCTGTTGTAGAGAATGTGTCGTAAAGGTGTTCAACAGTGATTCGCAATGTTCCTTATCCTTACCTCCTGCAATGAAACTACACGTATTCCAGTCTATCGAGGGGAGATTGAAATCTCCGCCTACTATTATTCCTCTATCATTCTTCCCAGAAAGTAATGTGCGTATCTCTGACTCTAGCTCTATTATAGAATTGACGTCTGCGTCCGGTGGCCTGTAATATGCACCTACATATATCTTTTTTGCGTTACTACTTTTACTTTTAACGGAACACCAAATACTTTCTACATTTCGCTCTGAAATAAGTTCTCTTCTACTGACATACGGGTCCTTCACAGCTATGAAAACTCCTCCTCCGTTTCTGCTTACTCTATCCTTTCTGTATACTGTAAAACACTTCGGAAATACTTCATGATCTGATATGTCCTTCGAAAGCCAGCTTTCTGTACCTACGATTATATCTGCATTAGTACTCTTAATGAGGTGGTGAAATTCTGCTACTTTATTTCTTATACTACGACAATTCACTACTATCACTGAAATTTTTTCTTCCAATCTGTTTCTCTCTTGGTGCTCCTTTCCAACTAAAATTTTCCTCGATAATTTTTTGACGGACAAACTATTTGGTCTACCTCTTACCTTATCCGGTCACATTCAGAATGTGACGGTTCTGTATGGGACCGAGGAATCAATATATTCGAGAAGGGAAACAACAGTTTATTTAAAATAAGTTGGCGGATTCTAAGGCGGGGTCAATCGGAAGGAGGAGCTTGACCCCGGCCACGTGGTTTTGAGGTTCTTCAATGAGAGCGGGGAGAATATATGAGACATTCCTTCTCCTTTAGTCTGTGCATTATATCTTGGCAGTGACGTCACGCCGCCGAGTTGCGCGGTTGTTTTGGATGCTATCTTCTTCGTTTTCTATCGCGCACTTTTGCGAACAATTGACTGGCATTTTCCGGTGTACACGTTATCAAAGTTATTCTGTAATTCAAGATTCCAACTGCAAATTTTTTTTTGGAAGTGAAGTTATTTTCCATTACTTTCCCGTGGATTCTTTTGTAAGGAATTAAAGGCGTCCTCAATCTCCTATTTATTACAGCGTATATATTATCTCCTATTTATTCTGTACGAGAAATCAGCTACTTTTCCCTTGTTAGACCTCATTTGGAATATGCTGCCAGTGTATGGGATCCCTACGAAATCGGTCTAAGTAATGAACTTGAACGTGTGCAGAGAAGATCGGCAAGATTTGTAAAGGGACGATACGATAATTATGTTAGCGTAACCAGTCTATTAAATGAATTGAAATGGGAATCATTGTCAGATCGCAGGTTGAAATTTAGACTTAATCTCTTAAACAAATTCCAAGGCAATATTTTCAGTGATGAATTTAAAAATATTTTACGAACCCCAACTTACTATGGCAGACTGGACCATAATCATAAAATTAGAGAAATTGATTGCCGAACTGATAGATTCAAAATGTCCTTTTTCCCTCGAACAATTAGAGATACGAATAACGGTAAATATGTCCTATCAGAGAGTAGCAATGAATAGCATTGGTACTCTTAGTACTTAAAGCTAACCCTACTAACAGAATGTTTTTGCATGTTTGCTTAGCAATTTGTATCTTTTTTTTAAATAGTGTAGTTCTGACTACTATATTAATACTATTCCTTTTTAATGCATGATATGTAGTGCATGTTTGGCGAGAAATCACCCCCTGCCACACACCTTTGTGGTGGCTTGCAGGGTATTATGTAGATGTAGATGTAGAAAGCGCTTTCACCATGAGCTTTGCAAGCGACCGCTTATGGGATATCGAATCGAACATGCCTCAAAAAAAGTTTCAAATTCAGTGAATAAAGTGAATAGTGTCGTGCAATAAAGTTATGGTTGAGTGAGTTATACCGAGGTACATTGTAACCAGTCTCTGGTTCTGCCTCTCTTCCTATTTTCATACATTTGGTATTACCGTCATTCACTTGTAGGCCTACGTTGCCTGATTCTTGTAAGAAGACTTCCGCTAGTATTTTCTGGTCGTTTTTACCAACTGCTATTAGGGCTACGTCGTTTGCAAACGCTAGAACGTTGATATGTTTTGCACCCCTTGGTATAGCTTTTTTTGTTTTCAATGTTTCTCAAGGGCAAAGTCGAACAAAAGGGGAGACAACACATCTCTTAGTATTACTCCTGTGTTCATGTCAAAGGTGTCCCTGTATTCCTGTTCTATTTTAACTTTACCTCTTTAACCTTCAACGCACATATTTGTTAGTCTCCCTATCTTTTCTGGGATGTCATTCTGTCTAAGTATTATCCATACCTACTTTTGACCTTACTACATTATCATAAGCCTTCCTGAAGTCAATAAACAATGCATGTCGATTTTTGTTACACTCCAAGCATTCTGAGGCCAGTTCTTTCATAACAAAAGGGTAGTTTCCTTCATCAAAGAAAACAGACTTCATTAATTGCGGTTTGTGCCCTGCCATAAATGTATTTAATTTACGCAAAAAGTTTGTATTGAGAAATCCCAGTTTACTAGAGAATTAAATGTTAATTTTAAGGCCATTTGAAAAGGCTCTGAAATGGCGGGGTGCGCTGCATTCATGCTGACGTAACAGGTAGGTAGTTTACGTTTCGAAGCATAGGAAAATTCGTCTCCTGAACTTACCGTAGTGTTTCAGGGCCCCTCAGCTCTAGTGAATATTTATTAGTATTAACCTGTAACAACTATCAATGTTGGAAAAGTATTCTCAGTTAAACATGGTATTATTAGTCATTTTATAGGCTCAAGGACGTCCTGCTCGCTGTGTCTTCTGCTACGACGAAGCATGGCGTGAAGGTCGTGCGGCGATAGGCGAACTACATGATATGCTTGTGAAAGGAATACGAACTGATTTTAAATGAATCAACTGCATAAGTAATGTTAAATAAATAAATAAAAGTTAATTATAATTAATTAGCGGAATAAATATGCCTCCAATACTTGTTCGTAAGCTGTAACGGGGTGCGGCGTAAATTTGGAAGCGTCCGCAGCACCACCTGGTGGCAGGTAGAGGAAATAGTTTGACGTCAAACGTAGGATTAACCGGCATGCAATAGTTTGCCGTCGCGTTTTCGCGCCATTGATTTTTTTCACTTTTTAATTAATGAGGAAAAATACTTAACGTCATTTAAAAATCGAACGGCTTAAAACACGTACTCCAGAGGTTATAAACTTTCGATCAAGACAATAAAAAAATAATAGGAAACTACCCTATTATTTGATCAGTGGGTAGGTAATTTAATTCAACTTAAAAGTGAAGTTAACTGCATAGTTAGACTCAGCGGCAGCTCGTGGAGGTCGAAACGATGAAACAAATATATATACAAGTATATATAAATATATACAAGTATATATAAATATATCAGGGTCTATTATCCACGCAGTTAATGAGGCACTTGAGAAGTTTTCTAGGCCACTCGTTTAGCTTTAGGCTCATCTTTTTGCAAAAGATGCAAAATGCCTAACAAATGAATGTTTTTTTTTCTTACCACTTATAATGCTCATCTTAGTTAAATATTTGTTAATGCTTTCCCCCTGTGTCATACCCTCGAGGTGACTGGCAGAGTATGTTTTCTGCACATGTCGTTCAAGGACAGACGATAACGAAGGCAAAAGCAGAAGGTGGCAGAAGCTTGCTCTTTGGCGTAAAAAAAGTGTAAATGTTCAGAAATCAACATCAGGTATATGATCGGAATGCTAATTGGAAACTGCGAAGGCTGACTCATCATTCCGCTTTCCTGCAAACAGTCGATTGGACGTTAATTATAATTGAATGGAAGCTGGACCCACAGACGCAATTGCGAGCATATAAGGAGAGCCAATCAAGTTGTCCTCTAAAACAGTGTTTACCTTTTGATACACTCATGCACACAAATTGATTAGTAGTATCATGGAAGCAGACTCAGGTATGGGTTTTCGAAATTCCCTCTGCCCTTGTAAGAGGCCATAAAACAGAAGTCAAAGATGCCGACGAAATGAAACGGGGGCTTGCTAAAAATATGTTAAGTGAAATCCGTTAAGTGAAAAGTTGACAGAAAATCGTCAATGACCCTTAAAGAAAGTCAATTTTAAAATGAGGATTCACAAGACATACCTACGTGATGATTTTAGAGTTAAAGCGCAATTATTAACTCCAAAGCTGACCACAACTAGGACGGAAATGTTTGAAGAACAAACAGATGCAGTCTTCTTTAAGAACGTAACAGAAAATTTGCGTCAGAGACCCATTAATAGACTTCTGTTGGCCAATTTAAGGTGTAATGTCTACACCGTAGCTATACTTGTATTTCTGCCGATAGAGGAATGGACAGACAGCAAGTGAACTTCTAAGAACATAGAACAAAGACATGTTAAGCGAATGAGGGACAAATTAACTAAACCATACATTCAGAAATGCAAAGCTATCGTGCCCGAATTATGAACTAGAGACTAAAGCCTAATCCAGAAGCCCGTATCAAATTATGCAATCCGAGGAAAACCATTAAAAGAAGGAAGTGTACCATTAGAATGCAAACGGCAATGAAAATAATTTCCGTGCACCAATCATTGGAACGGATATTAACAAAAACGCTATTTTCACAAAAAAATATACCAAAGATGCTGCGCAAAAATGTAGTCCCAGAACCTACAGGCAATGAATATGAGATTCGTCAGAAAAAGCTGAGATTTTACACCCTAGAATTTAAATAAAAGGTGACTACAGTCGAAAAGCGATGAGCCAGTCATGAGCATCTCCATAGATGACAAATGAAAAAGTTCACTCCGATGGCTGAACCCGGAAGCGATTAAGATGACAGAGGTAACAACACACCAGCTGCCAACAACCAAAACAACAACAAACACACCAGCTGCAAGCAAAAGAGCTGCGTTTGCCTTTCATCACGTCACTTGTCTCCCGATTGAAAGTGTAATCAGGACGGATTTTTTTGGCATCATGGGAATATCATGTGCGACGGGAATCCACATCCCTGAGAAAAGCAAAGGGATCGATTAGCAGCGTGAATTATCGAGAACGAGATTCTAGGAAACAAGATAAGGCGACTACCGCGCAGGACACGACGACTTTGGGGCGGTCGGTCGCCCACAGCTACTTCCTCCTCAATCCTCAACCCACTTGGGGTCCGAAAGAAAACAAGAGGAAGCCGAAGGTACGCATGATTTCTTCCTTAAAGACTGCTTCTTATCCACGCGACGAAACTGATAGAAGCGGTAACGTTAGAGTGGTAACCATAGAGGCCTCTAAAATTTATTGATTAGACCAGTGGTTCCCAATCGGTGTGCCGCGGAACCAAAAAATGCCAGGAAAACAGCAACAGGGGTGCCGTAAAATTATTACGGGAATACGAAAATTGTTCAGCTGGACCAACTTCTGATTTGATTATTTTCTCTGAGGACTAGCAGGTGAAATTGCATTATTAAAAATGTATAGTAATGAATTTTTGGGAAAAGAATAGTTGTTCTCCTAACACTTACTATGTAAGGAATCTTAAAAATTAACTATCGTGGAATCCATTAAATGTCTTGGAATAAGATTGACTTTCTTGATGATCTTTCTTGGGGTAAACACATACGTGAAATAATGGGTCAAGCTTATCGTACAACTGGAATTCATCAACATAGTACTGTGTAAATGTGACGATCATGTACGAGAAATTAGCTACTTTTCCCTTGTTAGACCTCATTTGGAATACGCTGCGAGATCATTACGAAATAGGTTTAAATAACGAAGTTGAACGTGTGCAGCGAAGATCTGATAGATTTGTAACGGAACGGCATGGTAACTATATTAACGTAACCGGTCTATTAAATGAACTAAAGTGGGAATCATTTTCAGACCATATGTTGAAATTTAGACTTAATCTCTTAACTAAATTCCAAGACAATATTTTCCCGGATAGACGTTGTAATATAGTCCTCTATGTATTCTAAATCACACACATTTATTACATAAAACATGCACAACATAAGAAATTGACCTCACGAAATGCACTTTAAAATTAATCAAACATCAACAAACAACATACACTTCTCTTCAGGCTCGCACTTAACAGGCCATGCACTTTTACACTTCCTTTTCTTTCGAGCCACTTCTTAAATAAAATCAGCTACAACACAACAAACCCAATAATCTCTCTTCCCTCACGAATACTTATACACCCACACAGACACCAACTAGCTCACAAAAATGCCCTTTCCTACGCACGCGTCACTTTTGCATCTCCACACCACCGCGTCTAACACACAACTCCTCGATTCTCGCTCTCCTTTATTGTTCCTTGATTACCAACGCTTGTTTACTTCCATTATTACACCTTGATCTCGGTGGTTCAATTGTTATGTTACAACGTTAAAAATATTTTATGAACTCCAAATTACTGTGGCAGACTTGACAACGATCGTAAAGTTAGAGAAATTGATTGTCG
This sequence comes from Platycnemis pennipes, assembly GCA_933228895.1. Classification (NCBI taxonomy): domain Eukaryota; kingdom Metazoa; phylum Arthropoda; class Insecta; order Odonata; family Platycnemididae; genus Platycnemis; species Platycnemis pennipes. The sequence continues at coordinate 134,189,075 of OW121851.1, forward strand.
AACAGACAGATAAGAGTTAAACTACCAAAAATCAACGTGTTTCCCAGCCTTAATTTGTTCACTCGCGTTGAGCTGCCTTGTTAAGGTCATTTGTTCCTCCCCCTCTTGCGAATACCATGCATTTCCCACGTCAAGCCAATTAAGAGACATGTTTCAAGTGGGAGTGGGCGTGGTCACCGTTCCGCACTGAATTTTAAGGATTTAATTTTAATCTCCCATAAAATTGGACAAAAAATAATCTGAAATTTGAAGGAATTGTGTGTTTTATGGATTTCCTTTTGTTCCAAAGGGTTCCGATTCGATTTATAATTTCGAGTGATCCTTACGAATCTCACCAACGTGGAGATGCAAAGAATCTCGTCAACTTATGAAGGGGGTTACACGAAGATTAAAAGAGTGAGCAAGGAACTAAAATGAGCATGAGAACGCAAATAGTTCTCCATTCAAACCAAGGACAACCTTCTCCAAGACCTAACAAAATCGACAGAGAACTTTCACTTTCCCGTCATTCAAGGACATGATGTACCTACACAAGTTGTGAGTATGTACCAAGCGTAAATAAAAACGAGGCAGAACACGAAAATTCAATGACAGAAGCTTCCCCATAGGGTTTTCCAAAGATATTCATTTCCACTGACCGAATCAAGCTAGAGAATATACATATGGAACGAAAGACAATTGGTCACAACTTCTTACCGACATGAACTCGGGGGAAAAAGGACAATATCGTGAAGCAGGATCAAGCAGGATCAATTCACTATCTCTGTTGTATATACTGATGTAATGGGTTGGCCACCCTGACTGCCTCACTCGTGGGTTGCCACCTCTGCAATGTGACTTCCGGTGCAAATTAAGTTCTATCATTAGCTGCCCACGCAAGTTGTTCCAATTAAAGATGTCAGATATATATGATGTCATATTAAATATGTCATTATATATATTAAGAAACCTTGCGTATTATGCTAGGTTTGAGCAGATAAACAAGATTAGAGAAATAAATTATCGTACCGATAGATTCAAAATGTCTTTTCCCCCCCTTACTGTAAGAGGATACAATAGGCAGAGTAGCAAAGGGTTAGGTAGATAAAATATTGCTCGAGTAGTCTGTAGTGCATGATTTAAATTTGGAAGTTTACACCACAATATAATTTTGTACTAATCCTTATTATGCATGATATGTAATGAATGTTTGGTGTGAATTCACCTCCTGCCGCACACCTTTATAATGGATTGCAGGGTATTGTGTAGATGTAGATGAAAGTGTATCTCACACTTTCGTGCAACATCTGAATCTGTGTTGCTTGATTAATTGTTAAAAACCAGTCCGCAGCTTCCAGCTAGACAACAGTTGAGAGGGGTTGAGATCCTTCACAGGGGTACTTCTGTATCCCCGTAATAAATCCCTATATTCAGTACCTGCCTTTCTACTTTTGGTTAAAATCTGTTTGCTGATGCGTGCACCCTTCTCTGCCAGGCCATTGCTGCGAGGATGATGAGGGCTACTGGGTTTCAGCTAATTTTCATTCTCTTTGAAAAAACTTCGTATACTCATATGAGAAAAGAGCATATTGCCTTGGAATTTAGTTAGGCGATTAAGCCTATATTTCAACCTGTGGTCTGATAATGATTACCAATTTGGTTCATCTAATGGTCTGGCTACGCTAATATAATTACCATACCGTCCCTTTAAATAATCTTCCCGATCTTTGCTCACTACGCTCCATTTCGCTATTGTTGACCACATCTTCATCTACATAATACACTGCGAGCCACCTTGAGGGTGTGTGGCAGAGGATGAAAATATCTATTCATTCACTACTGACATGAAACTAAGAGCTAAAATGATACTACTATATGGAAACAAGTTAGGTATGGGAGTCGCGTGCAACTAGATGGTTAGTGTCTACATAGTAGCGAAGTGATTACTAGTTACAAATAATCCCGCTAAATATATTTATCTGTATTTACCTAGCACGCATAGATTAGTAATATTAAAACATGAATCGTGTACTATAGACTACTCCAACAATTCTTACCTACCTATTCCTTTACTATGCTGCCTACTGTGTTCTCTTATGGAACGCGGTAAACATAAATCTATCCCTCTAATCCTGTTTATCTGATCAAACGTAGCCTATTACACAGGGGTTCTTAGTATGTATCTGACGTATCTGTAAACGAATCAGCTCGAATTCACTTAAAACGTTAGTCCTCAATTTTAACCTGCGTTCTTGTAGTCATTCCCATCCTAGTTCCTCTAGTAAACTTATATTACTAAACCTGATGAAATATAATCATTCTTCGTCACGTATCCCCGCTTCATCCCTCTCCACGCGTCGCTGATGGCAATAAAAAAAGAAGGCTCGGGCGGCGCCTCATTGATGTGTCTCGGGTGACGAGTGGATGAGGAGGGGGGTCGTGATGGAAAGAACCTTAATGAACGGCGGATGTACGACTTCCGAATGTTGCGCCCCCACGACGTCACTACTTCCTCCCCTTGCCCCATTGCCATTCGGGTCGTGCCCTTCGCCATTGGCGGTCAGGACACAGGACGAGGGGGGTGGCTGCCGCCAGTAGTAGGGGCTCACCAGAGAGAAGCATTTCCTGGAGGACACCGAATTTGATAGGGGGCTTCAAGGAGACGAATTTCGTGGTTTCCACGGTGATAAATGCCAAATAAGGGACCTGTTGCTACCGCTTGGTCATAATTAAGGCATGTCTTAAGACCCTGGATGTGGAGTGTTCTGGGAGATGGGTCAGTAATTGAATCAAGTTGACTTTAGTGCGCGAAATTATAGCTGGCGTCCGAATAGCCTCGCATTCCATCGTAATTATGAAATAGATTCACAAGGCTAAGGCTGATTTATCATTTTAACCGCTAATTAAGGAATATTTGAAATGATAAATTGATTCGTCGTTTACGTATTACCTTAGAGTTAGTGCAATATAAGTGGCTCACGGAGTAGGGCAAAACTGTTACGTTTTGGATGTAGTACTGGAAGTGTCTATAGATGGCGAGGGAAGAATGCTTTGAGTTACGTCATAAATGATGTGTATCGCTTCCATCGATTTCGTTTATCTAATCGACTTGAGCGGCGCAATGGAGAAGTGTCTTGTAGTCTGCTCCTTGCAGCGGTTGGTTATGTGTTTTTAATGAAACATCAAGGAATTCCACGTGTGACTATACTGTTGTATGTTTTGGATGTAGTACTGGAAGGTTTCCATAGGTGGCGAGGGAAGAATTTTTTGCATTACGTCATAAATGATGTATATCGCTTCCATCCATCGGTAAATACAATGTATCGAATTTTATTAATATCTGATACTATTTCGGAAAAATATCTGGCAACAATTACATTGCTACTGCTGCTACAATTTGGAATCATTGGCATTAATACCACCGTGTCAGTAATTTATTAATATTAATTAAACTAGCGAGGTAATGCCAACATTTTTTTGCAATGTTTAATTCTACATAAAATGCAAATCTCATATTAGGTTTTCGTCAAAACGACATTTCTATTTACATTATTAATTTGAAACATTTACTGCGTCTTCTTTTTTAATGCCGTTTAATCACGTATAAAATTGCTGATTTTCATCGTCTTTGTTCTTTAAAAATATTATGGAAAAGCCAAATTATTTATTGTCAATCGAAAGGAGGGCGAAAAAAATGTCCTGAAAATTTCACAAAAATAACACTTCATAATTCTCTGAAACCTCCTTAAGTGTTTTGAGCGAAGGCGGAAATCAAAAGTCAAAACGGCTTTGTGGAACTTATCCAGATCTTCGTGGTTTGGCGATTGGCCCTCGTGAAAAGTCGACGAAATGAGATTCGGCTGTGGAAGTGGCCACCTCCGTTCTTTGCGACCCCTTCGGAAGTCGTGTGTCGCCGTGGGCGGAAGAACAGTCGTCTTAGATGGTGTGGGAAGGGAGAGGAGGTAAGCATCGAAATGCTTCGCCAAGAAAAGTATCGCCGCGTGTCATTTCGTCGTTGCGGTATCGATTCAGGGTATCGATGATCTCTGCGGTCGTCCCTGCGCTCACATATTTGTGGTAATCCGCAGACTAATGTGTTTGCTCAAACCTTTCTCGTAGTGTGAAAATTACACTCAGTTGCTTCATTTTGAAACTGTAGATTCTGAGTATGGCCCTAAGAACTGAGCATGAAGAGGCAGATCCCTCAACTAGTAAGACACCTCGGCCCGGATGTCCATAAGACACTCTGCGTGTCCCAACCGAAGAACCACTCCCCTCCATCGCCGAAATAATCCACCTGCCCTCCCCCTATCCTTCCAAAAAAAAACTAATTCACACCTGTTGAACTTGACGGCCATAAAAGTACCGTTCAGGGAAATCGAACAGGAGCAATCGCACATTCAACTGCAACAAGCCAATAAAAGGTAAAAAAACGACACGTGGTTCATATATGGCGTTAAACGTGACGCATGACAAGCACTCTTCGAAAAGGATACGTTTTTTGGAGCAAAACGTACATGAGAAAGTCGTCATGGGACGAAAATCGATTGGTAGTACCATAGAGTAAGTATAATATCGTGGGCTCACCGCATGCGGCAAAACTGTTGTAATTTTTGGATTTGATTCTGGAAGGTTTCCATAGATGGCGAGGGAAGAATTGTCCGTATCAGAGTCCTCTAGATTGCCAAATAATAACTATATAGTGATGCCTAGGAGTAGTGTTGAGAATGCCATCTCGAGGACTGTGTCCGCGTTACATCACATACGATATGTATCGCTTTCGTTTTTCTGATCGACTTAAGCGGCACAATCGAGAAGTGTCTTGTAGTCTGTTCCTTGCAGCGGTTGATTGTATTTTTAATGAAACGACAAGGAATCCCTCCTGTGACAAAATATGTTTGCTTTAATAGTGAAAGAAATTTTAAGATATCCATGTGGCTGTTGGCTTTAGGTAAAGGTATATCGCACCATTATAATAAATCAACAAAACTACTACAAAAACACATGTGCCGCTTAGGTCGATTAGAAAACGAAAGAAATGGAAGCGATTTATATCGTTTGTGACGTAACGCGAAAAATTCTTACCACGCCATCTATGGAAACGTTCCAGTACTGCGTCCAAAAAGTACAGCAGTTTTTCCCTGCGCAGTGAGGCCTCTATCTTCAGCCCATACAAAAGAAAAGAAACAGATGAACATGAATGACCTAAACATTACTTAGGTACTCTCCACGATAACATTATTAAGTGGGGTTGATGATAAAGAAATAGAATGCTATCCCAGGCACGAGATATCACAATCTTAAGATCACTGCCGCACAATGACTTCGAATTTAGCGTAGAACCATGGTCCCATTTGTCGTCTTTCGTTCGGAGCAGGTTAATGCCAGTTTCTCTTCACCCTTCTTCTGTCCCTCGAAAATTCCTGCCTATTTGCAATCACCCACATAAGATTCATGAAGCAAATGACCTTAGTTGCTGGTGTTCATCCTGAATGGTAACAACTACGGACATCAGCGAGTAAACGATCACAAACGACAATAAAGTCCAACTGCCTGCACCGACGCACGGCAGAAGAGATGATTACAGCAGATAAAGCTCACTTCGAGCGGAGGCGAGAGATAGAGAGGCCTCGTATGGGAACCAATTAATCTCGAAAAAAAACATCGCGCCTGCCTATAGGCAGGGAATCGATTCGCCACCCATGATTGCACGGTCTCACCGACAGGCAAATCTCAGCGCGCGACAATAGGGGAGGGCAGGCCTCTGGGTTTCTTGAGGGGGCGGTATCCACCTCCTCCAAATCGCCCACTCCTCCATCTTCCCCACTTAAGAAATAGGTATTCGCTCTCACCGAGCTGTGCTGAGTGATTCCTCGCCAAGTTGATCACACATCCGTTTCGAGTAGGAAGAAAATTTTTAAGAAACCGGTAGAAGCGGCGAAAGAGAGCACCCTAGGTCCATATTATATATATGATACGTGCGTAACCAGTCTATTAAATGAATTAAAATGGGAATCATTGTCAGATCGCAGGTTGAAATTCAGACTTTATCTCTTAAATAAATTCCAAGATAATATTTTCAGTGATGACGTCAAAATATTTTGCGAACCCCAACTTACTATGGTAGACTGGACCACGATTACAAAATTAGAGAAATTGATTGCCGAACTGACAGATTCAAAATGTCCTTTTTTCCTCGTACAATTAGGGATATGAATAGCGGTAAATATGTCCAATACGAGTGAATCAATCCATAGCATAGGTAGTTGCATGTTGTCATAAGGAATAGAAGGTAACCCAACTAACAGCATGTTTTTGCATGCTTACTTTGCTATTTTTATATTTTTAAATAGTGAAGTTTAGACTAATATTTTAATATTAATCCTATTTTATGCATGATATGTAGTGAATGTTTGGTGTGAATTCACCCCCTGCCACACACCTTTATGGTGGCTGGCAGGGTATTGCGTAGATGTCGATTTGGATTTGCGCTACTATTCGATTGAAGTCTTCGTGAATCAACCCAAGACACAGTAGAATACTGGAAACTGCTTTTACATGTGTACAGCACTGTGTAACGGCCACCGAGCATCATGGGAAACCGAATTTATGCCACAATTAAAGTATTATATTAAAAAAGTAACATTTTGTCTTTTGGACAGTTTTACCCTGGTGATAAATGTTGGCGATGTCAGCTCACAGTCGTGGAAGTGTTGCTGAGATGAACTTCGCTTAATTTTAACTTTCGATATTGCCTTCCTCCCTTGCGTCCATCGCTTTGACTGTCTTGTGATTGGCTGCATGAGTTTTGTCCGTTGGTTGGTTGGTTATTCAGGGAAGGCGACCGATAGCTGAGGTTATTTGCGCCATTTAGGATAGGTGGGTAATTGGGTAATGGTAGGAGTTTTCAGGGAACGGAGGAAGGATGGAGAGAAACCCGGCGTCGGCATTAGCCTACTCTTAAAGAAAGGCGCCTAGGGGACCACGGCTAAACGTCCCATCCGCTCATAGGCACTCAAGTGGGGTTTTCCACTGAAAAATCCGCCACTGCCGGGAATCGAACCCAGTCCCTCGGAATGGGGGGCCAGTACTCTGGCCACCACTCCAACCCGATCCCCCAGTTGTGTCCGTATCGATTTGTATTTCATCTACAACTACATCTACGCAATACTCTGCAAGCCACCGCGAGGGTGTGTGGCAGAGGGTGAAGATCACCAATCATGCACAATTGACACACAAACAAGCAACTACATGGAAATATGCTAGATTATAAGGTACCATGCAGCTAGATGGTTGTGTCTACATTGTAATAAAGAGATTGTTTGTTAATACGTGCATCATCCACTACAGACTGCTCTAACAATATTTCACCTACCTATCTCTTTGCTGTGATGCCTATTGCGTTCTCCTAAAGTACGTGGGAAAAATTTCATTTTGAATCAATCGCCACCTCAATTTATATCTCTTATCTTGTTTATCTGGTCGAATCTGGCGTAATACGCATTGTTTAAAAAAAAATATATATCTAACATCTGCAATGAAGCCATCAGTTTTGAATTTCTCCAATGGCCTACGATCTGATAATGATTCTCAACCTAATTATTCTATTAAATGTGATACACTACTAAACCTATCGTAATACCCTGTAGTACATCATCCACACCCTCTCGTTGTGTCGATGTGAACGATTTCGATGTGGAAAGGTGCTTTGTGGGATATCTATCTCCTCTCTTTGGCCTCCGATTCCTCGATCGATACTTGGACCGAAGATTGAACCGACCCGATTCAAATTGTAATGTCGCACGCGATGCAGAGGAAGGAATTTTCTCGCGGAAGCCACGTACGTGTAAACATTTGGGTGAGAAGGAAGCCATATTGAGAGGCTCGCTTTTAGTTTCAACTTCAATTTCAGGACAGTGTCAATTACGAGACCGTACAAATGTCATCGTTTTACGCGGAGACCACTCCAAGGACGGGCCTGAACCTTTGACATCCGGCGAACCTGCATTCCGTGGTGAATTCTGACGTCTTCCCAGGATGCTTGATTTTTTTTCCTTCTTCGTATTTTCGCCTTCCTTCGCTCGTGCTTCCACTCGTACTGCTCAAACGCAAAGGGTAAGCACTTGGGTGTTGGCGGTCGCCCCCATATGTCGCCCGAGGTCACGGGCTGCTGGCTGACATTGACCCCTCTTCTTTCTTCCCCCCCCCCCCCTTCCTTATCTCTTCAACACCTCAAGTGTGCCCTCTTTTCGACCTCCTGCTTCCGAGATGGTTTGCGGGCGTCGTTAACTCCACTTCTGCGGAAGCGGTTTAGCCGTAAATTTTCCGAATTACGTAGATATATAGTTGGATAAGCGTCTTTATTGGGGCGAGATTGAGACTAAAAAGTCCTTTCTTCCATCTAACCCCTCGGCAATGCATGAAATATAGCATATATATATGCATATAAACGTTGTTCTAAATACTCAAAAAATATGTAAAATTACAATAGAAAAATAAATGAAAAAACATTGAGGAAAAAATAAGTAAGATAATATGATAATGAAAAAAATTAATATACTGGGAGTAAAGGATTGAGCTCTGCAGCTTCCACTTAGATATTTATTTAACACGACCATGGTTTCGTAGCAGTGCTACATCATCAGGTGAACAGCACTGCTAACGAAACCATGGTCGTGTTCAATAAATATCTAAGTGGAAGCTGCAGTGCTCAATCCTTTACTCCTAGTATGATTGACTTCCACAAAGTATTGCCTGAAACTGTGTCGTACAATTAATATAGTTATACAATATGAAAAATATGAACATAAAATTTCGATTAGGTTAACCGTATAAGATCAACAAGATGCAAATGAAAACTTAATGTTATGTTAATGTTATGTTAAGGTATGTGTAAAAGATATGTACAGTTGTGGGAAAAAACGTGAGGATATTAGCTGATGTCCATCACGGAAAAAAAACTCTGCAGGAAAACACCCACACATGAAGGGGGGTGTGAAAAACCTGCGAAAACCGTACTGAGAGAAGGCTAATGTGATTAAAATTAAGATCAAAAATAGTACATAAATGACAGTTGAAAATGTGGTGAAATAATCTTGCGTGTATTTGGCATGGTGCATTTGTATTTGGCCAGTATGATACGTGTCACTCTGCTGGGATTACACAGTGTATGTTAATTGTCTCCCTGTTGAGCTTGGAGGAGAATTTTATGTAGTGACTTCTTGAACTTAGTGAGCGATGGTGAATTTCTTATGGTAGAATCAAGGTTATTGGGGGGTGGCCACATATCATTTCCGGGACTTAAGAGTTCCTTTTCTTATCTCGTTGGTTGCCATATTTCCTAGTGTTTATGTTAATCATCATTACTAATCAGTAATCCTGAGTTTGGTTTGATGCAGCTCCCCGCCGAATTCTCCTATCAGCCGATTTCTTCATATTTACGTATTTCTTCTCTTTCAAATTTTTCATCTCTTTTTCTGTACATTATCTCGTTGGAGGCCTTCCTTTGCCGTTCTTCCCTTTCACTTGTTCTTCAACGATTGTCTTCATCAGGCCATCATGTCTCTTGATGTGGCCGATTTAAGTTGCCCCGCCTTCTTTTTAGGGTTTTCAGCGGACTTCTCTTCTCTCCCTCCCTTCTTAGGACTTCCTCGTTACCTACTCGGTCATCCATGTAATCTTCATCAATATTTTGCAGCAATTTAAGAAATAAATGTTGCTATTTTGCAATGGCTATCACCTTTGATAAATGACAGCATTCGAGGGTTGCCTTTTGCATTTAATAAGATCTGATCAACAGAAATGTGTTTGCGATATTCGAACATGAATGTATTGGTAAAACTGGAATCAACTGGAAAATACAACTCCTTTAATTTTGTACCTAGCCAATGAATGTTATCATTCGGGATATTCAGTTGTTACGCATAAACGGGGGCAATTATTCAATTGCATATGATAATATACGTTTGCATTTACCTAGTAATGTGAACTTGAAGAGGTGGTGCCAACTGTGAAAATTAATATGCAATACTTATTATTTTAAAATAGTAGAAGATGCAGGATAAAGTAGGAAAGATAACTATATTTACTCGCCACAAATGAAGCAAAAGAAATGAACTCCATTATCGACTTATATTTATTCTTGAAGATCGGTTTCCGTATTGCTAACTAAGAATGTATGTTATTTTTTTGACAATCCTTCTTTTAGCCGTAGTCATAATACCAGGTCTTCCCTGTCATAATGTTATAATGTTGCCATCCATTAGCAGAGGGAATGAAAAATTATAATTCGTCTCAACATGCACAATACGATGTTATTTCGCGGCAATGCATCGAGGGTGTTTAAAATTCTCTATGTCCGCTCCTCCGTGTATTCTCTCTCCGCTTGGTGTGTTAACGCTGAGTAAACCTTGACCGAGTTGATTTTAATGTTTCGTGCATGTCGATCGCAAATTACCTGCACTGCACCAGTTTGTCCTCGGTTTGAATGGTGCAGTCGGCGAGTGAAAGGCTCTCGGTTGTGTGATTCGTATTTTTCCTGCATCCCCTATTTAGGGGATGCAGTAGCTGCACCCCTTTAGCGACGCCGGCTCATTCTCCCCCCCAATGAAGCCAAGCATCGATTGACATCGAAATAGGGACATTGCAGTATTGGCGCTCATCTCGAAGTCTGTCTAGCATGTCTATTGAACACGCTGCTCCTACTCTCATTAAACCGCCTAATCTATTGAACTAAGGGTTAAGATTTTTTTTATTGGCGCCAATATAATGGGGGCTTTTACTCGGAACCGAAATGGCAATGTTCTACACGAAATCGTTAGATGGAAACAAAAAAAGAATTTTAGTGAAAAAATTAATCTTTTAACCATAACCATTCACTCATAAATCGAAAATTGAAATAAGCAAAAGGTGACGCCCACTGAAAATGCTGCTGTGATAACATTGTCTTCATTTTCCTCCAGTCCTTGACTGCTTTTAGGGGAGGGGAAGAGAGTGGAGGGGGATTCTCGGAAGGTCTGCTCGCACAGATGCTGTCGCGATCATTCCCATTGGCCGAGTCAGCTGTGTCCCCCCCATTACGATAAGGCAAAGTAGCTTCGCGGGCTCAGTTGTGATTGGACGAAGTCGATATACGTCAGAGGTTGCACCACGCCCACTTTTTTGAAAGGGTTGAAAACATCAGTTTTTCGCCGCTTATAACTCGAGAAATATTTGACGGATAAAAAAACGGAAAAATACGGGTCTTTTTATTTTACCATCTCTATCAGATTCGGCGATAAAAAATATGGTAAACGACCCCATTATGTTTGTGTTGCCTTTACTACCATTCGTAAATTATGGACGAATTTTCAACTGAGGAAAAGAAATAATGTCGACCGACACTCAAATCCGGTACTCTCGGATTTTCCGCAAGGTTATTATATTGCTATGCAGAATCTTCAGGTGAAGATTACCTCAAGATGTTGCATAACAATGAAACCATGGTCGTGATAAATAAAATCAAGTGTGGAAATTGAAGTGTTTCTCCTTCGCCATTCATACCCACGAAGAAAGATTTCTATAGCGCTAAGAGCGAGACTGTTATATAAGTCCGTAATCTTTGAATTCCGCACCGAAATTGTCATCTTGTACACGAACTCCTTGGATGGAAATGAAAAATGAATTATATTGAATATTTTCGAAAAATGAATTTTGTTGCATGAGTAAGAATGAAAAAAATTAATCTTCTAACCAAAACGGTTCGCTCAAAATTCGAAAGTTAAAATGAGCATAGGGTGACGCCCACCGAACGAGCTGCGTTGAGGATATCTACGTCATCCAACTTGTGTGTGTGTGAAGAACGGTGAGGTAGCGGAGGTGGGGAAGGGGAGGCCGGCCTTAATAAATCCTGTCGCATCCTGCAAACAGTCCAAAACAACTGAACAACAATATATATTCGTATACATTTTGGTGTGTCTAGAAGTGTGCTGAAGATTATTTACTTAGTCGCAAATTATGACGTACTGTCGGCGCATAAATTATGTGCACTCGAGTTTGAATACGAATAACAAATTAACAGCTAGGCCTACAGGAAAATTTATCGCACCGTAATTTTTCTTATTTCATTCTGCTTTGTTGGATGGCAAACTTAAATTTCTGAAACACGTTCTCATGTTTTTACAACGGTTTTAACGTAAAGAGTGCCGGTTTTTGATGGTGTTCGTGCGAAGCGCCGACTTTGAAGACTCGTAAATCAATAGCAAAGGCCTTAAATTGAAACCAAAGTATAAAGGATGTTAGGTATAAATGTTTTCCATGCACACTGTTTCCGGTGTTTAACTCTAATAGAAAAAAGTTATCAACATTATAAAAATTTATTTCAAAACTGGAGTGTCGTAGTATTTTCGTTCTTGGTGGCGTTATAATCCGCTTGTCCTGAACGTATCCAATACGTAATTGTCAAATATTTCAACAAATGTGTTTAATTTATATCGATTGGTATTTATATTGGCGAATGCGAGCTCCCTCGGCAAGCGACCGGCATTGTTTTTTTTGACCATCTTGGTAAAGGATCTCTCGGTTTCTTTCGTGTTTTCTTTCTCATTCAAAATGTTGAATTTCCACCGTAAAAAATCGGACTTCAGTCAGGAGGCTTTGCAGCTCCCTGCGATTTGTCATTTTGTCCGCATTCATATATATCCTTGGTGTTGGGAGGTTTGGGGGGGGGGGGGGGGGGACGTAAGGGGAACGGCTAAAAGGAGATAGCCATCTCGGCGGTCACTCCTTCCATGATGCCAACTCGTCGGCAAAGGTAAAAGAGCCTAAGATCCATGGGATTTATGGAATGTAACCTCTCTGCTGAGAAGGAAGTTTTGGTCCGACATGATGGTATCATGTCGGACACAATCAAAGTCACATCGGGAGTTCCTCAGGGTAGCATAGTAGGTCCGCTTCTCTTTTATACATAAACGATTTGGGTACCGAAGTTAGTAGCAAGCTTAGACTTTTTGCAGACGATGCTAGTGTGTAGGGGTATATCAAAAGATGAAGACAGGAAATAGCTTAGCAAGTATTTAGAATCAATTCAAGAGATGTCCGACAGATGGCAGCTAGAACTTAACCTTAAAACGTGTGTAGCTATCAGTTTTTAGAGGAGGAAGAATTAGATAGATCGATCCTATAAAATTAATAACACGAAGATCGAAAGCGTTGAAACCATAAGGTATATAGGTATAACAATCACTAAAGATTTATCGTGGGGAAGACACATCCGGAAAATATGCGGCCGAGCGAAGAGAAAGCTAGGATTTATAAAAAGAGTACTTGGGAAATGTGATGAGAAGACAAAAGAGCGATGTTACTTTTCACTAGTTAGGCCCCACCTTGAATATGCAGCCAGTGCATGGGATCCGAATAAATTAGGTTTGATCAGATAACTGGATAGTGTGTAGCGTAGAGCTGCTAGGTTCGTTAAAAGGTGTTACGATAGGTTGAGTAGTGTTACAGAATTAATACAAGAATTAGGGTGGGAGTCATTATCGGAGCGTAGGTTAAGGTACAGATTAAATCTATTAGAGAAATTTCAATCCGATAGCTTTACTGAAGATGTTAGGCACATATTTAAAAAACCAACGTATTATGCTAGATTAGACCAGATAAATAAGATTAGAGAGATAGATTGACGTACTGATAGATTGAAAATGGCATTTTCCCCCGTACTATAAGAGAACAGAATAGGCAACATAGCAAAGGGAAAGGTAGGGGAAATATTTTAGAGTAGTCTGTAGTGCATGATGCCTGTGTTAATCCCTTAAATACTACATATACTAACACTCTATAGTGGTGGCATGAGACCCTATAATTGCTTGTTTGCATGTCACTAGTGCATGCTTGGTGATCTTCACCCCCTGCCAGATTCCCTCGCGGTGGCTTGCAGGGTATCGTGTAGATGTAGATGTTTATCTATACTTTAATCAAATTTATTAAGAATTTTCCTTCCCTACCATAGCCACCGCTAATTCTCGGCGTGGTTCGTAAACAGTTTTTTTTATACCAGCTTTAAAAGGCTTACTTGTTCCAATGGATGAACATGCACTATTTTGTGTAACTGTATGAATGTGAAGTTGATTAGCTGAAGTGTGCTTTGCGAAAATTTCGCTGAAGAATTAAGTTGTGTCACAAGCATATCACTCTTTAAAAATTGTTCCTTTTCGGCTGCTTAAAAAACACGAAGTCATCGCGTGACGTCACGGCACGGTGTCGCTATGGGCGTTGTTTATGTGTTGAATGTAGAGGTAAGTTGTTAAATGAATACTTAGGGAAAGCATATGCATTTATCTCATTTGTTTAATTCAGTGAACGAATGCATGTCGATTTTTTTATATCAGTAGTATAGATCGTAATGAGAAAATCGTTCATAAATTGTATAACACCTGTTTCTCTGCTACGACAAAGCAATCGCTGTTTTTAAGGATGCCATGCCTAAGGGAGTCAGCCAAAGGCAAATCGAATTGTTTTTTTTTTACATCCTTTTTCTCTCTGAGTTTAGATCGAGAAACAGCTAAAAACCTCAAAACAATATATTCGCTTCGTTTTATTCTAAAATAAACTTCCGTTTCCGTAGCAATATGTAGCCTATACCGAGCAGTGACGGCTGAAGGCCCTTAAGGTCACGTGACTTTCGTCAATTTTCTGGATCTTTCAAATAGCATTTATTAAGCCGTGTTGTTGACTTGGAAAATTATGGCTTAGTTATTTAAATTCGTGAGACAGTTTCGTATCAAGTGCATAGCCTATACTCGAGGAACAAATTTCATACATGTTCCCCATTGTGGAATCTTGTAGGCATGTATGTAATTCTGGCTCTAGACGCAGTGGAGATGCCTGTTTACAGATCGACCAGGCTTATTTCGATTTTCCTCGTTTCCTCCATTGTGCAATGTTGCAACATAGCATGCTCATGCTCTGGTTTTCGAGGGAATTCGAAAGAATCTACTTATTTTTTCGCGAGATATTCCATAGGAAACGACCTTAATTTCCAGCATTATCTCTCTATCTGGCTGTTACGTGTATTTTCCTGTTGCGTTCCTTCTTTTATGGGAGCTTGTAAATTCCCAGCGGAGCCCGTGAGTTTCTTTTTGTTTGCGCTGGCGTTGCCATGGAGACCCGATTGCGGGTCCTCAAGGGCTGTGACTTCATGGCGTTGTGTGCCATAAAAATGGCGCTGTTGAAACTGCAGATAGAAGAAACATATAGCATGTTGGCTAATTATTGGAAATTCTGCCGAATCGGTCTGTTACCTAACTATTTAGCTGTCTATTTATTTCGCCAGCATTTTAGGTCTATTAATGATTAATTAGTTATTCCTTAGAATTCAAAGCGTTGATGATTTTTGAGGGTTTAGCTTGTGTTATCCCGTACGTTGCTCATGGAGATAGGTACTTTTGCTCATAGATCATTAATTGTCATATGTTTTATTGCCATTTGATGTTCATCGCGCGGTCGGAGATTTCATAGCGTTTCTTTGTTTCGGACTAATTGGTATATCGGGTTGCTTCTATTTCATCAGTCCACTTACATCGGAACTTCCAATCTAGATAAATCAGGTGCTTGGCCTCTTTTCACACGTTTCCCGGACAATAAAGTCGTAAATCATATAGATTCCCAGATCTGCCAAAGGCACTGAGGTGCCTTGTTCAGCAAATAGGTCGAAATTCTTGAGTTAAAGCCTGTTCGACACGATCCAGTTTATTAGGCAATAAAATGGCACAATATCGGGTGAAAACTTGGACAATATTCTTGACATGACAGGTACCAATATTGGTCGTAACAATGCTCATATAACACGCATGAGTAGGTACTCCACATCATATTGAAAAAAGAACATCCGAGACGCTGTTGTATTTAATACGAGATAAAAGTATTGTTTATCATTATAGGCTTTAGAAGAGTCTGCTGAAGAGTTAAACTTCTCAGAATTGAATGTCAAGTTGCAGCATTGATATTTGTTGTTATTTTGGTCACTAGGATACGAAAAAGCTACCATCTGATTGGATATTGACCAGCAGGGAATAGAACATGTTCTACTATCCAATATTGGGTTAGAAGTTGTCAGTTAGATTGTGGGATTGGAACTGGGCGAGAAATTGTTGAAATGGGTCAAGCGGCGCAAAATCCAATTTACAATGATTTGGTCAATAAATTGGACAGTGTTAAACAATATGGAGGAGATCTGAGCCTCGACAAATCCAATTGCTTGCACGCCAATTGTTGTACTTTGTGATGGCGTGCGATTAGCGATGTTGGATGTTCACATCCTGAATTCGATTTACTTTTATAGAAGGATATAGGATCGATTCTCGTTACTTTCGCCTGTAAGTATGTCTGTTGAACCATGTCCAATTTTTTTATCCGCTGATTTCATATCGTTTGTGATTTACAGCCATGACAGTTTGAACCTAAATTATTGACAGTGAGGTGTTAGTTTGGCACTCCTGTTTTTGCGCTCCATTTGTGCTGTATCCACGCATTCAACGCAGCATACTATCACCCCGACCAGATCTTAATTGCTGAATTTGGAACGTAGGTTTTCGCAGCGAAATCCATCGTCGTCAGAGGCTTTCGGGTGCAGCTGCGTATAACGCGTTGTCGGTGTGCGAGCTTTCGCGGCCATTGCAGGACGCATCATCAGGCAATGATAAAATATATTGGAAAGGTTGATGTCTTATATATCTCCATCCCTCCCCCCTTTACTGTGGAGTGGTGGGGGTAAATGACGTAAGAAGGTGGCCGCCACTTAGCCCTGTCTTTGGGGAGTCGGTGAACTTTCCCTCCCCCTCACAGTGCCAACGGGTGTGTCGTTGTATGTCTTCTTCTGGAACCATCCAGGCGTATCTTTAGGTCGGAAAAGAATTCTCCAAGTAGGACTCAGTCGAATGCCATTGTCCCGGTTGAAATTCAGGGGGCATTTCTCAATTTCAATAGCCTCGTGGATCAGTCGGTGGTGATAAAATCTTTCTTGGGCTAACACCCGCGTCTCGTCAATTAAAATCTGGTGTCCTTCTCCGGAAAATGCGTGTTCCCACTCCACAGTAAAGGGGGGAGGGATGGAGATATATAAGACATCAACCTTTCCAATATATTATCATTGCCTGTTGATGCGTCCTGCAATGGCCGCGAAAGCTCGCACACCGACAACGCGTTGTACGCAGCTGCACCCGAAAGCCTCTGACGACGAGAGATCTTAATTGGTAACAAAACAAAAGTAGCCTGCGGTCAGTCACTGACCAGCCTACAGTAAACGGCCGTTATCTTACCGTAAACTTGCTTGGCTTCCTCACGATTCAATGCAATCCTTCCATCAATAAGTTTCTTCCCTTGTAACCGGGGGACCGCGTGTCATCCAGGGATTGGCTCGAGAATTTCCAAGGGTTCAGCTGGCGTGATTACCTCGAACCACGGTTTGAACCCCCAGCTGCCTGGTACAGTCGGGTACGATTGTCGGACATTTCCTTAAAGCGCGAATATTATTTTTATCGTTATGGAAAAATCGCAAGTGTTGGGATCATCCCTGGCTTTTTATGGAGGAGCGTCTCCTTACTTTATTTTCCTCCTTTAGGAAGGCACTAAACCAACTTGTCACTGCTAAAAAATCCTTCGTATTATCCCAAGGGCGCCAGACAGCAAGCTCATTATCCCCGGAAGAAGTTAGGAGAATTGTGTTCATTCGTAAAGAAACCGTGTAATGCATTTCGTACGATGCGGTCAGGGAATTAGGTATTAAAGCAATGGTAACAATAGACAATGTGCCTTTCATATTGAAAGGAGCGCTTTATGGAATTTTATAGTTGAGATAGTGATTTTTCCGGAAAAAAATGCCGCTCTTAATGAATGGCACCAAGGGGTTGACGGTTCAGCGTCCCATCCGACTGACGGAATACTGAACTTCAAGAGCTCACAACTCGACACTCAGGGTCATATTCAAAATCTCAACTACAGTCTCGCTTCCACTGCTTGCATCCTAAAATATCTCCTTCGAGTCAAATAGGTGTGTAATTTCACTCCGTAAAGTTGGTGTTACTTCATAGCGATGCACTGTTAACCGCTTCCAAAAACCATACGTAGGAGAATATTTTTTTGCGATTTTTTTGCGGAAGCAGTAGAAGTTTGAGACTGTATTTTAGATTCTGAATATATCCAGCCATATTTATGATGTCAACTATCTTCTCAGTCTCATGCTGAGAAGTAATGCTACCCTTGCAGGTGGAATCTGTACACCTATAAGACTCGTTGTCGGGATTTAAGGACGTAACTAGTAGAAGCGACATTGTATTTGAGATTCTGAGTGGCCCTCAATGGAATAGAAATATAAAGTGAAAAGGAACATACAGGATTACAATTTGAAACAGAAATACATGACGCATGAAAGTAAATGTTGTGTATCAGAGTGAACTGAAGGAAAGTCGTGACATCGCAGGAGAGTTTTTAAATTGAATTTTCGATTGAAAGGGTGTATTTGGTTTGCTTTAGTGAAACACAATTTCTGAGATGCGCTGCATTGCACTAGCCTGTCTGACTTACGATGAGCATGATCTCTCATTATTCGCGGAAAGGAAGGTATCGTTAATGCGTCTTTGTGACAGTCGTGACAGTCTATCTCTCTTTATCTCATTAATCTTATTTACCCGATAAAATTGACTGTAATACGGAGGAGTTTCCTTTTTATATTTACAGCGTCATCTGAAAACACCTCAGCTCCAAATTTACCCAATAGATTGTCATAATTGTTATCTAAGATAGCAGGCATTGTAATGGCTCTTAGTGTGCAATCTGTCGGCAGTCGACTGTCCTTTTTTTTTAATAAGGCTCGCTCTGCGCGACATTGTTGGGGTGAAGAGACCAGCGACATCTATATGCTTTACTGAAAGCGTTGAAAAAATCGTTGATTCGACGCCTTATCCATCGTCAGTTCACTTTTTGTGAGAGGCGGGAGGATGAGGGCGGTTTTTCATTGCTTCTTGGCTCGATACTGCGATATATCGTCTGCGTCTACGATATCCACCGATTTTCAATATTCTCCAGTATTGCACTATATCTCGATATCCCTTATCAACCGATATTCGATATCAATCTATCTGCGATATCACACGATATTATGGTATTAACCGATTTTCGATATCGAACGATATCAGAAATTAAGGTGCGTTTACACGTAGCAGTTGACTGTCATGGCAGTCAACTGCTCGCACGTGTAAACAGCGACTGGGATGAGAGTTGAAGTCGATACTGGGCATGTTTTGAACACTATCGATCCACGTTCGTGCTATTAAGGTCTCTTTACAGATGGAATTCGCTTAAAAGTATTATTTCCATGTGTAAAGGTGCATGTATATCATGTCTACAAATGTAAAGGTGCACTGCATCATGGCAGCATGGAAGCCGACGCAATGACTGTCATAGCAGTCAATGGGGTAGTTTACCTTATTTTTTTTTTGCCGAATCTGATAGAGTTTGTAAAATAAAAAGACCCGTATTTTTCCGTTTTTTGATCTGTCAATTATTTCTCGAGTTATAAGCGGCAAAAACTGATGTTTATAACCCTTTCGGAAAAGTGGGCGTGGTGCAACCTCTGACGTCATCGACTTCGTCCAATCACAACTGTGCCCGCGAAGCTACTTTGCCTTATCGAAATGGGGTGGACACTGATGACTCTGCCAATAGGAGCAGTTGCGACATCATCTGTGAGCTGACCTTCCGAGAACCCCCCTCCACTCCCTGCGGAAATGTAGCCAGCACAATCGCAAACAGAAAGCAATGGACGACTTCTTATACCGGGAATTTGAATACAACAAACAGCGTACATATCCCTCCCCGAAGACAAGGTTATACTCTTCAAAAAATTTGCAGACAAAATAAATGTCATTGGAATTTATTACTCGGAGACTTTAATGAAAACTTAAGCGACAATCACTAGTGACTGCGAACGCTTTTACTATGCTATGACAACGCCGCGCTATTGAGCATAGAAGTGTGCGAAGACAACGTTATGTGTTGCTGTATTGCTCATCTGTCGTAGTAGTCAACTGCTATCTGTAAAAGCTGCTTTAACCTGCGAAATTTTACATAGCGAAGTCGGTATAACCAATCTTGTGCGATAACGAGTCGATAGCGTAGTTCGATATTCAAAACAGCTTATCGCACTTCTTTTCCTGTCGTAGAAGTTCCAGTGTTCATCCACCTTTCTCTTTTATATCGCCTTATCATTCCCCCCTCTGCTTTCTCGAAGTGGGCAACCTTCTCAACGAGGGCTTCCCCTTCGAGCAGGATACATAATTCTTCTCGCTGCCTTCCGCTTCTGCTCCGCTCCTTAAGGCGACGTTGGGAACGGGTTCTTAGATTCACTCTCACCATCGGTCTCCATTCGGTTTTCTGAAGGCTGCGATTGTTGCCAGTGTGCACTGAATAAAGAAAGCGGCCCTTGGGAATCCTAATGTTGTCGACGCAGCTTTCTTTGTCACCAAAGATGTCACTCCACAGGTTCAGATGAATTAATAAGTGTCCTTCCCCTTCCTGTTGTCAGTCATCTACTGTCTGTCTCCGCACGAGAAATTCTGTCATAATATAGGGGAGAGTGGGGCTAATTTTTTTCAATTTTAATTTGCGCTCATTTATGATGAGCTAGAGAGTTTAAATTTTTACCGTAGATGGCTTTTGGCACTGCAAAGGAACGTCATTCGTTTTATGCCATTTGTGGCAATGCAAACCAAACTTTGATGTTTGTTATCGTGTGGTCTCTCAAAAATTTTGTGCTCCGAAGGTTTTGATTGCTGAGAGTTTTTGTGAATTTTTTACTGTGAATTTTGGCACAATAGGTAAGTAGGTTGTGCTCTTTTGGAAAAAAACTGAGTTCAGGGGATCAACTCATGGTTATCTGTTGTGCGCCATTCCCCCTGCCAAAACTTGCTGTGGTCCGTTCGCTGTGGGGCTAGATGGACCGCATGTTTTGCATGGATTTTGGCGTTTTCTTTGCTTTCATGGGGAAGGAAGTCATGAAGGATCTATTGGCTGAGTAGGATGCCGCGGAGGCCCGCAAAAGTGCGCTCTCAGCTCTAAAGGAGCGCGGAGGCCTAGCGAAAAATCCACGCAAAAATTAAGTCGAACATATTTCTGTTGGGGAACTAAGTGTATATTAATAAATGGCTTTTTGTTAGCGAAATCGCTTCTTTTGCTTTTAACTTATTTTTATTCACTTATTTTTCTGTTTCTTCTTTCAAAAGCCACCTCGAAACACTCATTTCGCTTAAAAAACGCTATGGTTCATTTAACCCCACCCATGGTCACGGATGAGCACTTTCCAAAAAAGGTAATCAAAACATACTGTTATAGAGCACAAAATATTCTACAAGATAGACCGTTTTTCAGAAGTCAAATTGCCTAAATCCGCCCTCGAGGACGCCGCAAAGGAAAAACGGTCCATTCAGCCCTCCCACCCTCCCCTACGTTTGACTAACTTCTCGAGGGAATCTCGCGAAAGAGGGCATAGGATATTTTCCTTCATCAAAGAAAGAAGAATTAATCAATTGATTCGTGCCTCACCATAAATGTATTCATTATAAGAAAATAATTTGGATGATAATTCCCAGTTTACGAGCAAATTTAATGCCAATTTGATGTTCATTTGAAAAATCTCAAACATGGCGGAACCGCGGAAACCCTATTGCTGACGTAACAGGTACATAGTTTGCATTACGAAGCTTCGGGAATATCCAACGCGAACGCCTGAACATAAAATTGTATTTCAGAGTCCCAAAGCTCTGAACATTTAATAATAATCGTCTGTAAACATTTTTGCAGCTCGGAAAGTCTTCTCCGCTGAAAATGCTATTGATGGTCGTTTTATAGGCCACTACGCTTCCTGCTCGTGGTGTCCTCTGCTACCGCGAAGCACGGCGTGAACTTGGCCCACGACCGTTGGAATTTCGCGCCGTGCGTAGTAAAAATGAATAATTGCTTCGAAATGAACACGCTGAATTAGTATGTTAAACTTTCACGGACTGCCTAGCGGCGTCCGCAGCATCACCTAGCTGAAATGAGAGGAATGAAAGTAGGTGAGTACATTAGATGTTCACACGTAGAATCGAACGGCTTGCAATGTGTAGTTTGCGGTCGCGTTTTCGCGCCGTTGAAATTTTTTTATTTTTGACGGTCGGGGAGGGCGGCTGTCGCGTGTTTTTTGTCTTCTCCCGCCTCTCTCGTCTGGTGGTTACCTTAGGGATGCTCTTCCCCGAGACCTTGGCGACTTGCTTCCGGTTCCCGCGCCTCATCTCGCTCCACAATGAGCGCCATCTCGCTCGGTCGCCTAATTGGCGTCTCCGATCCGCTCATCGCGCTCTCATTCCAGCCCTGTCTTTTTACAGTCGTGATCATCTCCTTACTGTTCCAGCCGTAGATTAGATCATTGCGGTAAAATTCCGAAGACTTTTCTGTTCATCTGGCAGGCAAGTTGCAGCTGTCACAGCCTTCTACTTCAAGAATATGATCTCTGCATTTTTCTTGGGTTGTCCTCCGCGTCAGTTGGCTTGTAGACAACAGTTTCTCTGGCTCTCCTGCCAGCGTCTTCAGGTCGAAGGTGCTGGTGCAAGAAGAATATGCTCTGACTCGTGAATGACTTAAGAATTCCAATTAGAGATGGGTCGAATAGCAGATTTCTCGAATCCGAATATCGAATACGAATATTAAGGTGCGTTTACACGTAGCAGTTGACTGCTATGACAGTCAACTGCTAACAACTATTAAGCCCCACTCGCATGTGTAAATAGCAACTGCGATGCGAGTTCAGGTCGATACTGGACATACTGGACAGCTAATAGTAATAACTAAGATAATCAATCGAGGTATGATTGCAAATGGATGGTACCATCACCATCGGTCAACAATCCTAAAGGTGCGTTTACCCATAGCAGTTGACTGCTATGAAATTCAACTGCTAACAACTATTAAGCTCTACTCGCATGTGTAAATAACAACTGCGATGCGAGTTCAGGTCGATACTGGACACATGACGAACACTATCGATCCTAGTTCGAGCTATTAGCAAAGTTGAAGTCCGTCTACTTTCCAGCAGAAATGTATCCAACACAATCGCAATAATCTCTAACGGAAAGCAATACACGACGTCTGATATCGGGAATTTGGATATAATAACAAGGAAATCCCTCCCCAAAAGGGGAGATTCTACTCTTTAAAGAATGGGAACAAAAGATAATCGTCAATGGACTTTATTGCTTGTTAAATTTAATGAAAATTTAAGCGCTATTCACTAATAAAATAAAACGCTTTTTATTTGTTGTGGCAACGCCTAAATAGCGGCTTTAAACTGCATAGAAGTTAACGCAGACACATCATAGCAGTAGCGACATAGATACATCGCGCATCTTGCGACTGTCATAGCAGTCAACTGCTACGTGTAAACGCTGCTTTATATCATGACTCGAATATTCTAATATCTCGCATTTCGAATACCTCGAAAACAGGAATTGCAAGTGATATGCTAAACGTTATTCTTTTATTTTGTTTTGAATCGTGACTAGCGGTGACTAGTTTCGGCGCGTTACTTATGGTGAAAAGGCAACAGTTTTGCAGGAATTCCATCGGTAGAAACTGTTGTATTTCTACCATAAATTACGAGGCAAAACCCCTCAACAGAGGGGTCTTATATCCGCCGTCTTCTCGCGCCAAATATGACGTAGTTCGTCAATACCCCAAACATAGCTTAATTTTGCATTATAATTCGAGATCTCGAATATCGAATCGTTTTAGCATATTTATTTGAGATTTAGAATATCGGATACTTTCTAGTATTCGAGTATTCGCAGCTAGTTGTCCCACATCTCTTAATTCCAATCTCTAAAGGAAGGCCTAGGAACGTTATTGAGTAGTGAGTGACATAGTAGTGAGTAGTAAGAACGTAATTAAGTAGAGAGAGTGAGTATATGGGTATAGTTGTGACGTTGAAATCTCGAATTGGACGTTTTCTTTCTTTTCCAACTTCTTGCCACGCACCAACCCTTACGTCTCCGCTCCCCGCTGCCGCAGTTCGATCGTTTCCCCGACGGATGGAGAACTGCAGTTTCCATGGCAGCGCAGAATCGCCTTTGTTCTTCGTCGTGGGCTCCTTGTCTTCCGCCCCCTCCCCCTTAAAACTCCCGCTATAAGTAGCCACCTGCTCTCCAAACCATCTTCACGGGCAACAATAGAATTGCGACTTCTCCAGCGACCTCCAGCGTCCGCTATCTCAACTCACACCCAAGTCTCCTATCTACCCTTCTCCGGCGTAGCTTTCTCTGCTTCCCTCGAAGGTAAAAAATAGCTTTTTTTGCCCAATCAGTTGCTATTTCTTGGTTTAGGAGTGGAGAAATAAACTCTTAGAATTAAGTGATGGAAACGCCTTGCTCAACGCAAGCGTGAAGCTAACAGGGCTAATTAGTGACCTCGATAATGCTCTCAACACAGTGGAAGATATTAATATGGTCTTTAATGCTTCGTTACTAAATTACAGTTATCGTTTTGATATTATACTGTTTCACGATACATTTTGATGGAATGCTTCCGCCCCCGTGATTTACATTTTGCTTTCGAATTACCTCATCCCTTTAATTTTTTCTCTATTGTCCAATCAGTATTCTCATATCTATCCAAAATTTTCATTCTCTTGTCTCCATTTTCCTCTCATGCCTTGCATTCTTCCTTAAATAATGGGTTTCAGAATCCTATCGTCCACTTCTTCAATCCGTCATCTCTACCTGTGTTTCTGTCCTTCAATCCATCCTCCTGTTTTTGTTGCGGCTCTCTTTTCTTTTCCCTTTGTGACAAGGACGTTCTTAATTCGCTTTCTTCTGCCCACCACACTTTCCACTTCGAGTGACTCCTCTTACCCTCTCTCGTCGCCCGCATTACATATCTTCAAGACCTTTTCTTTGTTTAAAGATCTTACCTTTTATTGTCCTTCTCATAGAAAGGTTCAAATTTAATTTGATTTAATTTATTTATTCTTCGTGTAAGCATGTATACAGTGTGTCCCATTGATCGTGTGTCATTTCTGACCTGTAATTTTAGACACTTACTTTCGAGCCACAAGGATGAAATTTCGTACCTGGCTAGAAAAAAGTTGTAAGTTTTGTTGAGTCTAAGCAAAATATGAAAAATATGACCTTTTGACCCCATAAATAGGGTCCAACCTAAAATCCAAATTTTGCCTTATGGCCTTTCAATGTTAAAATATTCGAAGTACGAAAAAGACGGAATTATTTAGCGAAAGTTTCGACTAATACGTTTTTGGACACGAAGAACATGATGGAAGAACTATTGAGGTCAAAAATTGCAACTGTGACCCCTGAAAGGTCACAGGCAAGGTCACAGGGGTTACAAAAAATGAATCACCGCCTCAAACCTGTCGAATCATAGGTTTAAAAAGATGACAAGGTGGATTTTAAGGACTTCATATCCCTCTTTTCATCTCTTGACCTTCAAGGGTAACTCAGAGGTCAAAGGTCACAGGGATGGAACAAATGAATCCAGGCTACCAACGTGTCGAATCATAGGTTTAAAAAGGTGCCAAGCGATATATATATATCGCGAGATTCGCGATATATCTATATCGCTACTGCTGATGAGTCGGCACCAATTTCTATGCAGCTTATAACCGCTATTTAGGCGTTGTCATAACAAATAAAAAGGGTTTTATTTCAATATTGATTGATGCTTAAATAAATTCTTCAAGCAATAAAATCCATTGACGATTATCTTTTGTTCCCATTCTTTAAAGAGTAGAATCTCCCCTTTGGGGAGGCATAACTTTGTTATTATATCCAAATTCCCGATATCAGACGTCGTGTATTAATTTCCATTGTCGATTGTTGCGATTGTGTTGGATACATTTCTGCTGGAAAGTAGACGGGCTTCAACTTTGCTAATAGCTCGAACGTGGATCGATAGTGTTCGACATGTGCCCAGTATCGACCTGAACTCGCATCGCAGTTGATATTTACACATGCGAGTGGAGCTTAATAGTTGTTGGCAGTTGAATTTCATAGCAGTCAACTGCTACGGGTAAACGCACCTTTAGGATTGTTGACCGATGCTGATGGTACCATCCATTTGTAATCATACCTCGATTGATTATCTTGGTTATTAGTATTAGCTTGACCAAGGGTGGTCGTGAATGTCTTCTATAACTCGGACGTCAACACCTTTGGCGCGAATGAACATTGAGTTCTAATCCTCATCTGGGTTGTAGGATTTGTCGGAAGGAGTGAATCGCGGCGATTCCGACACCAATCCATTCCAGTCCTCCTTTTGGGGGGAGGGGGAGGGGTTGGTGCTTCCCAAATAGCACCTGGAGGGAGTTGTTCGATTGCGACGCGGAGACACGCTCGCGGAATGGCAATTGTTTTCGGTGGGAGCCAAGACAACAGGGAAAATTCGCAACGCGGCCGACGAATGTGTGATGTCGCTCCCCCCTCACGCCTTCTCCAGAATGCCGTTGTTACTCCTCCCACGACCCCCGCAAGCAGTCTCGCAGAATCGTAATATGGGTATGTTTATAAGCTTGCCGCCGAACCCCATGAATTCACCCCTCCACGTGTCGAAATTCCTCCTCTCTCGACTGCAGAAGGACTGCGACAATTTTGAGCGATATAATCGTCAACTGTGAAGAAGTCACTGATACGTGAAAGTCACAACCTGTGACTCCGTTCCGGCGAAACCTGTGAAGTGTGATTAGGAGTGATCTGCTATCTATGGCTGACAACTGCCGCACGTACCGCGTGCATGCGATTGAAATAAAAAAAATGGTGAGCACTTATGAGTCTGTAGTTGTATTGTGACTGTTTCAACTGCCGACGTTAACAATGAAGAAAAGGAGGAAAAGCAGTTAAATTTTTGTAAATTCCTATTTTGATTTCAAGTTACCATTTAAGGAGATGAATTGTCGTATTTTACCATAATATGTATATTAGCAGTACAGCCACGTGTATTTTTTTAAAGAAACATCTTCACATTTTTATTATAAACATAGTTTACATTAATTTCACGTCATTTCTTGATCGAAGAGTCTTTATTAGCTTTAAGGGATATTTATTCAAACAAATATATATGGCTGAGAAGTACGAAAAATCTTCCTCGTAAGTGGTTACTTGAAATGGAGTAATTGAAACACATTCACTGGCATTCCTCCTTTACTCCAATTTCAATGTTGGCAATCGAAACAGTCACAATATAATCACAGATAAATCATTTCCCACATTGTGTTTTGGAGCGTTGACGCAACGCCAATTACCAGTCCAGTAAAAATGTGATCGCAGTTAGTGTCACGGAACAGTCACATTTAAGTATGTGGCAAGGAAGTCACAGTTTATTCCATCACTACTCTTCGGTGCCTCTCGGACGCAGTGTGGTCGAATCGAT
Organism: Platycnemis pennipes; assembly: GCA_933228895.1. Taxonomy (NCBI): domain Eukaryota; kingdom Metazoa; phylum Arthropoda; class Insecta; order Odonata; family Platycnemididae; genus Platycnemis; species Platycnemis pennipes. The sequence goes on from OW121851.1 coordinate 134,216,495, forward strand.
GATTTCGTAATCTTCAATTCGATGGCACCCCACGACTTCGACGTCTCCTGGGGCATCTTTTTCTCTGCCGCGAGGGAAAAAGAGGCTGTCTCGTTTTGTATTTCAGTTGCACCACCGCCGTCGGGAAATGCCGTTCGTGGATGAACAGTGTTTTGATTGCGCGGAGGATTCCGCGAATCGTGAGTTGGTTGTGATTTACTGGAGACGGTGGGGTTGGCCTGTTGAAAGAACAAAGATCCCACAGGAGAGAGAGAGCAGGCGATTAAGGACATTCGCGCAATATGCACATTTTTTCCCACTAGATGGCACTGAAGTAGCGGCAAGTAATCACCACTGGAATGCTAACGATTTAAAGAGGCTGTTGACGATTGAGATGGGTGAGTGGGATGGGGAATGTGCATGAAAATTGTTTCTCGTAGATTAATGATGCACTCGATGCGAAATTTTCTCACCAGTTTAAATGTATAGGCCATAATTTTCTATGCCAACAGAAAAGATAATGAAATGCTATTAAAATTTTAGCGAAAATCGACGGAAGTCACGTGACATGAAACGCCTTCTGACGTCACTGCCGCGGTAAAGGTTCCATATTGCTACGGAAACAGAAGTTTATTTAAGAAGAAAATGATGCGAATATATTGTTTTGAGGATTTTAGTAGTTTCTTGATCGAAATCATGACTGAAAAGAGGCACAATCTGACATTTTACCTTTCGTTGACTCCCTTACGGTGGCATACTTCTTAAAAAAACGGTGATTTCTTTGCCATAGCAGAGATTCTTGGAGTTTAAACAAACAGGGTATACAGGTACTAGGGTTTACAGGTATTGTATGCTTAATAGACGATTTGGTCGTTTAGATCAATACTATCATCATCATTGGTCAACAATCGTAGGATTGGTTTGATGCAGCTTTCCACTCGATTCTTCTATCAACCAACCGATACATATTGACGTAATTCTTCTCTTTTACATCCTTCACGACCTATTCCATGTATCTCATATGAGGCCTGCAATTTCCAATCTTCCCGTTCACTTTTCCCTCGACGATTGTCTTCATCAGGCTGTCGTGTCTCAATATATGGCCGAGTAAGTAGTCCTTTCTTCTTTTTAGAGTTGTCAGCAGACTTCTCTTTTCTTCCACTCTTCTTAGGACTTCCTCCTTAATTACTCGGTCGATCCATTTCATCATTCTTCTGTAGTGCCATATTTCGAATGCTTCTACCCTTTTCTTCTCCGCTGCCACCATCGTCCAAGCCTCACTTCCGTAAAGAAACATAAAAAATATATTTTATGTATTTTAAATAAACATGCTCCAGATGTATGTTCTGATGAATAGTTTCCTTACTTCCAAGCTTGTATTTCCAGCTGTAAGTGGATTCTTCTTTTGATAGAATGCCCTCTTTGCCTGGGCTATTGTACTGTTTCTTTCTTTCGGCCATCGTTGATTACTCGGCTTCCCAGGTAACAGAACTCTTTCACCTCTTCCAAGTCATGTTTTCCTAGTTTAACGTTGGTTTTTGGCCTCCAGAAAACGAAATACATTAATGCTGAAATAATACACGTGCAATTTTCCATAAAATAAAAGTTTTTACTTCGACCCGGGTTTCAATGTTGAGACAACGTCGTAAGGTGACGAATGGAGACAAGGACCGTCAATATATACTTCGTTTGAAGGGGGCTAGGGAAGGGGATGATGCGTGGTAATAACCGAGGGAGCAGGTGACCTGGAAGGGGGTGTGGAAGGCGAAGAAGTGGTAGTTTTTTCCGGGGTTAACAAACTAGTACTATAGTAATAACAAAACGGTGGTAGTACAAAAAGTGGTGTAGGGTCTCCCGGAGGTCTTTATCTTTTGTCACACTTCGGAGTGTTGTTTTTCAGGGAAATATGCGGCCGAGCGAAGAGAAAGCTAGGATTTATAAAAAAAGTACTTGGGAAATGTGATGAGAAGACAAAAGAGCGATGTTACTTTTCACTAGTTAAGCCCCACCTTGAGTATGCAGCCAGTGTATGGGATCCGAATGAATTAGGTTTGAGCAGAGAACTAGACAGTGTGCAGCGTAGAGGAGCTAGGTTCGTTCAAAGGTGTTACGATAGGTTGAGTAGTGTTTCACAATTAATACAAGAATTAGGGTGGGAATATTTATCAGAGCGTAGGTTAAGGTACAGATTAAATCTATTAGAGAAATTCCAATCGGATAACTTTGCTGAAGATATTAGGCACACATTAAAAACACCAGCGTATTATGCTAGATTTGACCAGATAAATAAGATTAGAGAGATAGATTGTCGTACTGATAGATTGAAAATGGCATTTTTCCCCCGTACTATAAGAGAACAGAATAGGCAGTATAGCAAAGGGATTGGTAGGGGAAATATTTTAGAGTAGTTTGTTGTGCATGAGGCATGTATTAATCCCTTAAATACTATAGATACTAACAATCTAGTTGCATGAGACCCTATAGTTGCTTGTTTACGTGTCGGTAGTGCATGCTTGGTGATCTTCACACCCTGCCACACACCCTCGCGGTGGCTAACAGGGTATCATGTAGACGTACAGCGGTCATCAGTGAATGGCGGTTCAGGGAGGGTGGTGTCCTTTGGGTTGGTAGCCTGCGTGTATTAGCGAGTGTGGGCCACTCAAGGAAGGTTCTTCCAGGGGTGGGTGGAGGGTGTACGAGGTGGGGGTAGGGTAGCATTCTGGAATGTGGGGGCGCAATATCAAAACTTGAGGGAAAGAGGGGGGGGAATCATCATGAATGACAGATGAGATTTACGACCTCAAATTCACGTCAAATTCCTACCTGAAATTCAATCCTAAAATATATTTTGCGAAAATCTTCTGAAGAATGAAGTTGTTTTCCAAATATATTACTCTTTAAAAAGTGAACGTTTTCGACGGATTAAAAACACGACGTCATCTCAATACGTCACGGCACGGTATCACTATGGGCGTTGTTTATCTGTTCATGCATGGAGATGAGTTGTTTAATGAATACTTGGCGAAAACGTATGTGTTTATCATATTTCTTTAATGCATGTATCGATTTTTTATTTATTTAGTATGGATCGATCGTAACCAGCAAATCGTCAATGAATTATATAGTACCTGTATAGGTAGTACCCTGTTTGTTTTCACTCCAAGAATCTCTGCTATGTCAAATCAATCGCTGTTGTTTTTTTAAGCATGATGCCAACACAAGGGAGTCAGCCCAAGGCAAGTTGTCGGATTCTGTTTTTTTAAATCCTTTTTCAGTCATAATTTTGATCAAGAAACTGCCAAAAACATCAAAAAATATATTCGCTTCGCTTTATCCTAAAATAAATGTCTGTTTCCATAGCAAAGCGGAACCTACACCGTAAAATGACGGCAGAAGGCGTTTCAGGTCACGTGACTTTTGTCAGTTTTCCGGAACATATTAATAGCATTGTGGTCGGCATAGAAAAGTTTGGCTCAGGCAAATGTTTAATTTTGTGAGAAAATTTCGTCTCAAGTAGGCACATCATTAATATCGCGAGAAACAAAGTTCATTCATATTCCCCAATGCCTCTCGTTGCCTTCCCCTTCCATCCCACCTCCGCTAATGAAATCGTCGCGAAATGTTCCTTCTTCCCCCCGGATTCGCATTCCTCCGCGATTCCGCCGCCAATTGTTTTTCACGGAGTGAATGGTGGGAGCGCTCGGCTGGCACAAGAGGAAGCCGTGGCGAAATTGGGGCATGCGAAAGTCGGCACGAGCGGTGCCGGTGGTGGTTTGTGCTCCGCCATTATCTTATGCACGTCTTGTTCGGTCGGGGGAAAGGCAGCGGTCGACCGCTGCCGGACGTCTTGGGCAAGTGCAGCACTGTTTTTCTTGCGAGGCGCCGTTTTCTTCGAGGAATGTGGACCTCCACACAATGAGACAAAGCCTCTTCGCTTCCCGCGAGGGGAATTTCTCGCCTCCGAATCATTCCGGTCTCCCTGTGCTTTTTGTGATTTGCTGCTGGGCGTGGGTATGCTGAATTCAGTTTTAAAAGCCCTTCAAGAAAGCAAAGAAGATATCGGTTTGATGTGATGTCATGGACATTTCGCCAAATTCTTGATCATTAAATAGTTAATTAAACCGGCTTGATTTTACACCGAATATTAACCATTTTCTCTCCTTTTTAAACAGAATCAAATTAAAAATCGTGAAAGCATTTAAGTAATTAGTTGAGATGATCATTTCCAAAGAGAGAGGAGGCCAAAACCAACGTTATACTAGGAAAACAGAAACTAGAAGAGGTGAACGAGTTCTGTTACCTGGGAAGCCGAGTAACCAACGATGGACGAAGCCGGAAATAAGTGAGTAGAATAGCCCAGGCAAAGAGGGCATTCTATCAAAAGAAGAATCTACTTACAGCGGGAAATACAAGGTTGGAAGTAAGGAAGCAGTTCATCGGAACATACATCTGGAGCATGTTTCTTTACGGCAGTGAATCATGGGCGATGACAGCAGCGGAGAAGAAAAGGGTGGAAGCATTTGAAATGTGGTGCTACAGAAGAATGATGAAGATGAAATGGATCGACCGATTAAGTAACGAGGAAGTCCTAAGAACAGTGGGAGAAAAGAGAAGTCTGCTGAAAACTATAAAAAGAAGATGGGACGACTTAATCGACCACATCTTAAGACACGATGGCCTGATGAAGACAATCGTCGAGGGAAAAGTGAACGGGAAAAATGGAAGAGGCAGGCCTCGTATGAGTTACATGGAGCAGGTCGTAAAGGACGTGAAAGAGAGGAACTACGTTAATATGTAGAGGTTGGCCGATGGAAGAATGGAGTGGAGGGCTGCGTCAAACCAATCTTAGGATTGCTGACCCTTGATGATGATGATCGTTTCCACTATTTTAATTCCGAATGAAGGTTGGGTGCAATGTAATAAATATCATCATTGTTAGTCTGCAGTATGAGATTGGTTTGACGCAGCTCTCCACCGAATTCTTCTATCTCTTCATATTTACGTATTTCTTCTCTTTCACATCCTTCATCCGTTGTTCCATGTATCTCTTACGAGGACTTCCTTTGCCGTCCTTCTCGCCCACTTGTTCTTCAGCGATTGTCTTCATCAGGCCGTCTTGTCTTGTGATGTGACAGATTAAGTTGTCCCGTCATCTTCCTAGGGTTCTCAGCAGACTTTTCTCCCAGTCTTCTTAAGACTTATTCGTTTGTCACTCGGTCGATCCATTTTATCTTGATCATTATTCTGTAGCACCACATTTCGAATGCTTCCACCCTTATCTTCTCCACTGCTGTTACCGTCCATGCCTCACTGCCGTAAACGATTACAGCAGCGGAGAAGAAAAGGGTGGAAGCATTCTAAATGAGGCGTGGAAGAAAAGGGTGAAGTCGCAGCTACTAGATTACGTGACAGGGGATGAATAAATATACGGTGTTTTTTATAACAGGCTGTCATTTCTTACATGTCCTTTATTTTAACATTTAACTTGTTGCTAGCGATGATGATATGAATTATCTTGTCTTCGATATTTGCTTTGAAATCTAGATTCTTGTGGAACTGGGATATAACCCCTCTACTCCAGTGCACACTTTTTAGCCCCATATAATGTTGCGTTCCTCATCATGATCGGATTCGAATTCCGCAAATGGGTTAGCATTGTTAATACATCTACATCTACACGATACCCAGCAAGCCACCGCGAGGGTGTGTGGCAGGGGGTGAAGATCACCAAGCATGCACTATCGACGTGCAAACAAGCAACTATAGGGTCTCATGCAACTAGATTGTTAGTATCTATAGTATTTAAGGGATTAATACATGCATCATGCATTACAGACTACTCTAAAATATTACCCCTACCTATTTACCTATTACCTATCTCTTTGCTATGCTGCCTATTCTGTTCTCTTATAGTACGGGGGAAAATGCCATTTTGAATCTATCAGTACGTCAATTTATCTCTCTAATCTTATTTATCTGGTCGAATCTAGCATAATACGCTGGTGTTTTTAATATTTGCCTAACATCTTCAGTAAAGCTATTATTATTATTATTATTATTATAAGTATTCTACCGGTGAAGGTAGGTTTAAATGGACATTTAATTCTTCCCACCCCCTAAATTTCACACGATGTCCCTCTTCAGCCCCTCATACCTTCTGCCACCTATCATTCCATCCAAGCTACCCGTTCTTCTTCTCCCTCTTCCCCGCTTACCCAACACTCTTCCCTCAATCACTTCCTTCAAAACACCATCCCCTTTTATTACCTTTTCCATCCACACCTTCTGCCTTCTCCTAATTTCATCTATCAAATTTCTTTCCTCTCCTACCAGTTCTAGCACTTCATCGTTCGTCTTCCTTTCGACCCACTTTATTTTCTCCATTCTTCTCCACACCCACATTTCAAAAGCCCTAAGTCTATTTTCATCTTCTTTTCGCAAAGCCCACGTTTCCGCCCCATATAGTGCAACGCTCCATATTAAACTTTTCACTAGTCTTTTCTTCACTTCCCTACTCAAGGCCCCTGTCATTAGCTCACGCCTACGAGTAAAGGCTTCTTTTGCCAATGCAATTCTCCTTCTCACTTCAATGCTGCTATACCCTTTTTCTTCCAACACACTACCTAGATAGGTAAATTGCTCTACCTGCTCTAGCTTCTGACCTCCCACTTTTATCGTTATGCTGGCTCTTTTTGTTCTTGAAAACCGCATTACTTTCGTTTTCTTCTGGTTTATCTTCATCCCGTATCTTTCGCACTGTCCCTGCAACGCATCCAGCATTTTTTGCAAGCCACGGGCAGACTGGCATACTAGCGCTTGGTCATCCGCAAACCTCACTGATTTTATCAATTTCCCCCCGACCTTCACTCCAGCCTCCAGTTCATCCCAAGCCCTTCTCACCATTTCCTCCGAGTATATGTTGAAAAGTACCGGTGATAAAGGACAGCCCTGCCTAACTCCCCTCCCTATTGTTGCCCAATCCGATTCTCCATCTGCTACTCTCACTTGCGCCTTCTGCGCCATATATATATTCCGAATCAGTCTCCTGTCTCTCCAGTCTACTCCTATCTTCCGCAATATTTCCATTAACTTGTCCCACCTCACTCTGTCGAACGCCTTTTCGAAGTCAACAAAGCACGCGAATACGTCCTGATTGTATTCTAGGTTCCTTTCCACTAGTATTCTCATCACTGCAATCGCATCCCGAGTGGCCCTCCCCTTCCGAAATCCAAACTGATCCTCGCCTAGGAATTCATTTGCTCTCTTTTCCATTCTCCTATTGATGATTCTAAGCACTACCTTTGCCGCATGAGAAATCAAACTTATCGTTCTATAGTCTTCACATTCCTTTGTCACCCTCTTTTTCGGTATAGGTATCAGCACGGTTTTTACAAAATCCTCCGGCCAAGCCCCCTCCTCGTATATTTTACGAACAAGTTCATAAAATCTGTCCCTTCCTCCTTTTCCTAGGTTCTTCAGAAGCTCAGCTGGGATGCTATCAACCCCCACCGCTTTTCCTGCCTTCATTTCTCGCAGTGCCTTCTCTATCTCTCTATCCAGTATTCCGGGGCCCACGTCATCCTGATCTACGTCCTTTTCCTCTTCTATGTCCAAGTTGCTAGGCCTATTTTCGCTATCATACAGTTCCTCAACATATTCCCTCCAACGACGTTGGATCTCCTCTGGCTCCATTGCTAAATTTCCCTTTCTGTCTTTGATGCACGGGACCGTTTTCCATTTCTTATTTCCCGATAACATTCTAACCTTTGAGTACAGACTGCCTATTTCTCCTTCTCTCTGGAGTCTCTCCAGCTCCTCGCATTGCCGACTCCACCACTTTTCTCTTGCTCTCTTTGTATCTCTCCTAAGCCTGTTGTTAATCTCCTTATAACGCCTTTTGCCTAGCTCTGTATTTACATTTTTCCATTTCCTTCTTTCGTCTATCCTTTCCATCATTTCCGCTGTTACCCATGGTTTCTTGATCCTCCCAGTGTCTACTGTTCCTATTGTTTTCTCCGCTGCTTCTTTTATGCCCGTCTTTATCATTTCCCATCTTTCATCTATTGTTCCTCTTCCCTCATGCATCTATCCACAATCTCCTGGTATTCCCTCCTCTTCCCTCCAATCAGTGCTCCTACATCCCACCTTTTTATTTTCCTTCCTACTTTCAACCTCTTTAGTGTCATCTCACATTTCATCACCACCAAGTTATGGTCGGAGTCGGCATCTGCACCTGGGAAACAATGCGAGTTCTTTACACTATTTCTGAATCTTTGCCTAATCATGATGTAGTCTAATTGGTACCTTCCAGTATCCCCCGGCATTTTCCACGTGTACCTACGCCTAGGGTGGTGTTTATACCACGTATTTGTAATCACTAAATTATTCCTCCTACAGAACTCCACTGCTTTCTCGCCCCGGTCATTCCTTACACCCAGACCATACTCCCCTACTTCACTTCCGTCCCTCCCTTCCCCTACTACAGCGTTCCAATCTCCCATAACTATTAGGTTCTTCCTGACCTTTACTTTCCCCATTACTTCTTCCAACTGGTCATATACTTCGTCAACTTCCTCTTCTCTATGCCCCCCTGTCGGCATGTAAACCTGTACTACGACTACATTTTCCGGCTTAGCTTTGATTTCGATGGCTAGTATTCTATCGCTTACCTGTTCCACATTCAACACCCTTTTTCCTAATGTTGCATTCAATACGACTGCTACTCCCCGCTCGCTCTCTTCCCCTCCACTGTATATAACCCTGTACTTTTCACTCCAGAAGTCCCCCTGGAGGGCTATTACGGATCTTGGGCGACTCACTCGTCACTCACGCGATCCTGCCCCTCGTGAGTCGCCACTGCGATTACAGAACTGGGAGCGACTCGTATCTCGCTGGCGACTTGACGGGTGACTTCGGAGTGTATGAGAATCTTCAGAACAGTTTTCGGAGCCAATAAGCAGCCTTGTTACAAGTCACGTGATACAGCAGACAACTTGAAAATTTCGAGCATAATGTGATATCGTCCTTTATCTATATTGTTAATAGTACTTCCACAGACATGTACAATATTTTATGCATATTTCACTGCAATAAAATTGATGCTCGGATGGTACGAGAATCAGCAGGAATTTGCTGAAATTCATTCAAAGCGGCCAACATTGATACGTACCTTATGAATTCCTATTTCGTGGCGCATGATAGAAGCAACTTATAAATTGGTTAACATAATTATTTAGTCATTAATACGGACACAGAAGGATATGAAAATAACTCGAAAATATCTAATGTTCGAGCTTCAATCATTTTCACTCATGAACTAGCCGAAAATGCTTGAATGAAACGGTTATAACACGGGGAAATAATTCGGCAACTACTACCTATGTGTATGACGGTTCCAAAACCTTACCTACCTATGTCAAACAGTAGGTACTAAGAAATAGAGGTCTACGGTGAACTTCTTGCGAAAACTCCCTCTTCCATGGTTTATGCTTTTATCATTTAAATATTAAGTTTGTAAAGGGTACCCTCAAGTATAGGCATGTAGGTGCCTATACATATTTTTATATTGATAGAAAGTATGCTAAAGCTCAACATAGTATTTCGTTCGCAGGGTTAATAAAAGTGTTTTACACGGAAAATTCTACCGTTAACATAGAAATTTCTATATTCGTAAATATATAGCACTATAGCGCGGCGCCGTCTTCAAAAAACAACGGCGCACAGCAAACGAAAGAGCGAGTTGACGATTCATTCAAATCGTAAATAAAATTGTGTGGTCTTCTTCTAATTAAATACATTATAATAAGATAGCATAAGAACTCCTCTTTATAAGGATGGAAGAATCGATGGGAAATGGGTAAGTGCTGTTTATTCCCATGTCATCACGATTGACATCTAGTTTAAAACCAAAAGTTATCTATAGTTAGGGCCTATAGGCCCATCATTGCACCCTAATATTTCGTGCAGTCAACAGTTATAAATAATTCATGGTACCCATGAAGAATATTGTGGTTATAGTCATGATAATGAAAGGTAATGTATCTCCATGGAATTATTTTGCATTTAGCGTCACTTGCGCAAAGAAGCAAGTGAGGTCCAATAAAAAGCAGACCTCTGTCATGATAAATTTCATGTCGGAGCATCTGGATTTTGCCAGAGGAAGATTTGAGGGGCCTCAGGGTAAGGTGACGATGGCTAGACGGTGGGAGGACCTCAAGGTAATACTTGACAGTCATGGTCCTCCAAAAACAGTAGATCAGTGGAAAAAGGTGGGTATAAAGATGATGGTTTTACTTTAATGTTACATTCATTGAATTTCTTCACTAATTAATCAATTACTTCACTAATCAATTCATTGATTTTAATTCACAGACATGGACAGATATGAAGAGGAAGGTGAGAGGAAAGAATGCTCAGCTGATGGCGAATCGAGGGAGCACTGGGAATAATGCGGTAAACATAAAGTCAAATGTTAATATGAGAAGCTATAATATGAAATCACATTGCCAGTTTTTTTTATAGATTACTTTGCAACCACTTACCCCAATGGAAGAGATGGTATTGACCATCATTGGGACCGTTTCATCCTCCCCACTGGTAGATACTGGGGTTAGACCACCGAGTGCTCTCTCTGAAGAGAGTCTTTTCGAAGATGGAGAAATGATGCCAGTGGAGGTTTCTAATTCATTTTAAATTCTTTATTGGTGCATAGATATAGCAAATACATACTCCCCACTTAATTAGCATTGACATCACTTACATAGTATTCTGCGATTGAATGAAGAGGATACTTTAAAGTGGCTTTAGATATAGAGTGGGAATCAGCAATCTTAGCTTTCATTAGCTTAGCCTTAGTGACATTATTGTAAGAGTTGACTTTAAGGATTTTGCTCACTGTAAACCAAGAAAGAATAAATGGATGATAATTTACTACAAATATAGGTGGAGGTTGGCACTGTGAGTGACATAGAGGTGGTTCCTCAAGCTTCTACCAGCAGTGGAGGTAAGTTTTTTTAAATACTAGTATGTATTTGGTTATTATCTCAGTCATTACCCACATGTTTAACCTGGGCCAATAATCTATTTCAGGGACTACTACTCCTTTCAGAAGTAAGTATCCTAATTTCACATTTATTATGGAGGAAAGACACAATATCTAACTTAAAATCCATGGAAAAGTTAACACTGGTAAAATCAAATAACAAACATTTCTATCTCCTACAACTGTTATCAGCTTCTAGACAACCACGACCCAGAAGTGTCGTGGAAAGGATTGATCATGCTCATCAGGAGCTGAAGGAGTCAGAGGCTGAGCATTTAAAGGTGATGAAGGTTGGTACAATAGTCAATTGATTGTTTTCATGTGAAAAACTTAAGCTCAAGAAGAATCACAGCTGTATAGAAATTTATTACACTGATACCATTTTTCTACTCAGGAAATGTTGGGATTGTTCAGAGAAGCTGTCAGTGCATTTACCGCAGGGCAAAGCAGAACGGAAGCCATTCTAAGGGAAATAATGGATTACCAGAGGAGGATTGCGGTTGCTCTCGAGCGGAATGCAACAGAGTTTATTCCTTTTTAAGTCAATCATTAAAGTTCATAGATATATATATATATATATAACCTGCTTTGTAATACTATGTGGATGAAAATAAAAACAAATTTGACCATTTACTTCAATGGGTGTAACAAAAAAATTGCTTTGTGCATCACTTAGGTGCTATGGACTATTTACATTACAAGTGATTGTTAACCGTATGATACCAAAGAGAAATCATCTCTCATAACTTTACGTAAAGTATTGATTGATGATTTCTCTTTGGTATCTGCGGGCTATTGCTAATCTCTCTCCCTGGATGACATTCATATTCTCTTCATGATTGCCATCCACCTCACCGGCTACTTCAATGTCAGGCAATTGTATTCTGAAAGAGGAAGTGGAAGTCAGTCGGTAAGGTATGCAAAATCATTTACAACTTCAAATATAGAATAGGAATACAATTTTACAGTTGTTCTATGATAGAAAATGATCAAGTTCCTCATGTGTGAATAGGTCTAGCATTGAATGGTGCACTTCAGATTAATTTGAGCTCTTACCTATGGTGCACCATAATATTATGCAGAATTACACAGCTTATTATAATTTTCACTGCAACATGAGGTTGGTAATGCAGGACACGATCACGCAGGAGGCACCTCCATCGTCCTTTCAGGACCCCAAACATCCTCTCTACCACTGAACGTGTAGAGCAGTGTGCCCTTGTGTATCTTTGCTCCGGTGAACCATCCTCTGCATGTGGTAGTGGAGTCAGGAGCCAGGGTTCAAGGGCATACCCTGAGTCCCCTACAATATTTAAATTATTCATAAGACACAAATATTGCATGGAATGAATGAATTTTTATTAAATGTATCCTTACCTAATAGGTAGTACCTTCCAATCCCATTTTGATGGGCCTCCCTCATTGCTGCCTTAGCACTGGAAAAATTCCAGATGAACTGGTCATGAACTGTGCCTGCATAGCAGGCACAGTTCATGATCCTCATGTTGTCATCAGTAATCTGAAAAATTACAATTTTATACACCTTAATTCACTGCAACACAAGGTTAGCACATACGTTAGTATTGGATTTCCAATATATCAATGATCGAACAACACTTTAATAATAATGATGAGCTGAACCATGTACCATTTGTACGTTGAGGGAGTAAAACCCTTTATGGTTTTTATAGGATTCCTCGTGAATAATTGGAGTGCTGATTGCCACATGTGTGCAGTCTATAGCTCCCACTATGCCGGGAAAGCCCACTATAGGTCTAAATCTAGAAGGTAAAGTCATTTTTCAGTAAGGTATATCAATGGACGAGAGAAACATATGTTATAGAGAGGGCTGCAGATTTTCTATAGATTTATAACTGAAGCTTGGACAGGTCCCAATGGGGATTCCACATCCCTCAGAGATTGACATGCAATAAAGTCATTTTCGAAGAAAATAGCACCTATGATTTCCCTTTATAATTCTATAAAAACAACCATCAATGTTCACGAGGTGCTTTGCATTAATTACAATAATATTTCATTGAAAATTAATTTAGTCCTCAGTATTTTGTCAAAAGTATATTTGTTACCTGTTGGCTATCAAGTCCTTCTCCTGCTCATTCCAAGGGAATTTGATCCACTGGCCTGCCATGTTGTGGCACATCGCTTGTGTTACCCTTCGAATGCAATTGCTAACCGAGGGCTGGCTAAGGCAAGTATAAAAATCTTCCCCTTTGGTAGCTGCCCTCGGCCAAGAATCGCAGCGTGACCATAACCTATGGAGCATGAAAACTTTATTTTTCACCACAAAATCTTCAATTCAAACACCATAAAAATTTCTCCATTAAAGAAAAATTAATCAGTTGTCTAATTTGAAACAAATATGTAAATTACATGAATTCAGTGTATGACCGAAAGTTTTAACTTTTTCACTACATTAAGCACATACGTTCATGGATTAATTAACAAATTAGAATTCTCAATCTGAGAACTTCAGTGCGTAAAAGTTCTACAGTTTTTACTATAGCTTATTATTCCTTTCAAAATACGAAAATGAAACTCTCACCTGTATTTCAACGCTCAATCCGTGAGCCCGTCTGTTTCTCAGTGCGGGCTCTAGCTGCTCACACAAATATCTGGCAATGTCTTTGGTAACCCGGAAATACCTCTTGAAATCCTCCTCCCTAACGTCAAAGGGATTTCTATTGTCCCTCAACCATCTCCTCTCGATCGAGAGCCTCTGCCTTTCCTCCAAATACTCCTCATACAGAAGTATCGCTCTTCTTGCCAACCAATTTGGTCGCGCCATTTCTTGCTGTATAACACTAAACAGCAGACTATCGCCAAGCGAGTCGGAATCAAGCCGGCGACTCGACGAGTGATCACCATCGTCGAGGGTGACATGGGGAAGCGACTACCAGTCGCCGAAGGCGACAGAACGGTGTTCCGTAATCGCTCGGGGCGAGAGCTGAGTAGCCGGCGACTCTGAGTCACCATTCGGCCGGCGACTCAAGATCCGTAATCGATCAGGGTGAGATCTCAGCCTGAGTCGCCCAAATGCTAGTTATCGCCGGCGACTCGCGGTTCCGTAATAGCCCTCCTGGTCTCTCCATCTTACTTCGCTTAGTCCCAACAAATCGATCTTTCCCCTCTCCATTTCACGCTTAATGTTCTCTAGTTTTCCTGCCCTTAACATAGTCCTAACGTTCCATGTCCCGATCCTTAGCATTGCTGCTCTCTTCTCTTGTTTATTCTTCGCCGCCGCTGCTGTTGCCGCTGCTGCTGTCATTCTTTTCGTGCAAGGATTTCGTGAGATGACGACCGCAGAGTCCTTGCTTACCCTGCTGCCGGGCACGACACCCGTTCCACTAATTTGGTTCCGGGCCCCGTAGTTGCCAGGATTCAATTCTCTATTGTTCAAGTCCATTGTGATCTTGGGAGAGTTTAATTGAGGTGGTTTCCCGTTGCCTGCCTCAATAGTGTTTTTAACGTGACACCATCACTTGTTAGGCCGCCCCACTGGGGTCAGACGCCTTCTCACAGCCGCCTCACTGAGGAACAGACGCTGCGAGTACGGTACGTGGACTACCTTTCGTCAGGCTCCTACCCTTCGACCTGTCTGGCATGGGTGACCCTACCAGGAGCAATATTAGTTACTCCCGCCAGTGTAGCTCTAGGGGTCACGGGAACACGCAAGCCCCAATCCCACCACGACAAGGCGTAGTCCATGGGGAAGGGAGTAAAGCTATGCGATTGAAATTTCTCTAATAGATTTAATCTGTACCTTCTGTACCGACTCCCACCCTAATTCTTGTATTAATTCTGAAACACTACTCAACCTATCGTAACACCTTTTAACGAACCTAGCTGCTCTACGCTGCACAATTTCTAGTTCTCTGATCAAACATATTGCACAATACATGCATCATCATGATCTAGAGACTACTGCAGCAATATTTCACCTACCTATCTCTTTGCTATGCAGCCTATCGTGTTCTCTTAACTAATACCGGAGAGGATATACATATTAATTTAGTTCCTTGATTTCACTCCTAATTCGTGAAAATCTCTCAACTCCTTTGGGGGTATTGTTGCCCGGGAAGTTAATCCGTTTTTGATTGACTCACTCTCGTCCACTGCCCGTAACGAGTTCGCAAGGTGCATTTCCCAATGCGCTCTCTCTGGCGCGGCCCAAGGGCCCTATCTCGTTCGTGGGCCCCAGAGATGAGGAAGCGCTTCTTGTGCAAAGAGCCGAATTCGTCTCGAAACACGCATGTCAATGCGCAACTTCCTGTGCGTCCCTATCGGTCCGCGAATTGCAGGTTGAGTGAGATCCTCTGCTGATCCCCCCAGCGCCTCGGTCTAGAAAAACAATCCCCCTCAGATGCTCCTCTCTCTCATCTCGCCTCGACTGAACTCGCGTCTTTACGCAATCGCTTCCTTGATCGGAGGGGCGATTAGCCGCTTACTAAAGGCTCGCTCGTGCGTGCGAGATGCCTTTGGGTGCGTGAGTGCCTGCGTGCGTGTCGTATGATGGGGGCGTTAACTTGGAACCGAAATTTATACGCGAAGTCTTTCGATGCAGGGTAAAAATGCCCCTTGGGTGAAAAAATCTATGCTCGAAGTCTTTCGATGGAAGGTAAAAATGGCCCTTGGGTGAAAAAATTAATATTCTAACAGATTCCTTTACTCATATTATTAAAAGTTAAAAGTAGCAAAAGTTGACGCCCACCGAACGAGCTGCGTTAGGCCGGGATTACGATGAACGTTTTCTGACGTGACGGAAACCTACGGTGGCATTGCTGAAATTAGGAGAATGGGAACGCAATGAAGCTAATCACGACGGACGGACGTTGACGTGCCGCCGACGTACGTAGAGGAAAGCTTGTCTAGCTCTAGCTTTGCCGTCGCGTTGGTTTCCGTCAGCCAATCACGAGTGACTTGAAAATCAAGCGGGGGGGTAAATGCTCGGATGAGGGTGACACTTTTCAAACATTTTTTTCCACCACTGAAATACGTTCTTTTTCGATACAATTCTCACAACACAACCTGCTATGTTCACACTTCACTCACGCTAGAAAAGTTTTGGAAAAAGATAAAATACTTACGATTTTACACAAATTCGAACTCAAGAAGTGACCGTTCGCCGTGCCGCCATATTGGAAAATGGCAGTGTTGCCAATCTGACGTCGATCGTGATATACCACCAACAATTGAGCAGCTACGTTGGCGTTCACCAAGGTGACTATAATAGGAGGTGGTCTCAGCTGGCGCGGCCGTCGGGCGTGACGTCACAGGGTTCCTAAGGCAGCGCAGTGTACACGTGCGGAGATTAGTAGTAACGGCGAATGCGAGTCAAACAGAAGCATAGGTATATATTTTAGGTTCAGCATCTCTTGTATATACGGCGAAGGAACTAATTTGTCACCAAATGCACTCAAAAAGAAATAACATTAAATATTTTCTACGAAGAATTATGTCCTCAGAGTGCCTAAAGACTAGTGCATTATTTCTATTGTTAATGTTTATTTCGCCTTCTATGATGTTTAACTAATAATTTTTTAAGAATGTAATTTATTGACCAGTGCACAGTACTCTTCTGCAATACATAAATTAAATAACAGGACTTTGTGTTTATTCCTCCAACTATTTAGCTATATAAGCGCATACTTTCAGTGCTACTGTCCCCTTGGAGCCTCTCATTAAGAACATGCTAAACATTCCGGGTTTCTTTTCACTCTTCCATTCTCATCCTGGTACCTTTCCTCCATGCCAGAAGCTTGAAAAAACTGGTGGGATGATATACCAATGATAATCAGTCAGAAGTGTCGAAAACTTTCGGAATCATGAAACATTTGAGTGGTACTAGTATATTTATGGCCATCATGTATATATTCCACTAAATGTTGTCACATTCAATCCAAGTTACTGACAACGAAATTCAACAAGCATTTCCATAATGACAATAAATTAAAATGCTTACATTTTCAACATCATTCTTTTATTGCAATTACTTTTGTAGAAAACAATGAAAAACAGGAGATCCAAGAACATGGAAAAGCATCTACGCAATGAGGGACTAAGTTGTTATTTTTTAGCTTTTTTTCTTCTGCTGCTGTTGCCTGTCAGTTATTATTTCCCTATTAAGAAATTTTATTCTAATGTATACCCTTTGTAATGTTAAAGTTTTCAACACCTTACTGGGGATGTCAACCTCTGTGCTTATTTTTTTGTACAATGTATCTGTAATACTTTTATGGATGACTTTCTTCTTCTTGCATATTTTCTGGAAAAGTATTTCAACTTTCAACACTTGCTCTCGCCACCAGTCACTTAGTTCTATCAACCCCCCAAATGATAGATGGCTAATCCAAGTTGGCAATCTATAATCATTAGCTGAATGAAATTTATAAGTTAACTGCCTAACTCAGGGTGCTTGGCGTGAAATGTTTTGCTACCCACCCAGCTAAATAAAGCAGCCCGTCTTTGGCGGCCTCCTCTGAAATAATACTCTCAGAACTATGCCTCTGATCACATGGGTCACTAGATAGCTCACTGGATGGATCTGCTGAGTGAGGTGCTTCCCTAACCTTGGCTTTTGATAACTTTAAACCACATTCTAGTCACCCTCTCGATGATGAATTCTTCTGGGGCAAAATCTGTATTGCTATTCCTTGAAATTACTCCCTGGTTTTGCCCAAGAATGATCATCCTCAACCGCATTAGGGCATTTAAAGAAGAAGGATGATCATTAAGCCCTCCTCTGTGTCTCAACTGAGAAAAGAGGTTCTCCAAGCTATCTTGATTGAGCTTCGATGTCATTATATATGAACAATCACTGGAGGATTTCATCTCAATAAATAAGGCTTTCAGAGAACAGATTGACATAAAAATGACTTTTTGAAATGGTAGCAGAGATTTCCGGCCTATGCCTCTTATGTCAGAGACAAGGAAATTTTCAAGATCTGCCACCTGTGATTCAAAATCAGAGCCAAAAGCACTTTTAGATTTTATATTTGCATAGAGCACACGACTGTTGAAAATATCAAACCACTTATTAAAATTTTCAATAAAATTAGCTAGAATTAGCCTCTCTTGATTGTCACCTAAATCATAATGCTTCCACGCTGTGACCGTGGTATGGGACATCAGTTGAGCTGCAAGCCTAACATTTTGTCTTGAATGTTTCTCACAGTTGATGTGAGAAGAAGTTATGCGAAATAGAGATGACACCTCACTTCCAGTCTGCCACTCTTTAGATTAGAGTAGATCACTCTTTACAATATCTCCATTTCCCATTATGAACCCTCCGTCGAGAAAATGGTTCCTTAATAGCTTAGGAAGATGAGGGGCATCTGAAAAGCAGTATAATTTCCTGCCTCTGAAAGTAAACCAACTTCTTTCATGGAACTCTCTCAGCTTTTTCCATAGCCCTAAATTGGCTCCAGCATTGTCGCATACTTCTATTACAACAGTATGCCCCGCAGAGGAAATGTCAGTTATTACAGATTCCAAAATATTTTTTTATATCTTTGTGTCAAAATTGATGTAAACCGGTTGTTTCCACTGGGAAAACAATCCCCT
Source organism: Platycnemis pennipes (assembly GCA_933228895.1). Lineage (NCBI taxonomy): Eukaryota > Metazoa > Arthropoda > Insecta > Odonata > Platycnemididae > Platycnemis > Platycnemis pennipes. Next base: position 134,235,096 of record OW121851.1, read on the forward strand.
CGCAATCATTACCATCATTTGCTTATGAGGCCCAATAATCTTATCAGCTGAAAAATAGGTACCTAATTCAAACAAATGATTAAAAATATCAAAAGAATACAATCATCTGAAGAAATCTAAAATTGCTCATTATACCAATTATAATTTAATGATATCAAACAACACAAACCTTTTTTATCCATCTGATATACTTCAACTTTCATTACATCACACTGAAGGACTGTAAATTTTTCTGAAGGTGACATCTTTAGAGAGGCCACTCCCATTACTTTTAAAACATCCTTTAGTATGCCTTGACCTATACTGATGTCACTGGCCCATCTCTGTAATGTGGATATTCCTGATTTAAATGGAAAAATGAGAATTGAAGGAGCATACATTTTGCTAGAATTTTAGTATTATTATATGTATAGTATAATTGGATATAAATATTAAGCTTATATAAGTGTTATTATTATATATTGGACGGATTTAATAATATTATTAGGATATAAAATGCACGAATCTAATAAAAATGTGATAAAATGTAGTTATGCACTGAATGCCAAAGCTCTATGATGAGCAATTATTGACTAACCTGGGACAGGAAACTTTAGTTGGTTTCTTAAGTAGATGTAGCATCTTTTGCTTAAATATATAATGAAGAAAGCCATTCCAATTTCAACATAGGTCTATGACTTCACCTGTTTTTTTCCCAGAGAGAAATAGGGCAATCTGACCTTCAGTAAAAATTTTTAAAGTACTTTTTTCAAACTTTCATTCACCAAGGCCTCTATTTCATTAACCTCCTTCTGAATGTCTTTCATAATAGCTTCATACTTAAGCTTTAAAGCCTATAATGGCAGAAGAACACAACTGAACTATATTGTATTCATTCTGTAATCTATGAAACCCCGAGAAAATGTGCTTTGGCATGTTATAAAAGTTTAAGTACAAACTTACGTTGAAGTTCTCGAGCAACTGAGCATGGTCCTTGAGAAGAACTGCCTACAATTCCTCCACAGTTTCCTCTACAAGCTCCTAAATATGAAAATTCAATTCGTAACTGCTGCAAAATTTTTGGTGAAAGAAACGTCATTTGTTTACCATATTGTAACCTCAAATTTTCCATTCACTAACCATCGGTTCGGCAAAACATTCCTGAGTGTGTCCACTTGCTTCTTCAAGAAGTTCTCTGACCAAGGTTTTCTTTTCTCTTATTTTCTGACGATTTTCTCGAGCATTTGGAGATTTAAGATGGTGGTTTTGTGAATGCAAAAAATGCAAACATGGAATACTTCCGGGTCTTAAAATATTTGAGTCTCGAAAAATTCATTTCGGCCATCACGTTTCTTTCGAAATTCTCATCCTTGAAACGCTCTGAGCACACATGTCCATTATCCGGATTTCAGCTATCTTTCCTTTTGCATGCTTCCACCCACAACTGTTTTGTATGAGGATCTTTTGGAAAGCTGAAATATCCAATGTACTTCTCCCCACTCGAGGCTCTCGTTTTATAAAAGCTGTTTGAGCACACAGCAACAGAACACCATTTACCAGGCATATTGTCATGAGTAGATAATTCTTATATATGTAGATAATTCAAAACTGAATTAAAATAATTAAAGCAACACTAGTTCCACATCTAACGTCCCGACAGAACGTCCACACCGTCTATTCAAGCGAAGTAATGCAATGGTTATCACACGTACCGTCACGGTATCCACAGCAGCGTGGAACCCAGTGACGTCACACACTTCCTCCGCTACAATCAGCTGAGACCACCTCCTATTCTACTCACCTTGGGCGTTCACTGCCACCGACCGTTTCCGTCACGTCAGTAAACGTTGATCGTAATCCCGACCAAAAGGATTACTACGTCATCCACCTCCCGTCCTTGACTTGTGTTGAGGAAGAACGGGGAGGTAGCGGAGAACTGAAGGGGAGGTCTGCCTGAAGAGATCCTGGACCTAAGTATTGAATCTTTCGTTACTCACCGAATAAATATTGACGTTTTCGATACCAACTGAACGTCATATTTTGTTATCAACGTGGATAAACGAATAACTTGAAATGAATGACGTTATCATAACGACAAATTTTATTCGTTATAGCGTAACGAAAGATTCAAGACTTGGGCCCCTTGTCGCATTCCGCAAATAACGCGAAGCAACTGGACAACAAAATACTGTCGTATATATTTTGGTGTTACTAAAAGTGTGCCTCAGTTTATTTGCTTATGCACAAAGTACACGTAGTATATTATGCAATGCCTTTAGTAATACCCCGCATGGACTCTTTAACAACCACTTCCATTGGCAGAATCAGCATTGTGTCCCTCATTGTGGTTGGGCGAAGGAACTGCGCGGTCACAGTCGTGATTGGACGAAGTGGATGACTTTCGCACGCCCACTTTTCCCAAAAAGGGCTAAACACATCGGTTTTTCGCCACTAATAACTCGAGTACTACGAGACGGATCTAAGAACAGAAAAATATGTGTCCTTGTATTTTACAATCTCTCTCAAATTCCGCAGAAGAACGACTTGCAAGAGCTTTGTCTTCACTCACGAAGGATGCGCGATACTACGTAGAGTAAGATTCGTTTTTTCTTTTCCATCTGACGTTTTTTCGAATAAAATGTATAGCGATTTCTGTTTCGCATAAACGCCTCCATTATGCTAAGAGGGTGTATCCATGTTTATGGGATCCCTATGAAATCGGTCTAAATAATGAACTTGAACGTGTGCAGCGAAGATCGGCAAGATTTGTAAAGGGATGATACGATAATTATATCAGCGTAACCAGTCTATTAAATGAATTGAAATGGGAATCATTGTCAGATCGCAGGTTGAAATTTAGACTTAATCTCTTAAATAAATTCCAAGACAATATTTTCAGTGATGATGTTAAAAATATTTTGCGAACCCCAACTTACTATGGCAGACTGGACCATAATCATAAAATTAGAGAAATTGATTGCCGAACTGATAGATTCAAAATTGTCCTTTTTCCTCGTACAATTAGAGATACGAATAACGGTAAATATGTCCAATCGGAGAGTAGCAATGAATAGCATTGGTAGCTGCTTGTTGGTATGAGTACTTAAAGCTAACCCTACTAACAGATTATTTTTGCATGTTTGCTTTGCGATTTCTATCTTTTTTAATTAGTGAAGTTCTGACTAGTATATTAATTCTAATCCTTTTTTATGCATGATATGTAGTGCATGTTTGGTGAGAGATCACCCCCTGCCACACACCTTTGTGGTGGCTTGCAGGGTATTATGTAGATGTCTTCTCTATTTCCCTTTGAACTGGTCACGGGCCATCGGGCCGCGCAAGCGATAAATACGTTTCCCGCCTGCTTGGGCTGTCTTCCATTTCCGAGTGGCCCTTTTTTTTCTTATTTCCTCCCCCTCCCGCCCCCTTCGTACGAGAAAGGTCTCCTCCCGCCAGAGGGCGATGCGATCGAACGTCCTTCTCAAGGACGTCCCCCTTCTTTTTATATCATTTTTCTCGAAACCTATCACCGTCACAGATCGTCGCCTCCGCACGCATCTTAAAGACGATCCCCCCCCCCCCCCCCCCCACTCCCCCACTCTTCGCTCCGAGGCCGTTTCTTACGACGCTTAACTCACTCAGCGAAAACCTGCGCTGCAAGAAACTCAGCAACGGTGTCGGATGCAAACCTTTTATTCACACGATCTCCTTCAAATCGGCAAGTCTCTTTCGATGTGTTGGCAGATTTTTGTACGATCTTGACGAATTTTGTCATTTTTTTGTCAAATTTTTTCTACCTGTACATGCTTTAGACCTTAGAAATTCTCTCCTCATGGTTGGTAATGAAATAAGGTATTTTCCTACACAAAATAAAATTAGAATTCATTGATAGCGATACATGCCTCACCATAAACGTAGTCTTCTTCTTGTTCTGGCTTTCCAGGCGCAGGAAATTTGCCTGTTGCCGTCTCTCCATCGTAATCTTGGTCTCCCACCACTTCTTTTCTCTAAAGGCTGACCTTCGTAGGAATAATTTCTAGAGGCATCAACATCTTCTTTCCATCCTCCATTGTGACTCATTGCTACTTTTGTTATTGTTCTTTACTTCTAATGGGGGCGTTTACTGTGAACCAAAATCGCAATTTTGTACACGAAATTGTTAGATGGAAACGAAAAAAGAAATTGAGTGAAAAAATTAATCTTCTAACCACAACCACTCACTCATAAACCAAACATTAAAATAAGCAATAGGTGATGCCCACCGAAAAAGCTGCTGAGATAGCATTGACGTCATTTTCCTCCCGTCCTTGACTTCTCTTATGGGAAGGGAAGGGAGTGGAGGGGGGTTCTCGGAAGGTCTGCTCGCACAGATCCTGTCGCAATCGCTCCCATTGGGAGAGGCAGCTGTGTCCCCCCCCTTTGCGATAATGCGAAGTAGCTTCGCGGGCTCAGTTGTGATTGGACGAAGTCGATATACGTCAGAGGTTGCACCACACCCACTTTTCCGAAAGGGTTAAAAACATCAGTTTTTCGCCGCTTGTAACTCGAGAAATAATTGACGGATCAAAAAAACGGAAAAATACGAGTCTTTTTATTTTACAGATCGATCGATCAGATTTGGCAGCAAAAACATATGGTAAATGACCCCATTTCTGCCTTATGTCTTCGTTTTTTATGTGACGTGTATAGCGTCACAGAACTAAATAATTTAATTTCTGACATTTCAATCTGTTTGAGGTCTCTTGTTCTAAGTGTCCATTCTTCTGATCCGTATAGTAATACGGTGACAACCATTATTTTGTAACATTGAGTTTTGCAGTGTATTTGCAGTTGTTATAGTCCCACATATTCTTTGGTAATTGTCGTCTTATTTAATATGTCTTTGTCCTCTTTATAGGTGATTTCGCATTTGAAATATTTAATGTGTGATATCTGATCTACGATATTATTTTCAATTATCATTTTAGTTTGGATTGGGTTCTTACCCAGGAATGCCATTGTCTTGGTTTCTTGTAGATGTGTCTCAAAGTTATAGTCTCTAGATATCAGATTTATTTATTCTAGAAATGCATTCATTATACGTGAATAATTTGGATTGAGTCATCCTAGTTTGGTAGAGAATCAAACATTTATTTTAAGTCAATTTGAAAAAGCTGAACAGTGGCGGGACTGAGCCGCCTTGTTGCTGACGTAACGGGTGTATAGTTTAAGTTGTGAGGCACATGGGATATTCGTCTCCTGAACTTACCATTGCATTTCAGAGCCCCTAAGTCTAAGTAAACACTGTTATTATTAATAGCCTATGAAACTATCGTAGTTCGAAAAGTCACCTCCGCTAAACATGGATTAATAGTCGTTGCATAGGCTCCAGGGAATCCTTCTCTTGGAGTCCTCTGGTACTGCGAAGCATGGCGTGAAGTCGCGCGACTATGGGCCAACTTCACGCGACTATGGGCCAACTTCACGGTGCGCTTAGTAAAATGAAAACTAACTGTTTTTAAATGAGTAAACTGAATAAATAATTTGAATAAATAAATAGAAGTTAAACATAATGAATTAATTGATGCTGTGTGCCTAAAAATGTGCATCAGATTCTAGCTAATAAGCAAGGAGTGCACCGTCTGCTTGGAAGCGTCCGCAGGCCCACCTAGTGGCCGGTAGCGGAAAGATTGACACGTCGCACGTATAATTTACCGGCATGCAATATTTTTCCGACTCAATTTCTTGCCGTTGAATTTTTTCAATTTTTAATTGATGAGGAAAAATATTTAACGACATTTTAAAAATCGAGCGGCTTAAAATATGCACCGCAGAGGTAAAACACTTTCGATCTAGAGAGTGAAAAAACGATAGAAAAGTTGCCGAATTGATGTTACATCAAAAATTCCTCGGTTAACACGATTTTGTAACTTGGTTCTTGTGTTTGTTTGGTTCCTTCTGCACTCAAATGAAGGAAAATCTGTATTATAGTGATTTTTATTCGCTTTTGCGGAGAGATGCCTGATTTTTTATGCTTTCACGCTATGTATTTGTAAACTATTTTAACCCTAAGAATCCTCCGGACTACTATGGGCGCAAAAAAGGTAGAACGCTGAACTTTAAGCATTTGTATGAAATTCTGCCGAAGCTCCATAGAGTCGTGTAATATATCGTTCTACTCCTTGTTTATTTGAAAATAATATTAAATCATTAAAAAGTGTTTAAACGTAAACGCTTAGCTTCTACAGTCCACCAATCAAATATTTTGCCCGTGACGAGGTGAAGAAGAAGACCGTTTCGCCGTTCTCCTAGTTTTTCGCTTGTTCTTCTTCACTCTTTCGACCGTAGAAGCTAAACGTATATTTTTAAACACTAGTTAATGATTTAATATTATTGTCAAATAAACAAGGAGTAGAACGATATATTACACGACTCTATGGAGCTTCGGCAGAATTTCATACAAACGCTTAAAGTTCAGCGTTCTACCTTTTTTGCGCCGATAGTAGTGAAAAAAATTCTTCTCTCTGGGGTTTTGTTCCGTGGAGGCATAGCGGGACCTTTTAAATCCCGAGTAATGAACGACTGAAAAATCCATGGTTAATGAAGAACGACGATTCTTTTATGATAGCGCCGACGTATTGTAAAACCAACTAACATGGGTATAACCCAACTAACAGCATGTTGTTGCATGCTTGCATTGCTATTTTTATCTTTTTAAATGGTGAAGTTTAGACTAATATATTAATATTAATCCTATTTTATGCATGATATGTAGTGCATGTTTGGTGAGAATTCTTTCCCTGCCACGCACCTTTATGGTGGCTTTCAGTGTGTTATGTAGATGTAGATGTATTGTCAGTTCAGGTACTGTGATGTACGATCAATTAATGTTAGTGAGATGTTCTTATGAAGTTGATATCGTTATTGGGAATTGTTGATATACGCCTTCGGGTGGCAGTGCCGATGATTTGTTGGAGACTGGGCAGCGAAATTCATATTTTATGGCGTTCCTTGTACTCGGTTATGTCATTTCTCAAGGTACGATTTATGATATTCGAGTCGATGTTTCACTTGAACGATTCTTGCGATCTATTTCTAAAGGTATGACTAGATTCAGATGGTCATTCGTCGGCTTGTTCATCTATAAGGGGAAATGTGGGCGGTAATGCCAATGTATGCGTGTGTTCTCGTTGACGTTAACCTCTTCCGTGCCGTGGTAGTTTCGGCACGGGGTTGCACGAACTATTGTTCTGTATATCGCCCACCCCCTGATGAGACAGTAGGGTTAATGTTTTCCTCGCGATATTCCTGATCTGCGTTGACTGTGTAGTAGGATCAAGTTGGATGCAGTCGACAGTTTTTGTCATATTATCTTGTATTTACAACCATTTCATTTTACGCGCAATTTAACAGCCTGTATGTGCTGTTTTCATGGGCTTTCTTGGGTTGCATTCCGTAATCGGTTGAAGCACAATCTCGGCCCAGCCTGATTCCATTCCTTGGAGTCTGAATGAAGTATGTGTTAACACCCTGGGCCTCGATCATGGATCTTCATAAGGCGTGCGCTAGCGTTATCGTTATCTATTGATTAAACTTATCTCAGAGAGAACGTGATATCCATTCTTCATTTTTAGTACAGCACTTCAAATCGCTTATTACAATCAGTGGAGCGAATTTTATAGACGATTATTCTTAATCCTGCGCTACTCTAGGGATAACGATATACTCTAGCGATAACGCGAAAGATAGATCCGTGATTCCACACCTGTTGTTGAACTGTTGTTACTCAGTCTTACTTGTAGATTAAGTAGGTCTCAAGAGAGGCGAACGACAGATGAATTCATACTCGTCAAATCTTCATCCGCGGGTAATGGAGGATACACTAAATATTGCTCGGGAAGGATTTTATTCTGAATGGGATGGTCGAGGAAAACCTGGCTTCGGTATCACTTCTTGAAAACCTAGGGGTAAACTTGGGCTGTATCCGAATTCATTAGCCATTAGGAATTAGCCATGTTCGTTTAGCCATCGAAGGTGCCTAAATTCCCCGATGACTAAAAGGAGCACGAATTCGGACGAAAGCTACAGTGTCGCAACCTACGGTATAACAGAGGTACTTAAAAACAAATGAGTAACAATAACCTGAATTGAGGTATTTCGGGTATTTCACTCGCGGTCATTTTTGAAGAGCTTTTGTAAAAGTCTTTTGTTGTTTTTGGAGTTAAAAGGATGATCACCGGAGATATTCTGTTTTGAATTAAAAACTATTTTCTCAGCAAATCTACTAGCTTAAGCTCGAGCGTTGACATAGATTGTTATTATATTATTATTCATCAAATGCTCGCTGTAGCGGTAAGACTTTCTCCATTTTTGCCTACGTCTAGCATTAAAAAGCCTTTATTTCCAGATATTCCAAGTAGCAATCACCTTTCGGTTATTATTCTACGTAATTTAATGCTTTTTCCATTATAATTACACAAACTTTGTTTTGAAGTTTGCTTCAATTTACAACCTAGTCCATGGTTACGCCCAAGTGCAATGTCGTACCTAGAGTACATCTTCTTACAAATTGTTAGTGCAGATAATAAAATGGAAAGGAACAGATCTGTAGGTGAAATACCCGGTTTGGTGATGAAATCGGGGCTGACGGTATTCATTTATTAAATATCGGCCGCATTTTATCACAAATAATGTAGGTACAAGCAGAAGAGAAAACTACCGTACAAATTTTAAAAACTCATATCAGCCAATTCAACCACTTGCCTCACAATTATTGTTTAAAAACAGAAAAGCAATTCATCTCACCGATTTATAGAAATATTTGTGTTCTTTGAATATTTACCACTCCAAGTTTAATGTCTTAGCAAGATATAGTCATGAATTATTTTCCGTTGTATACTTAGGAATTGCCTATTTCATTTATATTTGTCATTTTTAACATTTGAATTTCAATCTTTCTGATGGGAAAAAACGAAATAATATCAAACTCACACATGAAGTATTTCGTCGGCTCCTTTATGAGCAATAAACATCGCGCAAGTAATTGTTTACATTTTGTTACCACAACAACCATTTTTCTACCCTCCAAAGGCGCTAAGAATTATGGGATGGTTTTTAAAGATGGCGACGCAAAAGGATACACTTCATGCTCACTTTGCTGAAGGCAACATTAGGTGACTAAATTCGGTGACTAAACTGATACCTACGAATTCGGACACACAACAAGATGGCTTCCTCCCTACGAAGGGAGCATTTAGGCAGCTAATTGGCGAATTCGGACACGGCTTTGGTAGCTGGAGCACCAGGACACCTAATTCTACCGCAGCCCTTATGATGTTGCATGGCCGTGAATGAGGGCGTTTACTCGGAGCTGAAATCGCTATTTTATACACGAAATCGTTGGATGGATACGAAAAATGAACTTTGTTGAGAAAATCAACCTTCTTACCGGAGCCGCCCACACATAAACTGAAAATAAAAATCGCAAAAGGTGACGCCCACCGAACGAGCTGAACTTAAAGACTTCTACGTCATCCACCGCCCATGTTCCTCGACTGTTTTGAGGAAGCATTGGAGGGGGAGTGGGTAGGGGAGGTCTACGTACAAAACTCCTGCGAATCCTATAAATAACAGAAAATAATCGAGCAACGAAATTCACTAAATACCTTCGTGTACATTATGACGTCAATGAAAGTGTACAAAAGTTTATGAATACATATATAGTTTCACAGGCTTTTCCAAGAACCACTTCCATTGGCAGAATCAGGTGTGTGCCCCTCCGTTGTGGTTGGTCGAAGGTACTGCGCAGTCTCAGTTTGGATTGGACGAAGGGATGATGTACGAATCTTTCGCACGCCCACTCAAGCGAAAGGGTTTTAAAACATCAGTTTTAATTCTCGTATAAGTCGAGAACCACACTTACGGATCGAATAAGGGAAAAATGCGGGTCTTTTAAGTTTTACAAACTCCTCCAGATTTGGCAATAAAAATTATGGCAAACGACCACATTTTATAAATATCACTGATTAGCGCGGGGATTGTCCGTACGACGAGGGATTACCCTGTAAGGAAGAGAAGGGGATGAACGGGGTCGTGAGAGAACAACCCCATGGATCCATTACCTCTCCTGCCATAATTGTGTGTACCTGGCAACATGCCGCCAAGACTTTATCTTCGAGAATCATCACCGCAGCGAGGAGATCCGGTTCCTCCCTTTCTCAAGAATCTTCCCCTCAAGAGTGTGGTGGGTTGGCAAACATATGTACTCACACACACAACATACCGTCCATCTCCCTCTCTCTGCGAAGCCCACGAATGCGGTCTTGGCGGGGAAAATGGGATTCCATCACAATTGCACTTTCGCGCCGTTTGGCGCTCTAGGAGCCCGCTCTATTGCTTTGGAATACTTTAAACCCAGTTTTAATCAAATGCCTCCTCTTTTAGGCTTACGTTTGGGTTGATGGAAATAATGTCGCACTGTTCCTTGATGACTTATTTTTGCCCAAAAAAGCAATCAGGCCGGTGAAATAGCGAAAATGATCAAGATTGAATATCTTGAGTAGGAGATAATATTGTATTAAGAATCTCTGCTAAAGTCTCGCTTCTACTACTAAGGTTCTAACATTTCTCCTTTGAGTCAAATTGGTATGCAGGTTAACTCAGCTGAGTTGGTATTACTTCTTAGCGTTAAGCTGTTATAGCTTCGAACCGTATCGAGGAGACTCTGTATACCCTGTTGATCTCGTAGTAGAGATTTTATGACGTAAGTTGTAGAAATGAGACTGAAGATGAGGTTCCGGGGCCTGATTCATTAAAGTCGAAAGAATTTCGGCTCATATGGAGAGTCGTGGGTCACCGGAACGAACGATTCGCGAACATCGTTCACCGCCGCAGTGACGTATAACAGTTGACTTTTATCCAGCGTTATGTCTATCCAGCGCGCCATTATTACAATGGAGGGAACAAGCTGAGGTAATTAACAATAATTAATCAACATTTCTTATTGTTGATGGTTGTATTTAATCTATTCGCTTTGAAATGTAACAATATATGCTGGTATGGAATAAAGGCGGACTTATTAAGAAAGTGAAACTTCTGAAAATTGAAAGTGATTACACCTTTGGAATTAAATCACGAAATGTTTTGGTTTTATCAATTGATTGTGTCGACAGCTTCTGTAATGATATTTTTTTCTCGAGTGAATCATTACATCTTCGTGCATATATTCCTCCGTCCGCCCATGTTTCTATTTAAATAGTACATTGATTTGGAATGATACTGGATTGGATTGGATTTGGATGATACCACAGTAGCAGATAACAAATATGCGACAACCGTTCAATATCCTGCGATAATGTACGCGTCCGTAGATCAAAGGACGTCTACATCTACATATACCCTGCAAGCCACCATAGAGGTGTGTGTGGCAGGGGGGAGATTACCACAGAGCTAGAGGGGGGACGTGCAAACAATGTCAGAATTTGTCGGTAGAACACAACCACACAGAAAGAGGTACTCATACAAAGCAAGGCAGCATAATGAGATTTGCTCAAACAATGTGATTTCCAACATGATAACATCTCTCTATAATACACATTGCCCCTGCAGTAGCATTAAAATCTTACGTAGAAGTTGTACACGAATATAAAACCAATAGGTCTAGTCGACCTGACAATTTATTAAACAACATCAAACGAAAAACATTGCATGGCGACTTTTGAAAACAAAACAAATAGTTTTATATACTTCTAACTGCATAAGCGGCAAGGAAACGGAGACATGAAAGATTTAATCATTAGCTAGAATTCTCACCTTGTATCCCGCGCGATAAATATCAATAAGTCGTCTGCTACAATCGCAGCTTCTATAGGTGCCCACCGCGATAGCAGCGCCTGCTTGCCAGAAAATATTTGGCGACGGATTATGAACGAAATGATCCGCAAAATGATCCGTCACCTTGAGCCGAGCGACCGTCGCGCCATCAAGGGAGCACGGTTTGAACTACCAACTATGACGTTTTTTCCATATATGGGTATAGTTGTGACGTCGGAATCTCGAATTCGACTTTACAGAATTGGGCCCCTGGTCTATATTCAGGATCTCAACTCAGTTTTCAGAGTCAGGCTGAGGAGTAATACCACCTTTGCAGAAATATTCTGTACACTATTTGAGCCGGTTTAGAGATTTTGGGACGTAAGCAGTAGCAGCGAGACTGTAGTTGAGATTTTGAATATGGCCCTTAGTCATTCTACAAAAAATGAAATTGATATCCAGCATTTAGATTCCAAGTGACGCCCTCTTGGTATTGTTGAATTCTTTTCCCCAATGGTTCCGGGAATCCATCTGTCTCCATCTTTTCTGTACCCTGTTTGTCCTCGCAAGCATTTGTGGCAGGATATAGATTAAAATCAAGAGTGCCCGTCTATCTGGTGCGTCAACTGGTAATACATAAATTTAATGTTTCTTTTTCCTGCCAATCTATTGCTCCTACGGAAAAAGTGGCTACGTTGGTGGCACTGTTTCTGATTGAAAACTGTCTATCTACCCTTCACTGGTATTAATGATTTCACCTGTATGTGAAGGGATGAATAAAAGATTACTCATCTGTACAAATGTTATTCCAATGCAGATCTACGAAATAAGCCCTTGAACTGTTTTATTCGTCTTAAGTCACGTGGTTCACGTCACTGTATTCCCAATGGAATCCGCCGCGCGATCGAAAAATCGAGTTCATTGCGGGCTTCTCAGATGGTCGCAGATTTTACTAAAGGATTGCCACTTCAGGAATCATGTAATTAGAGTTACTTACGAAACTACTGTAAATATTTGTCTACTCAAAAGCAGAAAATCGGTGGAAAATTGGGTCCGCCATTTTGTCTTTTTAACGGAGCAAATATCTCTGTAAACAATAGGAGGGGTTTATTCGGAACCGGAATCGCTATTTTGTACACGAAATTGTTAGACGGAAACAAAAATGAATTTTAGTGAAAAAATTAATCTTCTAACCTGATTCCATTCGCTAATACTAAATCAAAAATCAAAATGAGCAAAATGTGACACCCATCGAATAGGCTGCGTTGAGGATATCTACGTCATCCACCTTCCGTCGTTGATTGTTTTTAGGGGACGGGAGGGGAGTGGAGGTGGGGGTGGAAGGTCTGCCCGCACAGATCTATAGCAACCACTTTTATTGACAGAGACAGCTGTGTGTCCCCCATTGCGATAAGGCGAAGGAGCTTCGCGGTCTCAGTTGTGATTGGACGAAGCGTATGACGTACGATTCCTTCGCATGCCCACTTTTCGGGTAGGGTTAAAAGCATCAGTTTTTCGCCGCTTATAAGTCGAGAACTAATAGATGGATCGAAGAACGGAAAATACTTTTTTTTTTCATTTTGCAAACTTATCAGATTAGGCAATTAAAAAATCGGGTGAACGACCCCATTACGACAGGCCAAAGACTAAGTTGAACTAACTCTCAGACTAAGACTAACTCTCTCCTGTGAAACTCTTTCCTTTTAATCCTTAAAGTACTGTGAAAGGTTCTGACCCCTCTTTTCATTTTTGAAGATTTTCAGCGAGAATCGAATTCTGTTTTTTTTAATGCTCATTTTGACAATTTTGAGCCCTGGGATGTGTAACTTTATGTGCAACTATTATGAAAAACTAAATCACACAAAACATGTACCCACCAATGAAACAAGGTTCACCATGCAGAATTTCAACTTCCAGACTACAAAAAATCAATTTTTGGAGTTTTTGCTCAGCGTTTTTTTTTCGATTTCCATTTCTGTATGCACGCTTCGCTTTTCGAATGCGTCGGATTATCGATTCGGGGGAAAAATTCGATTGTTTTCGCGAGTTGCACGTGGGTGAGAGTGCTGCCATTCGGGGAAAATTCGTGTTGCTCGCCATTTTCCCGGCAGTGTAGCGATCGCTCGGTCTCTTCAGAGAGAGAGAGGGTCCGTTGCTACGCGACGAGTGCATCCCTCGCTGTGATGGAAAGGGGGAGGGGGGGGGGCGATAAAGAGAGCGTGAACTATTGGATTCCCTCTCGTGACTCCCCGTGCTTCCGTGATCGTTTGTGATATCATTTTCGCCACCCCCCCCCCCCTCCTCCTCCCACACCCCACGACTACTTTCAATCAAGTTTCGTAAGGAAAAACGTACGTGGCGATAAAGTGAGCGGTTTTCGTCGCTTGAATCTTTCACACTCGTAGCTCACGTAAAGATTCTTTTTTCTGCGCCTCGTTATGCTTCTGCTGTGTCGGCGAGAACCAGCGTCTTCCACACTCATCTTCGTCTACATCTACATGATACCCTGCAAACCACAGTAAAGGTTGTGGCAGGGGGTGAATTCACGCAAAACTTGCTTTTCATATCATGCTTAAAAAGGATTAATAACAATATTCAAGTATGAACTTCGCAATTTAAAAAGTATTAGAATAGCAAAGCAAGGAGGCGCAAACACGTTGTTAGTTGGGTTAGCTTAAAGTCCTCAAACCAACGTGCAATTATCCATGCTATCCATCGATACGCTTGTATTTATATTATGGTATATATTTACAGCTATTCATATATGTACGAGGAAAGGTCATTTTGAATCTGTCATTTCGGCAATCAATTTCTCTAATTTTGTGATTATGGTCCAGTCTACCATAGTGAGTTGGAGTTCGCAAAATATGTTTAACGTCATGATTGAATATATTATCCAGGAATTTATTTAAGAGATTAAGTCTAAATTTCAACCTACGAATTGACAATGATTGCCATCTTAATTCATTTAATTGACTTGTTACGCTAGCATAGTTGTCATTAGGCATGGGCGGTACTTAAAAAAGTACCGGTATTTTTGTGATGAGTATTAAAAAGCAATAATAGTACTCCCCCGGTAGTACCGGCGAAAAAATACCGGTATACCGGTACTTTCGTGATTGAATAAATATGTTAATAATTTGAAAATTAACGTTCGTCTTACCCTAATTATCCGGTATTTCGGCAACTTAGAATGTCAGACAGAAAGAATACACTGAAAAACTCATCCACAGGCATTTTTTACGGAAATTCATTGGAAAAATGTATCGGAGGCTCGATTATCTAATAGTGAGAAGGTGGATAGCGATGTCGTTGGTAAAGACAAAGTCATACAAACGATTTCGGTAGATAAATTTTGATTTTTGGTGTTTTCCTGGCGTATTATATGTGTGAAGTTCTCTCGGGAGCTCTTCCAGGTGAGTGCTTTTCCTACAGCCAGCGTTTTCTTTGTCAAACTCTGACACCGCCATCAGGACGTCTTCTACCATGATCTTAATGAATAATAAGTTTTCTTATTCATTAAGACTTGTCGGTGTCAGTCTGACAGTCTTTGGCTGTACAAAAAGCATTCACCTGGTGCCCGAGAAAACTTAACTCATTTTAATTTTTGTTGTATATACGTGTGTAAAAATATCTTTACACTCGTCTCTTGTAAAGAAATTTGACGGTACGATTTTACATTACAAGAATCGGTGTTAGTTATGCCTAAAATACTGCCATCGAATAAATTTCAATGTTGTAGTCATGGTCGCATTTCCGTTTAGTTTAGAGAAATAAATGCATTTGTACGGTCCAATAACATTTATTTTCGAGGTAGGGCCTTAGAAGGATCGCCGCCCCTCTCGCAACGGACGCCTTTTTCCTGCGGCAAATATTATTTGCCCGATTTGAGGACGGAAGGCGTTTGGAAATTATTCCGTAATTTGATACTGGTGGGTGGATTCCTCTTCAGTTCCCAACCGTTTCTACATAGTAAAATGTCGAATTACCTTAATTAACATAAAAGCATGTTTTTTTAAAACTTACACGCACTCCTTTACTCCAGCGGAACGGTGGTGGAGAAGAGAATGGGTGAACATCTCTCTCAATCAGAGTAAGGGTGGGCCTTACTCTGAGGAACATCCACCACCAGGTTGGGGGGGGGGACGGTCACCAGTCTTGTCCCCTTTACCCCCGCCCCTCCAATGAAAAGACAGACTATCGATATGTATTATTGTAATCATTGTTTTATGTATCGCCATTTTACTTGTTTGCTAATCGTCATGTTCAGTATTAATAGTCGGTCGTTGCCAATTAAAAACAATATACAGAAAATTCTGCACATGCACAATTCAGCTTAAGCTTCCAGGGGGAGGCCTCCAATTGAAGGGCCCCCCTGGATCCGCCCATGACCACCGCGGAAGACCCTTTGAGATACGAATAAAATTTAACGATTGGTTACGAAGGGGCAAACAATGTTGTTTACTCTTTTCTTCCATCGCCATATGCCAAGGAACCATTTCACGCTATAGGAATCTCAATCATGAAGGATTTAATCACAGAATCTTCAGATCTCAATTGTCCTATAAACATTTCGTCCGACATGTCGGGTAATAGGACCTTTGAAATGTTCCGTGAGAAAGGGAAAAACAACCAGTAGGCTGCAGTAGGCATATGGGGATCCCCATTATTTTTGATAAAAATTCTCTTTTTTGCACTTCCAACGCAGTCATAGTATGTATGTACATACATGCCCACGGCGTACCTAAGTCATATCTTAATTAATTTTATCGCATTGCCAAGAGAGACTTCTGAATAACTGTAGTGCACATATTTAATAAATGAAATTATAGTTATTATATATATTATAATATTGAATGACACGGGTGGGGAATAGAGGAAGGTTTTGGAGGGCCTGGGGGGGTGTGCTTGAATCGCTTGGGATTAATTCCGGTACGTAACTAAGGTCTCACTCGTATGTTTTTACATTGTGTTCGAGATTATTCCGTACCGGAATCAATCTCGAACGATTCAAGCACACCAGTTTTTGTTACTAGAATAAATAAGAAATAAAAAACAATTGATAATAAATATATTATGTCACTTCGGTGCAAAGTTATCATTTTAAAGTATGGACAAACATAGTCATTTCGACTTGCGAGGAAACTACTATTTATGAAACACGATGTGAAATAATAAAGCAATGGCAACATTATACCGGCCTTCATCAAATTAGCCAATTCAATAAGGACACGACGATAAAACAATAATTCATTCATTCATATTCTATTCTTCATTAGGACGTATATTGTATTCTTCATACCTTGGGATCAAGTTAAAACACGCATCAATTGTCACTATTGTACAACTAGAATTTTGGCTCCAATTCACCTAAAATTACTGAGCAAGTTATATTTAATTCGAATGTTTTTACTTCTAAATGATACTTCAAAGTGGGCATGGAATATTATATTCATACAGAAAAATCATAATCGTAAAGTCAATTCTTCACGAATACTGTTAATTTGTTGTTTATGCCGTTGTTGTTATTAGTGCTGTTCATTAACATCAACTTCGCTTTGAACTATTATCAACACTCAATTGTTTTAGTAGTTAGTTTACTGACAATACATAAGATGGCAGGGCTGTCGAAGTACCGGTATTTCTAGTACCGGTACCTTCGGTAGTACCGATTTTAAATACTGGCCGGTACTACCGGAGTAAAAAAAAAATAGTACTCGGTACTACCGAATACCGGTATTTTTTGCCCATCCCTAGTTGTCATATCGTACGTTTACAAATTTAGACTTTATTTGCTGCACGCGTTCAAGTTCATTATTTAGGCCCATTTCGTAGGGATCCCATATATTCTCCAAATTTCTTCACGATGCCGAACTTTTCGCATCTAAAAAGTCTAAACTTCTAGTGAATTATGACAGATCTTAATGACAGAAGTAGAGTATCTAGAGTAAGTTAGAGTTCGCAAAATATTTTCAACTTAATCAGTGAAAATATTGCCTTGGAATTTATTTCAGAGATTAAATCTTGATTTCAACCTATGGTACAAAAGCTCGAGTTCGTTATTTGAGCCTATTTCTTAATGATTCCATATACTGGCAGCGTATTCCGAAAGAAGTCTAACAAGGGAAAATTGAAATCGGAGGGGTGGGCGGGGGCCTTCTGGAGCCCTCCTGGCACTTAGACCTCTTTAGATCCATTGTGCCAACCCACATTTAACCTGCCCGCCACTTGCAGACAGGGGACAAGAGCGCCACGGTAGAGGTATGGAAGGGAGCTACCCATCCAACCTCCGTCCGGGCCCAACGTTGCTTAACTTCGGTGATCTGACGGGAACCGGTGTGTCAACGTGGCTAGGCCCTTGCCCCTAACAAGGGAAAAGTAGGTAATGTTTCGAATATGATCGTCACATTTTCCCAGTACTTTGTGATGAATCCCTGTGTACGATTAGCTTGACCCATTATTTCACGGAGGTGTGAATTTGACGCTTCATTTTGAATCTTACGGTTCGGTAATCAGTTTCTCTAATTTTATGATTATGGTCCAGTCTACCACAGTTACTTACAGTTTGCAAAATATTTTAAACGCCTTCAGTGAAAATATTTTGCGGTCTGACAATGATTCCGATTTTAGCTATTCTAATAGAGAGGTTGGGCTAACATAGTTATAATACCGCTCCCTTACAAATCTAATCTTGCCGATCTTCGCTGAAATCTTAGGAGGCATCCAAGACCTTTTCCTCGTCTCTAATCTGTTTTAATTATCGTTCTATGTCGTTTCATATCGCCATTTGATGGGAATCCCAGCGGGAAACGTCGAATTTGAGGATGTGACGAAATAGTCTCAGAGGCGGTTTAAGATTTCGTGTTCAATGTGCGTGAAAGTAAGCCTTCCATCCAGCAGGCAGTCGTGACTTTAAAAGGCGAACACTTTCAGAATTTGAGATAATCCCATTCGTCCGACATGAGTGTAATCTATCAAAAAAAAAACACAGCTACGTAGCGCAATATTTGGATTGCGTCTTAAAAAGAAAATACTAAAAGATCCGATGACCATCAGATCTGGTGAAATATGGCGATTTGGAGAGGCGATGTTGTCCGATAAATAATCTCTATCCTTTCAGCGATTGCCGTTGTTCTTTTGTTTTGTAACTTAGCTCCGGTGGACTGCGTGCGTCGGGAAAATATATTTCTCTGTCGTGTAGAGGTTTGTCGTTCATGACTGAATCGTTCAATAGGAACAATTCTTTGGTATGAACCAGATGAATTGAATCATGTTCTCCGATCAAATGATTTACAAAAACATAATTAGTGATTTGAATGGAAAAATCTTTTGATTCGTCATGAACCAGAAGGGTGGAGGACAATTTGAATCCTTTGTATCATACTCGTATTGGTTAGAATCCCGAGATTCAAGAGTGATCCAAATTTAAGGGAAACGCAAATTTTACCTTAACTGCTTGTATCAGTTATACCATGACCCTTGCCACACACCCACGCGGTGGCTTGCAGGGTATAGTGTAGATGTAGATGTACATCTACATCTATCTACATCTACATAATACCCTGCAAGCCACCACAAGGGTGTGTGGCAGGGGGTGATTGCTCACCAAACATGCACTACATATCATGCATAAAAAAGGAATAGTATTAATATAGTAGTCAGAACTACACTATTTAAAAAAGATAGAAATTGCAAAGCAAACATGCAAAAACATTCTGTTAGTAGGGTTAGCTTTAAGTACTCATACCAACATGCAGCTACCAATGCTATTCATTGCTACTCTCCGATAGGACATATTTACCGTTATTCGTATCTCTAATTGTGCGAGGGAAAAAGGACATTTTGAATTGGTCAGTTCGGCAATCAATTTCTCTAACTTTATGATTATGGTCCAGTCTGCCATAGTAAGTTGGGGTTCGTAAAATATTTTTAACATCATCACTGAAAATATTGCCTTGGAATTTGTGGAAGAGACCAAGTCTAAATTTCAACCTGCGATCTGACAATGATTCCCATTTCAATTCATTTAATAGACTGGTTACGCTAATATAATTATCGTATCGTCCCTTTACAAATCTTGCCGATCTTCGCTGAACACGTTCAAGTTCATTACTTAGACCGATTTCGTAGGGATCCCATACACTGGCAGCATATTCCAAATGAGGTCTAACAAGGGAAAAGTAGCTGATTTCTCGCACATGATCGTCACATTTACCCAATACTCTTTTAATGAAACCCAGTTTGCGATTCGCTTGACCCATTATTTCACGAATGTGTTTACCCCAGGAAAGATCATTTGTCAGTCAAAAATAGATTTCTCAACATCAGGGCTCGACCTTGTGACCTTCGGCATGTGAGCTCACGACCGTAACCACCACACCAGCCAAACACAAATGTGCCATGGAAATCGTGCAATGGCACAAATTCGTTTCACCAGATTATTCCTTGATAAGAGGAATTGCTCAAAAATGATGGCAATATTGAGCATGGTAGTTAATAGAACCGTGAAAAACACAATCTATAATAATACAGACACCATCTCCATTTTCTTTATAGCATTCAATCATTTGCGGTATCATCTGCCAATGATTCGTTCTTTAACTTGGTTCAAAATGAACCACCAAGAACCACGATCTGCAAGAACCATGCGCATCTGCGAATCCCGGATTCGAACTCATGACTGTTCTTTTACATGGTTCAAAATGAAAGACCAAGAGCCATGAACCGTAGGAACCATGCGCATCTACGAATCCCGGATCCATTCTCTTGACCGTGGTATGAATCCGGTTCATGGTTCTTGGTGGTTCATTTTGAATCATTTACAAGAACGAGTCATTGGCACGATCCAAGTCGCATGTCGAAATTCCCATCTCTACCGTCGTGGATGTTGAAATGTTGACGTTTCGTTAACCTCCGAATCTTTCCTAAATCCTCTCCCGAGGACGAAATAATCGCAGGTCTCAAGGGAATGGATTCGTTCTCATTCCTCGAGATCTTTTCATCAATTCCAGCTCAGAGCGTGCCGTGGGTACGTATCTCTGGACTTTATCGCGATCCGTTTGCAAATATTTCCACGAATTTAAAAAACAAAATTCATATCAAAATAATGTGATAATTTGTTCCAATATTTTAAAATCAATTGTTCGCTCCACGAATACATTTTTTAATCACGTTCCGTTGGTAAATCGTGAATGTTTGCATCATAGTCATAACAGACTCGAGTTTTTGTGCATATTGAAAAAATGAAACTGGGCAGTGAACCATTGCTGGCGGTAGAGAGACAGTAAGAGTAAGTAAGCTTAAATAATTATTAATAATCATTAAAGGGGATTGGCAATTTTCCACAAAGAAACTTTAATCTGACCGGTTTCGATGTATGATGATGATGTATTATGGGATCCCTACGAAATCGGTCTAAATAATGAACTTGAACGTTTACAGCGAAGATCGGCAAGATTTGTAAAGGGACGGCAAGATAACCTTATTAGCGTAACTAGTCTATTAAATGAATTAAATTGGGAATCGTTGTCAGATCGCAGGTTGTAATTTAGACTTAATATCAAATTCTGAAGATTCAGGCGATATGGAGTGGAAGCGAAACATGATAACACAGAAAGAAAAACACGAGCCAAATCCACAAAAATAAACTTTACTACGACCCGGGTTTCACTGTATTACACCATCGTCAGGTGACGATGCTGTAATACAGTAAAACCCGGGTGGTAGTAAAGTTTATTTTTGTGGATTTGGCTCGTGTTTTTCTTTCTGTGTTATAGACTTAATATGTTAAACAAATTCCAAAACCATATTTTCAGTGATGATGTTAAAAATATTTTGCGAACACCAACTTACTATGGTAGACTGGACCATGATCACAAAATTAGAGAAATTTATTGCCGAACTGACAGATTCAAAATGTCCTTTTTTCCTCGTACAATTAGGGATATGAATAACGGTAAATATATCCAATACGAGTGAATCAATCCATAGCATAGGTAGCTGCATGTTGGTAGGTATAAGGAATTCAAGGTAACCCAACTAACAGCATGAGTGAATTTTATAACATTATACAGTATATAAATACTAATCCTTTTTTATGCATGATATGTAGTGCATGTTTGGTGAGAATTCACCCCCTGCCACACACCTTTATGTTGGCTTGCAGCTTTCACGACTCTTTTTATTAATAATAATATTATTTCTCTAATTCTGCATGATGTAATATGTTAGAGAACTATGTATCATATCTAAATACTGTCAAAACGCAGGATAAAATTTAGGCTAAACCTTGTAACTAAATTCGAAGATAATATGTTTGCAGATGACGTTAGAAATACCTCCGTGTCATGCTAGGTTTGATCAGATCAAACAGATTAGAGAGATATATTGTCGTACCAACAAATTTAAAATGTCATTTTTCCCGCGTACAATAAGAGAGCCAGAATAGCCAGAATAGCAAAGGGATAGGTAGGTAAAAAATTGCCAGAGTAGTCTGTAGTAAATGATGCATGCTTGAGTATTACTAGCGCATGCATTCTAGGGAAATGTCGATAAATATATGCAGGATAATGTTTTTTATAACCAGTAATCAATTCATTAATGTGTAGATGCTAACAGTGTTTATGCACGCGATCCACATATCTAACATGTTTCCGTGAAGTAGTAGCATTGTAGCACTTAGTAGCAGGAAGGCAGTGCATGTTTGGGTGGTCTTCACCCCATGCCACACACCCTCGTGGTATCTCGCTGGGTAATTGTTACGTAATTGCAGAAGAAGTAAAATCTCTGGTAAAATTTGTGTGATGATAGTTACAACAGTCAGTATTGTTAGAATGCATTATTATCATTATTATTATCCTAAACAACCCTGAAATATATTGCGTGAATCAGATTCACTGGTACCTGATGGATGCACGACATGATACTGTTCCGCTTCAGTCCTGATGCACTGCATCTCATTTGTATTCGAGGTACACCAATGCTCGTTATAAAATCTGTTTGGGATTATTACCTCTAATTCTTCCGTATTTCAAACTTCTGCTGGTAGGCTTTTGAATACATCGACAGTATTCTAGAGTCCATGACTTATTTTTCTTGTTCTTCATCAGTGGAATGAAATGAAATAGTCATTAAAATTTATATTAAAGCTTCAGGTGGAAAAACTTGCTGATCGAAGTATTCGAAAGGTAATTGCTTATTGTCTGATTTCGCATTGCGCTTTGCGTTTCTCATCCATCATAGCTTCCCATCACACTCGTATGTGGCGCTGTGGATATCGCCTTCTCATCCTCTTCTCGCTGATTGGTATTCTCTTTTTGATTTCGCGGTTTTCCAGACAATGCGCCCGTGTCTTGGACGAGCAAAGGAGCGATGTGACAACGTCTGGAGAAATGGTGATGTCCCATTCTTCATCCGTAGTTTGAAAGTGCAGCACGCGGATATTAATATGTAAAGACGTGTGTCTCTGTATTCAAGGAATATTCATCGTCCTCCTTTGACACACAATGCATTCACTCTGGAGAACAGTATTATTTGGAATGGAGAAAATGATCTCTCTGAATCAGTTTTTGCCACCATGGAATGTCGATGGGTGCGAGAGAAGCCAGCGCGATTCTGTAAAGTTCTTGTTCCACTGTATATGGATGGGGGCGTGTACTCGGAACCGAAATCGCTATTTTGTTCACGAAATCGTTAGTTGGAAACGAAAAATGAATTTTAGTGAAAAGCTTTATCTTCTGACCAGAGTCGTTCGCTCAAAAAAACTAAATAAGCAAAAGGTGACGCCCACTAAAGGAGCAGCGTTAAGGATAATGGGGTCGTTTACCATATTTTTTTATTGCCGAATCTGATAGAGTTTGTAAAATAAAAAGATCCGTATTTTTCCGTTTTTTGATCGTCAATTATTTCTGGAGTTTTAAGCGGCGAAAACTGATGTTTTTAACCCTTTCGGAAAAGTGGGCGTGATGCAACCTCTGACGTATATCGACTTCGTCCAATCACAACTGAGCCCGCGAAGCTGCCTTATCGCAATGGGGTGGACACAGCTGTCTCTGCCAATAGGATCAGTTCCGACAGCATCTGTGCGAGCAGACCTTCCGAGAACCCCCTCCACTCCCTTCCCTTCCCCTAAAAGCAGTCAAGGACGGGAGGAAAATTCGTCAATGATATCAAAGCAGCTTTTTCGGTGGGCGTCACCCTTTGCTTATACTAATTCTTGATTTATGATTGGATGGTTGTGGTTAGAAAATTAATTTTTGCAGTAAAATTCGTTTTTCGGTTCCGTCTAACGATTTCGTGTACAAAATCACGATTTCGGTTCCGAGTAAACGCCCCCATTACGTCATCACCCTCACGTCCTTCAGTGTGTTGAGGAAGAACGGGAATGGAGCGGAGGTGGAAAGGGGAGGTCTGCCTGAAGAGATCCTGTCGCAACCACCTCCATTGGCAGTGTCAGCTGTGTGTGCCCCATTTTGATTGTGCGAAGGAGCTTCGAGATCTCAGTTGCGATTGGAAGAAGTGGACTCATTTGCTCGTAGACTTCTCATAAAGACGGTGAAAGACATCAGTTTTTCGCCGCTTATTGCTCGAGAACTAATTGATGGGTCTAAGAATGGAAAAATACGGGTCGTTTTATTTTTTCACACTCCATCAGATTCGGCAATGAAAAAGTATGGTTTACGACCTAATTCTCCTTTCAAGAGGATGAAAGTGCTGTTAAATAAAATAAACTGCGATGATGTGAACTAATTAACGAAATATTGTTGTTCGTGTTCCAGTAGGTACATGTGTGAAATTACTCGGATTTGCGGATTTTATCTTAATTCGATTCATTGAAAGCGTTCCTCACTATTAGGGAATCCCAGTTATAGGGACATTTCCTAAAAAAATCCCCTTAAATCTCCCTTCAATGTTGACCAGACATTAAAAAATTGCAACCGATAGTCTAAGACGAACATGAAAAATAGATCTAATAACTATTCTACCGGATTTTCTCGGTGAAATTGATTTTATATTCCCATATTATGCGCGGAAATTACATTAAACCTGTTTTAATATAAATCCCTCTTACTTCAATATTTATAGCATAGCATTCTATTGTACGTTCCAACTCATGAATGGGGAAATGCACTATTTTTTATAACTCTTTGAATGTGAAGTTTATTAGCTAAAATGTGCTTGGCGAAAATTTTGCTGAAGAATTAAGTTGCGTTACAAAGATATTACTCTTTGAAAATTGTACTTTTTCGGCAGCTTAAAAACACGACGTCATCGCATGACGTCACGGCACGGTATCACTAAGGGCGTTGTTTATCTGTTTACGCGTGGGGTAGGTTGTTAAATGAATACTTGGCGATAACGTATGTATTTATCTCATTTGTTTATTGCAGTAGACGATTGTATTTCGATTTTGTATTTACGTAGTATGGATGGTAACGAGCAAATCGTCCACTAATTATATAATGCCTGTTTAGTGCCCAAGAATTTCTACTACGGCTATGCAACCGCTGGTTTTTTTTAAGAAGAACGCCGCCATAAGGAAGTCAACCGAAGGAAATTGTCGGAATGTGCTTTTTTAAGTATTTTTGCAGTCATCGTTTCGTGCGAGAAACGGCTAGAAACCTCATAACAATATATTCACTTCGTTTTCTTTTAAATATAAATGTCTATCTCCGTAGCAATATGGAACCTATACCGTGCAGTGACGTCAGAAGGCGTTTCGGGTCACGTGACTTTCGTCGATTTTCAGGAAATTTTAATATCATTTTATAATCTTTGTGGTGAGCGTAGAAAAATTTGGCTTATATATTTAAATTGATGGGAAAATTTTCGCATCAAGTGCATCATTAATCTTCGAGAAACAAATTTCATGCATAATCCCCAAAAAAATCGCCCTTGTCTTAAATTTCTGCAATAGAATGATCCGGTACTTAAACCTCCGATCCGATTGTGGGCTATGACCTTCCGGTTCCCGTCTATTTGCACATCACGCAAAATGACTCGCTCACCTTAAACTCACCTCTCTCTCTCTCTCTTCACGCCTTTAGTGATTCTCTCAGTGCGAAATTGCTCTTCCTATGCTTCCTATTTCTTCTACCATTCTATTTTGCCCATTCTATTTATCTAGTTATTCTGAGTCTGAGTCTATTTATCTTCTTCTTATTCCTTCCTCAACGTTTCGACTCAACCTTTCACACCTTCTCTATTTTTTTTAGCGGTACAAAACGAAGATAAGCCGTTGTACACGGCAAAACCTCTTGTAAGAGAACTTGTTCAATGAGCAAATTGTATCGTGTACGAGGTCTTTGCACCATTTATTTAAGAAGAAATTAGAAGATGTTCTTAACGTTGAACGAAACCGTCAAAGAACCACTCCGTAGCATCCGCGCATGACAAGTGACGGTAGTGATGCGTACATATAGTATTTGTAAGTTTAATGTTCTGTGTTTTTCGTTTACTTTTATTCCTGCATGTGTGGCAAAACTTACCTGCATTTTTGTTGTGCATATTGTGATTTTCCCTGTTGTGTCCATATTGTTTATTCATCGTTGAGCTGGAAGGGTTAGCTTTCTGAAAAGAAGACTGATAAACGTCAAACCTCATCAATGAAATTAGGGAGATGTTATGGAACCAAATAAGAAATATGAGCAACGAGCATAAATTGGTATTCAGAGGATAAATGATGGGTTATATGAGCCGATGAAAGAGTGCAAGTAACTGATCGCATAATTTAATTTTATTATTGCTAGGATTAATGGTAGCAAATTATGGTAACCCAGTTACTGTGGGAGTTTTCTTCAAAATACTGTCTTCATCATGGCTAAAATTCACTTTTGTTCAAAGGATACGCAAGAATACTATAAATATTCCGTTGTATACTCATTCATTTCACTTCGGAAATGTGCATACAATGCAGGGCGTTGGCGGATATAGAAATTCATCTGTTCGACAAAAAGACGAAATATGTGCTTGTAATTGGCGCACGATTTGCATGAAAATCTGTGATCGTGTACGACTGTCAACCACCACCTTGTACCTACAATTTCCAGGTCTAATATCGCCGTTAAATTTTTATTTCAAGATCTTGTAGAAGAAATTTCACCACAACGGCCTGTAGAAGAAATTCCACCACAACGGCCTTTAGACTAACACTCTGGCAGTAGTACGGAATCGTCATTATTGCTGTAGCAACCGTTGTTTATATCAAGCACCATTTTTGAAAGGGCGTTACGCGAACACATCTCATCTACATCTACACGATACCCTGCAAGCCACCGCGAGGGTGTGTGGCAGGGGGTGAAGATCGCTACTAACATGCAAACAAGCAACTATAGGGTCTCATGCAACTAGATTGTTAGTATCTATAGTGTTTAACGGGTACATACATCATGCACTACTGGCTACTCAAAAATATTTCACCTACCTATCCCTCTGCTATGCTGCCTATTCTGTTCTCTTATAGTACGGGGGAAAAATGACATTTTGAATCTATCGGTACGACAATCTAGCTCTCTAATCTTATTTATCTGGTCTAATCTAGCATAATACGCTGGTTTTTTAAATATGTGCCTAACATCTTCAGTTAAGCTATCCGATTGAAATTTCTCTAGTAGATTTAATCTGTACCTTAACCTACTTAACGATAATGATTCCCACCCTAATTATTTAATTAATTATGAAACGCTACTCAACCTATCGTAACACCTTTTAACGAACCTACCTTCTCTACGCTGCACACTGTCTAGTTCTCTGATCAAACCTAATTCATTAGGATCCCATACACTGGCTGCTGCACATCCAGAAACAAGGGTGATAATATTAGGATCTATGGAATTATTTGGTCGGGGACTTAAGGGACTGGGTGGTATGGAAATCCCTCGTAAAACTAGCGCGTGTGATTGCTTATTACAGTGCACAATTCCACCTTCTGTTTTCTAAATGGGCGGTTATTATGCTCCGTAATGGCGCGTGATGACCTCGCGACTCTGTTGTGTGGGGGAGCCCATTTTCCGGCAGGAGAATTAAATGAAAGGCCTCCCTTCCAGCTTCCCACGACACTACTTAAAGAGGGAAGACGTCCCTGTCATTTCGGCCCCCGTCTTTTGTTGCTCGATCGCCGCGCTCCGGATCCATTAACATACATTTGCCGTTGCCTCGGTAACATCCGGAATACCTATTCTCCGCGTCGCGTGACTAACGTGTTAATGTTTCGTCGTGGAATATGTGACCGTCTTTCAACGAATACGTTTTAACGATTCGATGACGCACCAATCACAGCTTATTTTCTTTTGGAAGAGTTCTTTTCCGGCTCGAATAATGGCCTCCGTGCTGTGTGGAGGTTGAATTCGCACTGTGGTTGCATAAGGGTCAACTTTGTGGAAGTTTATCTTATATTGAATTGAAAACTATGTATATCCCACACTTAGATATTATAATACGACCGGTTTCATCCACAAGAGGTCTTCAGGTGAGTGTATAGAAAAATCTCAGGCCTTTATACTCTTGGTGAAGTGGATAGTGGAAGAGGGGACTTAAGTCAAACGTAAGGAGACAAGGAGAGTCCAAATTGGATTCAAGGTAGTAGGGCAATGTCAAGGATGGGGGAAGGTCCCGAAAACTTAACATCATTCATGGTGTTCATCATTCATGACCATGGGTAGAGTTTTTCTTAATCTTAACCAAAGGCAACATTTATGAGGGGCTGGAGATAATGTATTTCTTCTCTTTTACATCCTTCAAAACTCGTTCCATATATCTCATAGAAGGCCTTCCTTTGCAATTCTTCCCGTTCACTTTTTCCTCGACGATTGTCTTTCACAGGCCATCGTGTCTTAAGATGTGGCCGATTAAGTTGTCCCGTCTTCTTTTTAGAATTTTCAGCAGACTTCTCTTTTCTTCCACTCATCTTAAGACTTCTTCGTTTGTCACTCAGTCGATCCATTTTATCTTCATCATTCTTCTGTAGCACCACATGTCAAATGCTTCCAGCATTTTCTTTTCCGCTGCTGTCATCGTCCATGCCTCGCTGCCGTTAAGAAACATGCTTTAAATGTATGTTCTAAAGAAATGTTTCCTCACTTACACGCATGTATTTGCAGCCGTAAGCATGATCTTCTTTTGATAAAATGGCCTTTACGCCCGGGTAGGTAATTCTACTGGTAATTTCTCTTTTACTTCGTCCATCGATGGTTACTCGGCTTCCCGGGTAACAGAATTCTTCCACCTCCGTAATTTTTAGTAATCCCAGTTTAACTTTGGTCCTGGCTTCTTTCCCCCCTACTGCTTACGATTACCTTAGTTTTCTTTTTATTGATCTTCAGGTGGTATTTATGTAGGTACTACCAAATCCATATTTTGGACTCCTGACAGTGATGTGCGTGTTTCACGTGTGAAAATCCATATATTCAGATATAATCCAGATATTTTTAGTCGATAGTGCATCGCTTCGCGGATTTGCTTGCGTTTCCATGGAGAAAGCAAGCGGAGACCGCCTTCGGATTGGCTGAGGGATTTCGCGAATGTCATACTCTTCCTCCGCCATTTTGTCGGAAGTGAAAGCGTCCGTCCCTTTCTCTTAAATGGCACTCGATCTGCATGCTCCGCGGATTTTTGAGGGAGACCCCGTTCGTGTGTGGTAATGTGAAACCCCATCAACGATCCCTGCAGAACCCCCCCTCCTATTGTTGCGCTTACACGCGTCTCTATCTCCTCAGCCGGCGCCATCTTGTCGTCACATTGTTGTGCGCGCGTGCGTACCCGTGCGTGAAATGCTTCCGTTCGGAGGGCAGTGACGCCCTGACCTTTTTTCATTCCATTGCCCGCTTTTTATCGTGGCGCCTGTGAAATGCTGGTTCGCGCGCCTACAGCACGGGTTTCGCGTGTCGAAGGGTATTTGCGTGTCTCATGACTGGGAAAGAATGCCAAGGGAGATCGTAACGGTTTCACTCAATTATTTTAACTGCCAGATGTTTACGACCGTTCTTAACAATTCCGAGACCTCGTACAAAACTGATTGGATATTTTTTAGACGTGGAATCAGAATCATTTTGCCGCCCGAAGTGTTTCTACCAGAAGTTAATGACAGCGATAGATTCGATTTAGTTTACCTAGTCAGCGATATGAACGAAAACAAATTGCAGCAACGACTAAGTTGGAAAAAAGATCTGTTTTTTTCCCGTCGGATGCTATGAGTGAAAATTCTCGGCTTTCCCAACGGGTCAGGTCTTCAATTGCCGACGTTTCGAAGGTTAATTTGCCCCTCATCCTCAGGGGGCCCAGTGCCGCTTCAATTCAATTAAAACAGTTAATTTTCCCCAATATAACATCACCATAAATATATAATAACAAATTACAGCAGCAAACTAAGATAAAATAACAATATTGGGGCGCCCTATTCTAGGATCATGTATCCTCTTCAGGGTTTTGTTCTTTCATTGGTCAGTTATAGATAGCTTTAATAGGCGGTTTGTTAGTGTTAAGGGAATGCCATATGGTCCGGCATTCGCCCGAGGTGCAGGGAAACCCGTAAAACCTGCACGAACCGGCAATAATTAATATAACAACAATAATAAATCTTGATGACAAACAGCAACATTAGAAAGAGATTTGATAATTAACATTTTCCGCTTCAAATTTTTGTCCGGTATATATATCCTCGTCGTCAACTCAGGTGTCACCTGATTGGCCGATGGCCGTCGTGTTGCCGTTTTTTTATCGGGATTTTTCTATCTCTTTGATAACAGGTTTCCAAGCTTTGCTTACTGCGTATCCGGTATCCCTGTTGAAATTTTTCTTCTCCAAGCTGATTTCAACAGTCTCTTTCGTCAGACGATCCCAATAGCCGTTGGAGCGGCAGAATAATTTTGCTTTGTCGAAGTCAATAACTTGGTCCCGAATGAGACTATGTTCGGCCACCGCTGATTTCTCAGGTTGGTGGAGTCTGATGCTCCTTCAGTCTGGTCTCGATGGCACGGGATGTTTCTCCAATGTAAGAGTCTTCACACTCAAAGAGTAGTATCCGGTGCACTCCTGGGGTCTTGTGGCCGAGGTGGTCTTCAACTCTCACGATTTCGTGCTTAAGTATTCCCGGTGGTCCATGGCTCGTGTCTATTTCTTGGTCCATAGATCCTGGCTTCCATCCCCTACAACTCAACTCATCGCAAGAACCTGCATCCCCTACATCTCTCAAAGGTGTCAGGAAATATATCAAAGATACTGAGGAGGCATAAAATAATATATTCAACACTATTGTAAGAAACGAGAGAAACTATATAATAGCTTAGACATTTATGACTGTGTACAAATTAATTTCGTCTTAAATATGCTGTAAATTTACTTTAAATTTTCAAGGATTTGAGTAAGGGTTCAAAGAGTTACTGAGGCAGCCGGTTCCAATCATGAACGACCCTATTCAATTACAATTACGTTTCCTTGCTAGGTTTTTGTTCCCTCAGTTTTATTTTGTATGGGTGATCATTTTTACCCAAATAATTTGGCCTTTCCGTGGTTCCACGTAATTCTTCCCAGCCCGTGTCTTCTAAGACAATCCTGTATAATTGCACAGAGCCTGTCGATTAAGCTTCTCGTTTCCAGAATGTCAAATTCCAAAACTCTATCATAAACTCTGTCACGCTACCAGACAAAGCATGTTTGATGTGAAACCTCTCCTGCCACAGACCTTTATGATGGCTTGCAGAGGTAAATAGATGTAGATCAGTTTTCTTGTCGTTAGTATGTATTAACGTCGATTCAGTAGAATAGCTCAGGCAAAGAGGGCTTTCTAGCAACATGAGAATCCACTTACTGCTGCAAATACAAGCGCGGAAGTAAGGAAACAATTCATTAGAACGTAGAGCTGGAGCATTATACTATACGGCAGGGAGGAATGGACGATGACGGTAATAGGGAAGAAAAGGGCAGAAGCATTTGAAATGTGCTGCTATCGAAGGATGATGGAGATAAAATGGATCGACTGAGTGACAAACGAAGAAGTCTTAAGATGAGTGGAAGAAAAGAGAAGTCTGCTGAAAATTCTAAAAAGAAGACGGGACAACTTAATCTAAAAACACGATGCCCTAATGAAGACAATCGCATAGAAAGAAGTGAACGGTAAGATCGGCAAAGGAAGGCCTCGTATGAGATATATGGAACAGGTCGTGAACAATGTAAAAACTCCAGAAGAATTACGTCGATAGGAAGAGTTTGGCCGATAGATGAATCGAGTGGAGGGCTGCGTCAAACCAATCCTAGGATTGTTGACCTTTGATGATGATGACGATGACTTTATTTCTTGCAGTCCTCCGTACAATCCACAGGCTCAATATTCGATCCGTGGTTTCCGCCCTGTGTTGGGATCCTATCTTCTCTTGCGTGGATGCTGAGTATATGTACCTTTTAATGGCTGGCGGGTTCCTCCTCCTGTGGCATAAAGAAGAGATCTTGACGAGTGACAACGTCGCCAGCTTCTGTTCATGAGCGTCTTGGAATCTCCAATCCCGCGGCTCCTTCGGCAAGTAGGAAGTGAATCCCACGTTGGATGATGATTGCTTTATTTGAATTCGATCCCTTACGTGTAGTCGACAGCGGAGTTATTTTGATAGCTTATTTATAGGTGGCTTGTACCGAGAAAGAAACAAAAACTTGAAGAGGTGAAGAGTTCAGTTACCTGGGAAGCCGAGTAACCAACGAAGGACGAAGCAAGAAAGAAATGACAGTAGAGTACCCCAGGCAAAGATGGGATTCTATCAAAAGAAGCGTATACTTACAGCTGGAAATATAGGCGTAGAAGTAAGGAAACGAATCATCATAACGTACCTCTGGAATGTGTTTCTTCGCGGCTGTGGGGAATAACGATGAAAGTAGCGGAGAAGAAAAGGGCGGAAGCATTCGAAATGTGGTGCTACGCTGCGTATTGTGTTCCCTTATAGTCATCATCATGTTTCAACAGTTCTAGGATTGGTTTGACGCAGTCCTCCAACTCGATTCTTCTATCGGCCAACCTCTTCATATTAACGTAGTTCTTCTCTTTCACGTCCTTTACGACCTGTTCTATGTAACTTATACGAGGCATGCATTTTCCACTCTTCCCGTTTCCTGATAGTACGGGGGAAAAATGACATTTGGAATCCATTGGTGCGATAATATATCTTTCTAATCTTATTTTTCTCATACCTAACCTAAGGTCAAACCTAGCATAATACGCAGGAGTTTTTAATATGTCTAACGTCTTCAATAAAGCTATCCGGCTGGAGTTCTGCAGGATCTGTACTTTAACCTTCGATCTGAGAATGATTCCCAATCTTATTCATCTATTAATTCTGATACGTTACTAAACCTATAGTGACAGCTATTCACAAACCTAGCTGCTCTACGCTGCACACTATCTCTCAGATCAGGTTCAATTCATTCGGATCCCATGCACTCGCTGCATATTCAAGGTGGGTCCTGCCTGGTGAAGTGGTCGTTATTGTCGATATTTATGTCTACGTAGTGACGTTAACAATGTTGTTGATTATGCATGGCCTTCCCTACATGGTTGGTACTTCTTAATTATTATTTCCTCGTCGTATTATTGCCGTTACATTGAAAATCTTTTTCCACCGATGGTCGATTCCCACTGAGAGTTCAGCCTGGATCCCACGTATTCTCTTCTTTCATTTAATAATTCCTCCTCTTCCTGTTTTTTTAGATGCATTATTTTTTTCGCTCTTCACTTGTCTTGAGATTCCTTAATAGAAATCCCCTCTCTTTCCCCTCCCTTCCCCTCATACTCACCCCCCCCCCCGCCGAACCCGCTTTGTTGTCGCCCCATAAATTTGCATAACTCGCGTCAAGAGGCGATGAAAATATCACTTCGCTAATTAATATTAATAATCATACGTTCGGTAATGGCGTCTCTCCGGTGTGAATGAAAATTAATGAGATCCCGCGCGTCGCGCGTCGCTCTGCTTATTTAGGTATATGTCATTATTGTTGTATGCGTATTTTTTTATTTTGCATCGAGACCTACGCTCCAATCCAATTGTCCGTCATTTATTTCCCTTACAATACTGTGTTAGAGAAGTATTCTTGATGTGTTAGTCGTAATTTTTCTCAACTAGCTGATGTAAACTCGTAACTTTAAGCTTTATTACGATACCATCCTTCTTCTGCACGGAGGTTGTAGCTCTTATTTTGTTCATGGATTATTACGTATTCGTGCATTTGGGAATTCACATGGCGAAGTTCTCATCTTTCTCATGGTGTCAGGGCCTCTCTCATTCTGAAATCGCTCCAGATAAAAAAAAAACACGACTGGTTGGTATTCTCGAATGGTTCGCGAATTTGGTGTTGAAACCGCTGAAACTCATTTATTGTTTTCACCTGTGTTTTAACTCATCTGCGGGCCCTATAGTCGAGAGAGATGAGAAAAACTCGTGGGAAAAACAATTAATGATGTTGTAATCAGCGGTTTTAACACACCAAACCTGCTAACACTTCAATTCAATTATTCCCCAGGGGGGCTGTGTTTGAAACCATCGAGATTATCTCTAATAGGTAACCAAGGAGTCACGTGGCATAAACACGAACGGTTCGTAAATTTGGTCTATTATAATCGTACAGTACAATCTCGCTATATTGTTTTAAACCAGTTTTATCTCATATGACTCAAATATAGAGCCTTAGAGCGAGGAAAAAAAAAAAAAAAAATTATTGACATTGTAATGAGCGAATCAAACATACCAAATATTCGAACCCTTTCTTGTTTGTACCACGTGACTCCTTGGTTACCTATTCGAGATAATCTCGATGGCTTAAAACACAGCCCCCCAGGGCTCGGTGTGGTGCCGACCAAAATTCTCTCGTTACGTCTAAGCGTACATCTACGTAATACACTGCCTGTCACCGCGAAGGTGTGTGGCAGGGGGTGAAGATCACCAAAAATGCAATACTTACTTGCAACTTTGAGATGCAGTGCGACTACTTCATGCGTGCATATTAGACATAAGGGTCACGTGCTACTAGGTGGTTAGTAACTACACTTTAATGAATTGATTACTTGTTAGAAAAACGTTTTACTAAGTATATTTATCATGCATTTCCCTATCATGCATCTGTTTGTAATGCTTAAACATACATAATGAACTTCAGACTACTCTAGCAATTTTTCACCTACCTAAATTTGTTTTTCTGCCTATTGTGCTCTCTTATGGTACGCTGGTTAAATAGCGTTTTAAATCTGTCGGTACGACAATCTATTCATCTAATATTGTTACCTGATGAAACATAGCATAATACGCAGGGGTTCTTAACATATATCTAACGTCATCTGTAAACAAATCAGCTTCAAATTTACCCTTAGGTTTAGCCTAAATTTAAACGTGTTTTTGATAGTGATTCCCATCCGAATTCTCCTATTAAATTCGTCATAGCAATGCAGTATTCATAACGGCCTTCAAAATATCTAGCTGACCTTCCTCGTACGGATCCCATATGCCTACTAGCGGCGTATTCGAAATGAGGCCTGACAAGTGTAAAATAGCTTCTTTCTCGTACACTCTCATCGCATTTGCTTAGAACCCTTTTTACGAATCCTTCTCTACGGTTTGCTACACTAGTTATTTCCCTGATGTGTTTCCCCCCATGATATGTGTTCAGTGATGGTGACGCCCAAGTATTTGGTAGATTCTACGTCAGGTAATTTCTTTTGCTCTTCCTGTGGTTTGTTTTGTCAGTGGAATGATAACCTCATTGTGATATGTTTTACCATTGTAATCGTGGAAAAATATTTAAATCGAATGAATTTGACGAAGATTTGCGGTCTCCGTGAATTGATTCGCTTCATTTCTTTTATTTTTCTACGTAATATTTCATCAAAGATGCTATTTGTCGTTTGCTATAGCTAGATGAAAAATTGTAATTTTATATTATTTTTAATGACTTCTTACGTACGCCATATTAATGTCATTTGTTCTTTACTTTCAGGTAAGAGTCTTCACTTGTAATCCGTGGAACCTTCCCTTCAATAATTGGTGGTTGGGTATCTTCGGTCACAATCTCTCTTAAGACGAGGTAAGCGCTGTGTTATGCCTGTAAAGGCCGTTTTACACGGTCATTGATACTGCGCAGGCTGTTGTGAGAACACTTGCGCAAGAAATATTGCACCGTGTAAAGCGACGACTTGCGAGGACAGGCAGCGCCACTGCTCGAACGCTTGCGAGCAAATTAGAACATGTTCTAATCTGATACATGTGTTCGCGCAAGATTGAAGTTTATTTCTCTCACTAGATGGTGCAGATGTAGCGGTAACGAACGGCCTGGGGCATTTTAGCAATTAAATACGTTGTTGATGATTGAGTTGGTTGTTTTTGTTTGCACTCAACTCCTTAGGTAGTGAATAAAGTGCAATAATGATGAGCTGGGCGATTAATCACGTGGAAGCTTAAATTTCGTGCGTAAAGGAAGAACCTGTTACCTTGGCCCACATCCGTTCGTTCGTGATGCAAATTTTGGGCTAAGTATACGGGATTAGGGTCTCCACTATTATGTTTAGACTATGGCTTAAAACATATTTAAAGTGGTGGTAATTCATCGCATCTTTCACGACCAATTAATTGCTACTTAACAGATCTTGACGTTATGCGATACATTGATAGTATGTTGCCGCTACTGAATGGTATATTGTCACTGACATAATGCACCGACGATTGCATCGTGTGAAGCTGTCAAGCAAGCGTCCTCGCAATTCTCTACGTCACGGACTTTCGCAGACGACTGCTCAAACGCAATCAACATCAACTTGCGCAGTTTCAATTACCGTGTAAAACGGCCTGAACAGCTAAATGGGTGCATTCCTCTGAGCACAGTCCGTGCTGACATCTCTAGAATATCAGGTTTTTTCTCACCTATTTTTCCAGTACGTTCATTGTAGCGGATTTACATATGTTTTCAGGTATTTTACCATTTAGGAACACGATGTTTTTTATGTCAATGTGTTCGCGGTTTCGCCAGAACCAATCGCAAGGTGATGTTTTTGAACGATACAATTTTTGTAACAGTTGCCCTTAAATTTTAGCATGGGATATGAATATCTGTAAATATATCTAATAGTATATGTACGAGTGGTTCAATGGATAGCCTAGGTAGTTGCATGTTGTTGTAAGGACGTTAAGCTTGCCCAACTAACAGAATGTTTTAGTGTGTTTGCTTTTATTTGCTGTCTTTATCTTTTTTAAATTGTTAAGTTTAGACTAGAATATAATTAAATATC
The DNA here is from genome assembly GCA_933228895.1 of Platycnemis pennipes. NCBI lineage: Eukaryota > Metazoa > Arthropoda > Insecta > Odonata > Platycnemididae > Platycnemis > Platycnemis pennipes. The sequence continues at coordinate 134,272,111 of OW121851.1, forward strand.
CTTTTTATGAATGATATGTTATGCTGTTTGGTGTGAGTTCACCCCCTGCCACACGCCTTCATGGTGGCTTGCGGAGTATTATGTAGATGATGTAAATGTAGCTAACTATACTACATGTACAATACATAACCATGTAGTTTTGGGGTAAACACACACGTGAAATTATTGGTCAAGCTAATCGTATACTGGGATTCATCAAAAGAGTATTGGGTAAATGTGACGATCATGTACGAGAAATCAGCTACTTTTCCTCTGTTAGACCTCATTTGGAATATGCTTCCACTGTATGAAATCGGTCTAAATAATGAACTTGAACGTGTGCTGCGAAGATCGGCAAGATTTGTAAAGGGACGGTAGGATAACCATATTTGCGTAACCAGTCTATTAAATGAATTTAGTTGGGATTCATTGTCAGGTCACAGGTTGAAATTTAGACTTAATCTCTTAAATCAATTCCAAGATAATATTTTCAGTGATAACGTTAAAAATATTTTGCGAACCCCTACTTACTATGGTAGACTGGACCATGATTACAAAATGAGAGAAATTGATTGCCGGACTGACAGATTCAAAACGTCCTTTTTTCCTCGTACAATTAGGGATATGAATAGCGGTAAATATGTATTTCAAATAAGAGTGAATCAATGTATATCATAGGTAGCTGCATGTTGTTATAAGGACTTGAAGGTAACCCAACTAACAGCATGTTTTAGTATGATCACTTTGCTAGTTTTATCTTTTTTAACTAGTGAAGTTTAGACTAGTATATTAATACTAATCATTTTTTATGCATGATATGTAGTGTATGTTTGGTGAGAATTTTCCCCCTGCCCCACACCTTTATGGTGGCTAGCAGGGTATTATGTATATGTAGATGAACCATCCATTAGTTTGCACTAAGGGATTTCGTTGAGATATTCGTAGTTTCTCGCAATTTTCGCGTCAAAGTCACAAAATCAAATGATTCGTCGTTGTGAGACTTTGCCATAGTTCTGCTGAAAAAAATGTAGGCATGTCGGAAATGTTAAGCTGCAGAGTGAACCGTCACGAATCATAGTGACCCCGCAGGTGTGTGAAATTCGGGGTCACGGAGCCTGCGTACGTATTCCGGAATGTCGTCAGCTGATAGCTGTTATGCTGACAGTGACCTCCTAGTCTTTTGCCTCTGTGGGAAGTGATTACTCTAAACCGTCTCGAAGGCTATCCGTAGGATGAAATACCGTTGTTACAAGACTTCGCATGGTGAGGGTTAAGGAAAAGGGAGCAATTCGAATTCGATGTCTTTGAGGCGATCTTTCCATGATTATACATCCATCTACGTATGCATAGTACCCTGCAAGCCACCGTAAAGGTGTGTGGCAGGAGGTGATTTTACTTCAAACGTGCATTACATATCATGCTTAATAAGGATTACTAATTATTTTCTAGTCTGAACTTCTTAACTTAAAAAATATAGGTAATAGGGTCTAATGCAGCTAGATGGTAAGTATCTTCATGGTAGTAAAGGATTGGTTTTTAATACATGCATCGAGCTCTACAGAATACTCTAAAAATAACACAGGTAGGCTTCCGGCTATACTCTAACAATATTTCACCTACCTATTCATTTGCTATGCTGCCTATTGTGTTCTCTTTTTGTGCGGTGGAAAAATGACATTTTGAATCTTTCGGTACGACAATCTGTTTCTCTAATCTTATTTATCTGATAGAATCTGGAATGATTCCCAACCTAATTTATGCATTAATTCTGCTACACTACTAAACCTATTGGTACACCTTTTAACAAAACTAGCTGCTCTACGTAGCACAGTCAATCTCTCTAATCTTATTTATCTGGTCGAATATAGCATAATACGCTGGTGTTTTTAATATAGATCTAACATCTTCAGTAAAGCTATCCGATTGAAATTTCTCTAATAGATTTAATCTGTACTTTAACCTACGCTCTGATAATGACTCCCACCCTAATTCTTGTATTAATTCTGATACACTACTCAACCTATCGTAACACCTTTTGACGAACCTAGCTTCTCTACGCTTCACACTGTCTAGTTCTCTGATCAACCCTAATTCATTCAGATCCCATACACTGGCTGCATACTCAAGGTGGGGCCTAACTAGTGAAAAGTAACATCGCTCTTTTGTCTTCTCATCACATTTCCCAAGTACCTTTTTAATAAACCCTAGCTTTCTCTTCGCTCGGCCGCATGCTTCCCGGATGTGTAAATCAGTAAATTATGTCAACGAAAGTGAAGCGGTGCAAAATAGGTGTAGTTATGGTAACCAACTCCACGTGCACGAAAATTTACTCGATGTGACTCGCCAGCGTGACTGACTGACCCGGGTAAGGTGAATTACCGAGTTCGTGAGTGCAGTGGCTAGTAGAGAAGAAAGGACCTATCACGAAAACGTCGCGAAAGCCATTGACAGGATGAACTCGACTGCGGACAAGAGTGTCGTAATATCAGGGGTGGCTGGAACCGAGGACATCGGCGTATAGAGTCGCAGTTGTACGGTTACGATCTGAGGAACTCGATGATATCAGAAGGGCTTTTCTTTTAGATGAATTTCCTGCCCATTTATGGCAAAAACGTGAAAATTTTGGAGTAAACCTCCAGTTGATGAGAGTCATTAAAATGGTGGTAAAAATCTCAATAAATCAATCCCGGAAAAAAATATAGGTTACAACGAGAGGTTAGGAAGGAGATACAACTCAGTAGCCTCATATTCATCTTATGGCTTCGATAAAAATGAGTAACTCACTTGAATCCATTTCCATTCTACGATGTAGATAATGCTAGCGGGAATTTGAATCGTCTGGTGTCGCTCTGACCATAAATGCCGAGAATGTGTCCCAAAGGAAAATTGAATTTTAAAAGTTATGAACCATGATTGATCTGAAGCATACGGTGGAGTTTTTATACCTCGATAGCCAGTGATAATTTCATTCCTAGCCACAATCGCGGGAAATCGTTTAAATTATGTCAAAGAAAGCAAAACTTGATCAATGGTTCACAAACAAAAATAAGATTAACAATCAATGTACAAATTGGTTTTCTTCGCTTTATTACAACAAATACAACCAATCTTCTCTATCGATGGAGACTAACGTAGCCAAATCATTCCTCGGTGAATTTCTTCTCAGTTGAATGCCTTGACAGATATCATCGAGGAACAGAGCTTCTCTTGATTGTAGATACCGCTGTCCACAGCCGCTGAGGAATTGACGAATTACGTTGAGCATACTGGTTGTATCAGTTTTTCTTCTACGGTAGTCTTCATTCCTTAGCATCGTTATTCCTGATTTAAGTGCCACCGTTCACCTATGAAAGAGCATATGTTGATTAGGAGATCAGTTTCCATAAAAGTCGGGTGAACATTGTCTAGGAATGGTTTAAATATTTTTACTAACGGTACCGTTTATTCAGTTATTGTGGATTCAAAAAAAAACTCTCGTTTCTTAGACGTCATCATCAAGTCGTCATTAGAAGTCATCAAAAGTCCCAAAATTCTTGGAGGTGATTCCCGCATTAAGATATACCGTCGGGTATTCCACTGAGAGGAGGAGGAGGGGTTTTGTGACCAGTTTTGCTGTTTGCTGCTTTCAAGATATTTTGTTACTCTTGTTGGCGATGTGTGCCATTTGTGTTCTGCTCTTTAGAAGAATTCATTTTACGCAATTACTGTGCATTTTTAGATCCCGGGAGAGACCCTGAAGTAGAGCAATCGTAAAAGGCAATGCAAAGTAGCAGTCATGCATTAATAAAATGTTTTCCAATCATCCAACCAGGCATAAATGTGCTATGGTTTTGTATGTTACAATGGCATATGAAAGAAAAGCACTCGCATACCTTTCATTATGAGGAGAATCTTGCGTCCGGCGTTCACTTCAGTTCGGATTGAACCCGACAGGAATCTACAAGGCCCATCATCGAATTTTTCCTTATTGTACGCCGAAGGCTGCAAGGCAACAAGATATCAGGTTCACTCTGATTCGGAGATGACACCGGTTGGAGAAAATGAGAATATTTGAAACAGGAGCGATCACTTGTATGTGATTGGCGTCTAGTGACACGAAGGGGTCGGTGAAGGAGGGCTAGGAGCGAGGAGAGAGGAGCTGATGGGAGTAACTTCTTCCCATCATATTTTGCCATTGAAAATATCTAATAAGGTTCTTTTAGACTGGTCACCTGTAAGATCAAAAATAGTGAACATGAAGCAGAAAAATCAAGCACATAAAAAAAAGGTTCACCGCCTGACGATAATGCGAACGTGCTAAAACCCGGGTCGTGATAGCACTACCATTTTTTCCTGTATTTTTTTAAATTCAGTTTGATAAATTGGAATACCAAAATTTTCAGAAGAACATTTTTTATGATCATTCTTTTCTTCTACGCATGTACAAAGTGCTGAACGTACCAAGTTGTAATTATTTTCCCGTGGAAGAGATCCAGAAAGTTGAGCCGGCAACGTAATAATTGTTCCTCTATTGAGCCTTTGAACAACTACCGTGACGAACCTCCTAACTAGTAGCGTAGTCGCACGTAAATAGTGCATGTTTTGGTGATCTTCACCTTCTGCCACACACCCTCGCAGTTGCTTGCAGCGTTGTGCGTAGATGAAATATCACCCATCTTCTCCGTGCACGTTCTCCGTACTTCGGGAGCGGTGATTGTTTTGGGAGGTCTTCCTCCGGTCAGGGGGTCAGTGCAGTAGAAGCAGTAAGCAAGCAGTCGTTGAGGAGGAAGTCGGGGACCTCTTGGTTGGCAGTGGCGCTGTTCTCACGGAAGGGGGGGGGAGGGGAGGCGGGGATGCATAGCGGAATGCCTTCCCGGAGGGCTACCTCGAGAGAGAGAGAGAGAGAGAGAGCGGTCCTCACGCTCTCCTCAGAGAAATAGACCTCTCTTGCACCCGTACCACAGGTCGCGCCTAAAGGCCTGGCCCCCTAAAAATGGGGTGCGGTATGACGTTAACGTGACCATTCACGCATTCAAATTCTTAAAATTCACACATACGTGAAATGATGGGTAAAGATTGAAAGTTCACCCCCTGCCACACACCTTCATCTACATCTACATAATACCCTGCGAGCCGCCATAAATTTGTGTGGCAGGGGGGAACCTTCATGGTGGCGTGCAGGGTATTATGTAGATGATGTAAATGTAGCTAACTGTACTGTACAATAAATAACCATGTAGTTTCGGGGTAAACATACGTGAAATAATGGGTCAAGCTAATCGTAGACTGGGTACAAAAAAAGAATGCTGGGAAAATGTGACGGTCGAGTACGAGAAATTAGCTACTTTTCCCTTGTTAGACTACATTTGGAATACGCTGCCAGTGTATGGGATCCTTACGAAATAAGCTTAAATAACGAACTTGAGCAACGTGCAGCGAAGATCGGCAAGATTTGTAAAGGGACAGTATGATAACTATATTAGCGCAACCAGTCTATTAGATGAACGTAAAATGGGCATCATTATCAGACCATGTGTTGAATTTTAGACGAAATCCCTTGAATAAATTCCACCCATTATTTTCACTGATGACGTTAAAAATATTTTGCGAACTGTTAACTTACTATGGTAGACTGAACCATCATCATAAAATTAGAGAAATGGTGTGCCGAATCGACAGATTCGAAATGTCCTTGCGGTTGCTGTGCCCACACCAAGTGTGCGGTGCACACTGTGTGTGGGGTGTGTTCGCCGCAAGAGCTACAATCTTGTCATTTAAATTATAACTTCCCTGCTGAAAAATTCCGTAGAAGTTCCTTAAAAGATTTCCTTAGGCCATTCTACAGAAATTCCTTAAAGTATTGAAACACTTTTTTAAGGAATTCCGTAGAACGTTCTACAGAAGTTCCCTAGCTTTCTGTACAGATTCCTTACAGCGTTCCGTAGAGATACCCTAGCGTTCTGTACAGATTCCTTACAGCGTTCCGTAGATATTCCCTAGCGTTCTGTACAGATTCCTTAAGGCGTTCCGTAGATATTCCCTAGCTTTCTGCACAGATTCCTTAGAGCAATCTATAGATATTCTACAACGTATTTTATGCATTCCTAAAGGTACATTGGCAATTATTTACACTATTTTGCTCAGCTTTCTAAACCACTCATTCCTAGCATAATTCCGGGTGATATTTGGGCTGATAGTACATAAGTTATATAAGAAGAATAGAATTAATAAATTAAACACTCATCTATTTACCTCTGTATTTATTATGTCATTAATTTTACATTTCCTTGAGGAATTGCACTGTATATATTAATTATAAATAAGTTCTTCAGCCATATTCTCCGTAGTTCATCCACAGAAAGGCCTGAAAGAAGAACAATCAGAAGACTTAAATTTTGTCATAACAACATGTCATCTGTCAAACAATTATTATTTAAAGCTGGACCAGTTCACTTCAATTTATTTTCAGTAACTCCTTTACATTATATTTCAACGGCCTTCCGTCAGTAAGTGGCACACTATCATTACTATGTATAAATATAAAAAGCGCTCAAATTAAAATTTACAGAAAAAATAAACTCACCTTGTCTCCAGCGCTGTATGTCCAGAGATAACAAAACCTATTGGTCGTAGTCCCAGAACCTCTCGAGAAGGAATAATGACAATGGTCTCATCTACGAAGAAAACGGAACCATTAAGAATACATACCCTAACATAAATGACATTTTCAACGATGTCATGAGTGGACATTTTCTCCTTAATGATAGTAGATAGTATTAGATTTCAGTTCAAAACTTACCTCCTGGAATGATGATTTTCAAATCACAAAATGTATCCGTTCCTTTCGCTTCGTCGTGACTCGCGGTGGCTTGCAGGGTATCGTGTAGATGTAGATGTAGATGTAAAACCAAAACCTGATGTGTGGAATGTCTTAGGAAAGCAGGGCTAAAAAGTCACCAATTAAGCTATAGAAATTAATCTTTACATTTATTTCTTGAAATCTTGGGAATAATAGTATATCCATTTCAAGAAATGTGGGTTATCGCCAGGTGTTGCAAGCTTAACATAGTTGCAAATAATTTGCTACAGGAAATGAAAAAATGAATTGCCTCCTGCTTTTCATTATACAAACCTCAGGATTTCTTAAAAGTAGTAGCTAAGAATTTAAGTTTCCATCTTCCATGTGAAATAGAACTCTTTCATTATTTTAATGACCAGATCCTATCATCCTCTTGTATGTTTTGTGCTGGAAATGGAATTAAATGTTATGCTATAATCATATGCAGTGGTCTGTCTCATGTAACCCTAATGAAGCATGAGTTTCATGGCCCCTGTGTAGCCTCATAACCATTTATAACTGCTGTTGCTGATTGTAAAGAGTGTTACAGAAGAGGTCAAGCTTCAGGGTTACCATAACTGTTTACCCGCCACTAATCAGAGCTGATGTTTCACCTGTTACAGCTATGAAAAGATAAAATTATGAAATCTGGATGAAAATGACTACAACTAACATTGTTGAGGTATATGGAAAATGTATTTTTGATGAAGCACCAGCTCAATTTAAAAATGTATACCTAATGGCTAAGACAGCCTCCTTGTCAACTTCATGATAATGACTTGCATATAGTAAAATACCACACCTAGGTACTTCAAAACAATGAAATATGGAAATTCAATTCAAACATAGATTTTGATGCATTATGATATATAAAGGGAGTAATTCGATGCATGATGCAACACAAAAATTCCCTGCTAATGTGGTCATAAACATGCTTCTCAGTAAATAATGTGTATAACATGCATGTAAAAATCCTCCCAGTATTTAACTAATATCTACAGGTTGATGAGATCAGTCACTATAGAAGTGAAAAAAGGAAAATGTCTGGATGAAGGTAACTGCAGTTAATCCATTGAGTGCTGCCATAGGTATGCATATGGGGATCCCTCGAGTGCAAGAAATCATGGAAGAAAAAAACTACACTGCACATTCTTTTGAAGCTCCTATAAGAATACTCCTCTGAGGTGTTCCAAAGGAATATAGTTTTTCCTTAAGTTAAAAAATGTCAAGGCTTCTCATCACACTCTATTGACTCATTCACGTAGTATCATCACACACATTTGCCAAGTATTATTTCCATTTTCTATCTTACACTTAATCTTCCTTAACCACTGAGCCATGCATCTAGATGTATGTAATCTACAACACGATTGATGTGTACATATCTAGCTGACTGGGTTTTGTATATTACATGAAAAGATTTTGAACATAACCTATACTTATAAATATTTTCATTGTAAGGGTGGTCTAGAATGCCATTATTCTGAAGATAATAGGCTTGGAGTGAATAATTGACATAAGCATCATTGCACCAGGATGCACTACAACATGACACAAATCCTTCACATAGCCATAGTAATATTAAACTCAGGATCCAGAGATGCAGAAAAACATGATCAGTTTCATATAATTAAACCCACTCTTCTAGATGTCCCATTATTAAAGTCATCAATGTTATCTATCATTTTAAAGCACCAAAGCTTCATTTTCAATCATAACTTTTGTAGAGTCATGTCTATTGAAAAAACGAAGATGCCAACAGTATTTTACTTGAACTTATTTTGATATGTCGTTATGAAGAATATAATTGAAATAATAATATGTTTCAGCGAAGAGGTATTTATCAAGTAATACAACAAAGGAGGCAAAACATAAGAATGCAATTGTATTTTGCACAAATGAACAATTAATTGAATCAATATGATTGATTTTGATCTCTTTGCTCATCTTCATATTTTGTAAACATATCTATAGATATCTATAAAATGCTATAACAGCAATTGCTTAAGTAAACGCTACATTCTATATGATTGAATAAATTTATCAAATACATTTACACGTTAAAATTTTAATGAATTATCACCATCCTACATCAATTTATATTGTTTACGCTGCCCTCATGAAAACATTCAAAGACAAAGTCAGCGGTCGTAAAAGGATATCTCTCTGTAATGAAGTCGTACAGTTTATATTCCGCGTAAATGTAAGAAAAAGGTGATTACAGAGAAAACGGTAGATATATTTAACAAAATATTTTAATTTGATACCCGTTACCATATCGTGTCACAAAATTGGTTTTCATGAAAATGATGATTATTGGTCATTTTAACGCCGTTAATACTTCAACTTTAAAGTTACGTTCTATTTCATAATTGATTTTATTATTTTTAGTTAAGTGTAATATGCGGTTTCGTATATCTATTTTATCATATCACGGGCGTAAATGTCCCGGATCTTAACGCCTCTGATCTCCATATCGTACTTTTCTGAAATGTCTGCTTATTCCTTAACGATATGGCCGAAAGGGATGCCGGGATGATATTCTGTAGAGGCATCCCGGGCTTCCTACGGAATTCTCGGGCAGTGTACAGAACTTTGAACTTGCCTCGCAAAATTTTCCGTAGAATTCCGTAGGCCCAGTGCGACCTCACAACTTTCTACAGAAGTCCCTCTGTTCCGTAGAATTTGTTCTGTAGAACTCCGTAGAAAGGGAAAGGCTTCTACAGAAACTCTGTAGAATTCCTTACGTTCCGTAGAAACTGTGTACGGAATTTTTTAACAGGGTAGTAATAACATCTTCTAGATGCGTTGCCACTAAGTCCGGTATTTCCTCTTGCTGAGACTGCAGCTCCAATAGCTTCACTTGTGTGCCTTCGTACGGATTAAAAAAAAGGACCATGATTTAAAATAATTTTATATATGATCGTGGTTAGAAGGATCAGTTGATAAAGAAGCATACTTACACCATTCAACTGTACTTTTATCCATTGCTGTGTAAAATGTGCAAAAACGTTTATCGCTATTGCTTCGCATTCCGTACTCCCAAACGAAGACTTTTTTCCGAAACATTTTTTGTATTACTTTAAATGAACAGTCGTTCGATCGGAAACTATGATTGTGCCTCGCAATGTTATAAACCCATACACCATCCGCAGCTGCCACCTGAAGTTCCTTTGACGTCGGAATTGGGCTCTTGAAAAATCCTGTGATCGTCTTCTGTGAACTTGCACTAGATTCTTGTAATTTGTGTCCACTTGTGTTTACGTGCCTTTTAATATAAAATAAGCTACCTTATGCCACACTAAAATCCACATTACAAATTTCACAACGCACATCGCTATCCGACGTGGTTCTCTTGATGAAACTGTATTTCCTTAGTAGATCTTCGTTAAAAGTACATTTTCGTTTTGGCATTTTTTTTCCCTGATAGGCTCCACTACACAGTTGAAATTTGGAAAAAATTACTTTGCTGGTTTAAAGGTAAGTACACAACGGAAACACGGAAATGTAGTCAAGATTCAATTGGCTTCGATATTTTATTTCGGAAATCGAAAAGAAAAATCGATTGTCAACCATTCCTCCGCTACGGCAATTATCATGAGGATATTTAAACAAGATATTGCTAAAGCGGGAATATTGAGCGTCCCGTAATTGTTTTGGGGGACACCGGGACATAGTTAGGTAAAGCGGGACGTCTGGTGTGGAATCACGGATCTATCTTTCGCGTTATCGCAATCTTTATCGTTAACGCTTACCCCTCGAGTAGCGCAGGGGTTAACAATAACCGTCTATAAAATTCGCTCCACTGATTGTGATAAGCGATTTGAAGTGCTGTACGAAAAATGAAGAATGGATATCACGTTCTCTCTGAGATAAGTTTAATCAAAAAATAACGATAACGCTAGCGCACGCGTTATGAAGATCCATGATCGAGGCCCTGGTCACTTTATATATGTCGCTATCGCTACTGCTAGAATGCGTCTGCACCAACTTCTATGCAGCTTAAAGCCACTAGCTTTTCGTTGAATTCAAAAGAAAAAGGTTTTGACGTACCAAGTGATTATCGCTCAAATATTTCGGTCGGTCATTTAAATCTCCTAATTTGGTTCGTATTTCTCGCAATTCCCTTCTCCCACGACGTGCCGCAGTTATTACAGGCCCAACGCCCTCTACCTTTGACACTTTCCATCAGTGTGGCCAGTCAGTGATCCGTTGTGGTGAATATTGAACACGCATGATTCGTATTATTACATTAATATCTAGCTCTAGCATTCGTTTTGGCGAAAAGGAAATTTTAAATTAGGTAATTTAAGTTATAAGATTTCTTTGTTTAGCCGAAACTATAATTTTTATTCGCTGAAATCCACACTGTGACGGAAAATGTATCCTGGTATGAGATTTTATTTTAATTTTTCGCCTCCCAAATAATTGGATCCTTGCGCAGGTACGTTCCTCGAATCTGATAGAGTTTGTAAAATAAAAAGACCCGTGTTTTTCCGTTTTTTGATCCGTCAATTATTTCTCGAGTTATAAGAGGCGAAAAACTGATGTTTTTAACCCTTTCGGAAAAGTGGGCGTGGTGCAACCTCTGACGTTAATCGACTTCGTCCAATCACAACTGAGCCCGCGAAGCTACTTCGCCTCATCTCAATGGGGGGGGGGGGGGGGGGACACAGCTGACTCTGCCAATAGGAGCAGTTGCGGCAGCATCTGTGCGAACAGACCTCTGAGAACCCCCCTCCACTCCCTTCCCTTAAAAGCAGTCAAGGACGGGAGGAAAATGACGTCAAAGTTATCAAAGCAGCTTTTTCGGTGGGCGTCACCTTTTGCTTATGCTAATTCTTGATTTATGAGTGAATGGTTGTGGTTAGAAGATTCATTTTTACGCTAAAATTCGTTTTTCGTTTCCATCTAACGATTTCGTGTACAATATTGCGATTACGGTTCCGAGTAAACGCCCCCATTAGTTTTCTTTTTTTAACATAATAAAATTTTTAATTCAAAACCATTACAATTTCACTTACTGAAATAACGGTTAAATATTAATGTTACATTGTTCGTTAATTTAATTATTCTTGCTAACTGCCCTATTGTTAAAATCACCGCTGTCGATTAGAGGAGCCTACATCTCGTTGGGAGTCACCCCGGCATGCCACGTTCCATAATGGAGTGTCGTCGAGCTTCTTTTGAATCACCTTTTTTGTCTTCATGACAGCCTTTAAAGGTATAGAGGCCGAAGAGACGTGAATGTCGTTCCCTGCCTTTTTCTGAAGTGGTCACGTTTGTTATAGAGTAGAAAGTCGATAATCCAGAATAATTGGGACTGGACCAATTCCGGAATATCGAATTGTCCGAATTATCGAATTTTCCGGATTTTCGGAATGAACCAATAAAAGAGCCGGTTGCCGTCTGAACCAATAAATGAGACGTCTTCAATGTAAAAAAGAGCTCAACTAAAATCGTTCATAATTCTCTCTAATGGTTACAGAAGTGGAACGGATGAATAAAAAACAGTTAATGTAGTAAATTGCTTCGTGTTTTTTTAATTTCGGGAAATAAACTGTACCTACTCTATGAACATTATTGTTAATGCGATTTTTTTCGCCAGAATCAAATCCGGATTATCGAAGGTCTGAATTTTTGACGTCCGAATCATTGACGCTCCACTGTATCTCAACCCGTTGAGTTTACCTAGGCATATGCTGGGGTATCATCAATGGTTCGCGAGAGTATCGAGAGATGTGTGTCGAGAGAGATGTGTAGAGAGTAAAATCATGGTTTACTTGATTTTACTCTCGATGTGGGGTTTTTGCGTGGCCCACTCTCGCATTGAATCTTTCACTAATCCGTGTCATGTTTCCCTGTGTGGCGAATGGGGTCGTTTACCATATTTTTTTATTGCCCGATCTGATAGAGTTTGTAAAATAAAAAGGCATGTATTTTTTCCGTTTTTTGATCCCTCAATTATTTCTCGAGTTAATAAGCGGCGAAAAACTGACGTTTTTAACCCTTTCGGAAAAGTGGGCGTGGTGCAACTTCTGACGTCATTGACTTCGTCCAATCACAACTGAGCTCGCGAAGCTACCTCGTCTCATCGCAAAAGGGGGAACACAGCTGACTCCGCCAATAGGAGCGATTGTGACAGCATCTGTGCGAGCAGACCTCTGAGAACCCCCCTCCTCTCCCTTCCCCTAATAGCATTCAAGGACGGGAGGAAAATGACGTCAATATTATCAAAGCAGTTTTTACGGCGGTCGTCACTTTTTGCTTATTTTAATTTTTGATTTATTAGAGAATGGTTGTGGTTAGGAGATAAAGTTTTTCACTAAAATTCATTTTTCGTTTCCATCTAACAATTTCGTGTACAAAATTGTGATTTCGGTTCCGAGTAAACGCCCCCATTACACGTGATCTCCTGTCACGTATTTCGACGTCCCCAAGAATGGTTCTGAAACTGTTATCGGTCGCGGATGAGCTTCTGTCTGTTTGTGCGTGCTTCGTCATCGCAGATGTTCTTCATCCGTTCCCCTCCTCCCCCTCAAAGCCTCATCCCCTCCCCCTATCCCCCTCCACACCTTCCATAATCATTTCAACAGCTATCTCTCCCCTCCAATCAGGTGCTCGTGTTGACATTATCGCTTCTCAAATTTTCCCATCCGGCTTTGTTTCTTTTTCCCTCGCTTCCGCATTGCTTTTTTTATCCGCCCAACGCTTTTTATGCCCTCTGGGGGGGAGAAAAGATGTAGGTTTCCGTGAATTCCTTCCCTTCAGCCGTTATCTGATCTCCTTCGCTCCGTCGAATGTCTTGCTGCGTGTATCCCCCCTGTCTCCTTGAAATTTCACGAAATCTGGAAATGTGGGATCCGGTAGGATTTCCTTGGGACTTCTTCGGGTGTCTCATTTCGTAAAAAAATTATTTTTACTTCCTCATCACTAGTATTTTAATTCTAGGATTAGTTTTTTGCAGTCCTCCATTCTGATAATTTCCTTGTTAGTTTCCTCACACCCTCATATGTTTTATCCTTCATGTACTTCTTTATTTGCCCTGTATACTTATCCTTTGGCCTTCCTCGCGGGACCTTCCCTTCAATTTTTCCTTCTAAAATATTTCTAACTTATAACATCAGATCCTTCATGACTGTCGGGGTTCTCGTATCTCATCTACGTCTAAAGCAATATCGTACAAGCCATCGCGAGGATCTGTGGCAGGGGGTGAAAGTCACCAAATATGCGCTATCGACATGCAACTAGGCTACTGCATGGAAACGTGTTAGATTAAAGGGTCTTATGCTGCTAGATGGTGATAGCATCTGGCAATTTCTCTTTTACTTCGTCCATCGCTTGATACTCAGCATCGCAAGTAACAGAACTCTTCCACCTCCTCGATGTTTTGTTTTCCTGGTTTAACATTTTTCCTGGCTTCTCTTGTGCAACTGCATGTCTTAGTTTTCGTTTTATTGATCTTCAGGTGATATCTGGCCAATTTCCTTTCCACATTTCCTAGTGTCTTCTTTAAATCTCCTTCCGTTTCCGTCATGATTGCTATGTCGTCGGCGAATCGCTGCATGCTGTTTTCTTGCCCGTGGATATTCATTCCCGGAGACTTTTTTCTTTGACTTTTTGGATGGCTTTCTCGTTGTAGACATTGAATAATACGACACTACTTTAGCAATATTGCACCTACCTATCCCTTTGCTATCCTGCCTATTCTGCCTCTCCACCGGACTACTATCTTCAATAAATCATTCATTGTCACTGCATGTCGTGAATGGAATAAACTTCCCTTATCCTCAAGAAACTCTCCATCACTTCCATCTTTTAAAAGGGCGCTACATAAAACACTTCTCAAAGTTCAGTAGATGGGCATATGAGCATCACATGTCACGGGCAGTCTCTCAATGCATATGATAGATTAGAACACGGATGGCAAATTAATGGCGCACATTTAACTCCATGTTGATGCATCATATGATGTTTGTTTTTGTTTATTAATTTTTCCTTAATTCCGTTTTAACTTTTTTTTCTTTCCTTTTTTTCTCCATACCTCTTGTAAATTTTCTTTTCTTGAATTTTATATTTTATCTACTAATTTTCCTATGTACATATTGAGTATATATTGACTATTATATTTGAGTTATTCTTAAACACTAGCTTTACTATTAGTGGGATTTCGCAGGTTTTTCACACCCCCTTCTTGTGTGGGTGTTTTCCTGCAGTGGGTTTTTGCGTAAAGGATGTAAGCTTAATAATCCTCACGTTTTTCCCACATTGTAAATTCTTTCACACACCATTTGATATTTAATATTGATATATTGTATGTATATATTTCTTTTGTATTAATTTATCATTATTTAATTCCTATAAGTGTATTATTTACTGATTTTTTTAGCCTCAGATTTTAATTGTTTAAGGGATTGACCACTATGGGCCGGTTTTATAATGTCTGGTTAAACTTCTAGTTAGTTAACGTGGACGTTAAGTTGAGGTGAAGTTTAACCTGAGGATGGGTTTTATAAAGATAAACAGACCTCCGGTTAGTTGACTAGAACCCTAGAGACGGATTTGTGTACTTAGGACAATTCTCATACCGTGAATACGTCAGAACTGGCCATAACAAATGAAAAACGATAAAAAAATTGCCGCGATGAAAGCATTTTCAAGTTGTAAACTTACGACACAAAATTTAATTATCACCAATTCACCGTATTTCTACCACATATATCTCATTAGTCAGTGTCTTTATTTATCATTTCCTTGGACAATTACTTTAAATTTCCTCACAGAGTGAAAATGGCCAAGAAAGTTCAGACATTATGATTCTCACCTTATTCATTTCCTCTTTTTTCTCGAATTTCTTGCTGTCTTCCTAACAGTGGTAAAAATATCAGCAATATAATTGATAGGAATTACATTAATTTAGAATATGGAAAAATTGTTTTTCATGTAGAGGGTTTATTATACAAGTTTTGCCTATGGTAAAGGTCTTTTTTTTCAGTGAAGTAATCAAAGGCAAGTGTGAAAGAGCACTATATTACCAATTTCTAATTCATTAGATGTAACATTGCACTCCAGAATTCTTAGCATCGTAGCCAATGAGTCTGACCCAGTAATTTCATCTAGATGTCTTACCTTTGCCTGTACAATTATATCATTACATAAAAACTTACCTATTAACAATAGTGCAATGATTTCTGCCAGTTGCCTCCCATGAAAAGCTATATGAATATAGAATCTTTACCATGATTTTAATCTCCTACAATAGCTGATCCTGTCACCAATAGGAATGATTTATTTTAAGAAATATAGGTATCTGTTCACTCTAGGGAGTTTTAAGAGCCTAATTCTCCATGTACCATGTCAATTTATTGGTTTTGTATGGTCATTGTGTATGACATGAATCAAGTAAATAGGGGTATTAGAAAGAGGGAAGTAAAGTATAAAAATCTGTATAGATAAATCCTCATTACAAATAGATTAACTCACAACAAATAAATTGTTAATAATCAAGGTTTAATTACTACTCATTCGAGAAAAATTCATCCACAGTGTGTGCCTTATTTAATAATATTTGGACCTTTGACTTTAAAGCACTTGTGGAGGCTATTACATTGGTATAATGAAGCTGATATTGCTCATCATTGCGATTGAAACACCATTTACCTTCTAGGTACAAAAAAGTGAGTTTAAAAATGCATTTTGGCAGCTTTCTTGTGTTGTGACACTCATTTTTTACCATGAGTGTTTGGCTTCTTTTACTAAAATTGACAAAACATGAAATGTAAACACTGTTAGTAACCACCTTGTGCCACGATGAAGATTATAATCTATATATAGGTCTAATCTACCAATCATATTTTGCCAGGGATATGAAAATAAACACCTAATATTGCACTTTTACCAGGAAAATAATTTTCTAGATAGTCCTGATTTCCCCCAAAGATTAAGGAATATGAGAGAATGGAATGCATTATGCCACAATAAAAATTTAAGAAATTCAGTTGATACATTTGGTGTCAACTGTCTAATTAGGTATAAAGTAAATTGAGGGAATTTTCTGACATAGTAAAATGACGTGATCATTTGTCAGGGTTTCCATGAAATATAGTTAAGATAATATATTATCATGGAAATTTGTCACAAGGAGGTATTCCTTAGCTTCAGTAGTTGGCTGGTATTATGACTTCCAAATATGAAGTGTCTGAGCTATTTATATTACTTTTAAGTTTATTGTTTTCACACAGTTTAGGCATTTCATTTATAGAAGTTTGCTTATGTGACCAAGTTATAATCACGATAAATAAAAAATGTAAAATACCAGCGCTGACAAACCAAATAGATGATTGCCTCTTAATCAAATTACCTCACTTATGAGACATCATGGAAATATTGTGAAGAGCAACACTTATGTTTGACTGGAATAAAATATGGCACTAGACAATAAGTATAATTGATAGGTATCAGCTTGATTGGTGTTAATACACAGTAACATGAATGAAGACTTCAGTGGAACTTGACCATCTTGCTTTGACAAGACCCATACACATTGAAGAAATGCAGCAGATTCAAGCAAAATAGCCTATTCTGAATCTCAACCCTCTCTTTTCATTGACTCCTGAGAGGTGAATCAGACATAATTGGCAATTCTTTAAATCTAAGATAGATTATCTTCTTCTTTAAGGAAATACTTTTAATGAGAATCTCACTTAATTCCTTGCATTGTCTTAAAATGTTCTGATTAATTAGTTGAAAGTAGAACTTGGCAGTAGTGTTTATGCCTAATATATGCTCATTCAATAACTTCTAACTGTAATTTACCTACATACCTTTAATTAAAGGCAGGTAAAGGTTTTTGTTCAAATATGCCTAAAAACATCATTGGGAATTATATTCCATGCCCTACATACATGACAAGTTTTCTAAATTCCTGACTGCAAAAGAATAGATGTACTATTCCACTGTATAGTAAATATTCACCCTACTATCAATACAAGGTTGTCTTTGTAAAACACATTAGATCATTCATTAGCCTTAATCATTCATAATCCTTGGAAGGAGAAATGCATCTATTTCTCAAAGAGCTTATTGCAGGTTAAAATATGAAAGGTACAGATAATGATCTATCACAAATTTATTCCACATTATATACTCTCTGTCTATGCTTATTCATAGCTAAATAAACTTTTATCAAGGCAATAGAAAAGTATGGTAATAACACTAGAGGTAAACTTGAGAAACAAATCCTGGGGGGCTTGCTATAATGCATGAAAAATGTAAACAAAATGTCATGCCATATATACTCATTTTTAATCACAATGAATTTATCAAATTCATGAGTTTCAATACATAATAACTCATTGACAATACATCTAACTATATAGTGGTATCACTCTGTGATAAAAATTAGTTAAATATTCAAACACACTAAAATTTCACAGCACCTAGAGCAATTGAAACACAGGACTCTACAGAACAACATACGAAATTAACCTCGGCATCTAAAGTAAATGCCATTGCAATCTAAAAAATCATCACATCGGTCCTTGTTATTATTTAGAATCACAAAGCTTTGAAATTACCTATATTCTATCTTATGTGGAAGTGAATATAGTAGTCTTCCACCATCAAATTCATGAGTTTCAATACATAACAAATCAATGGAAATACATAAAACGATATACTTAGCTGACACACATACTTTCTGGGTTAAAATTTAGGTACTCATTCGAAAACAATAACATTTCACTTCTCCTAGTACAATTGAATCACTGGGTTAAAATAGAACAACATGCAAAACTAACATCTACGTCCGAAGTACCTAAATGTCATTCTAATACAAATAACGTTCACATAGGTCGTAAACTTGCTATTACTTTACATCACAAAACGTTGTAATTATATTGTATCTCATGCTGAAGTGATTATAGTTATCTAACAGGACTCATTGTAAGGTTTGACACAACATAAACATTAATTAATTGTTCCTAGGTTTAAAAAGTTTTTACGTGCCTTGTTGATGGCGTTATATAAACGCTTATGTATAACTTGAGTAGTAGCACAGGAAAAATGAACGATGCAATTAATTAATACAGTCTTTGTAACGCTAACTATCGCTGATATTTGTATAAACAAAGGAATTCTCAACTAAATCCTAACCCACTCACTTCCTTGTGTGGGACGAATAATGTTTAGAATAGCTCTCATTGCTTGCACGAACTAGTATTCTTCGGCATAAACGCCCATTTAATCTTCTATACTTCCGTTATCACCTGTATTCCGAATACTTCACTCAAAACTCATTATCTTCCGTTATATTACATCACCTAATACCTGTATACCACAACAGAAAGAAAATCACAACCCAACAACGTCAACACAAGAGCACAAAATGAGGCAGCAGTGGATGTATCCCAAACGTTGCCTAACTTCACAGTTTCAAGGGGTAAATCCCGCTCAACTCCGGACGCCTAGAATATGATCAAACATTTTAACGTAAATTAGAGGGTACATAACGTAAACACTGGATCTTAGCGTAATTACAGTCTATCTTAAATCACCTTGAAAGCTCAGAAACCTGCTGGTTTAAAATCTAATTCCATCGATGGTAGTCACCAATAATGTATTTACGTTTTTACCGTTGGCTTTTGAAGGACGAAACCTTCCAAAACACTCTGCATCACTCAAAATTACCAAAACTACTTCGAATTAGAATTGCAATGCCGTATTTTTTTAATTCTCCGTCTTCAAAATCTTCATCCGTAGCAAGGGTCCCGTCAGTATCTTCTAGTTAACCCATGGAAATCCGTCGTTAAGATAACTAGCACTTTGACCTCCAGATTAGACTTAACGACCGATTATAAAACTGAATTTTCGGCTTAAGCGTCGGTTAACTCTAACGTCCAGTTTAACTAGACATTATAAAACCGGCCCTATATGATTTATATATTTATTTTGACGAGGGGTTGGATGGCAGAAGGGGCAGTTTTGTCTCAATCTCGCCCCAATAAAGACCTTTTATTATTATTATTATTATTATTTATTGTGGAAGCTGTCCATCGCACATTTTCTCCTCTTCGCGATGTTTGGTGGATTTCCGAAGGCTCAACCTTTGGTCTGCAGTTTTCCACGTTCGTTCGCTCTATTCTCCATTCTCTATTCATCACTTTCTTGATGGGGTGGACGATCACTCTTTAAGTTCACTCTTAATTAATTTGAGTCTAAAACATCGGAGTGGAAACTGGTTTCGTAGTCGAGCCGAGAGAAACTGAATGAGATCCGCTGTAGAAAAAAAAATTAAATGCTCTCCCCTTGGGATATGAGGTCGTTTCGAGTTTCGTCCCCTCGGGGCGCTCCCGAGTTGTGTCAGTGACCGCCGGCTGCCTTGTGCGTCAGTCAGCGCGATGCAAGTAGCGGTTGTTGAGACTCGCTTGTTTGCCCAACGGGTTCTCACCAGAGGCCGTCCTCTCCATTGTGCCGCTAGTGTTTCTATTTAGCCCGGAAGAAGATACTATTATTCTATCCTTCATTATTGTGTTATCCTGTATTAGTGTTACGGATTTAATAAAGAACTATGATAGGAATTGTTATCAGAACTCGGGTTGAAAATTTAGGTTAAACCTTTAAAGGGGAGTCGAAACCGATTCATTTACAGCGAAGTTAGATATATATGAAGAACCCCTGTGTACTATGCTAGGTTTTATCAGATAAATAAGATAAGAGAGATTGTGTGTGTACCGATTTAAAATGTCATTTTTCCGTGTATTATAAGAAAGCACATTAGGTAGAATAGCAAAGGGTTAGGTAGGTAACAAATTGCTAGAGTAATCTCTAGTGCATGATGCATTTTTGAGCATTACTAAACATGCATGATAGGGAAATACGGATAAATGTATTTAGGATAATGTTTTTCTAGTCGGTAATCAATTCATTAATGTGTAGTGACTCACCACCTAGTTGAACGTGACACATATCTAACTTCTCTCCATGAAGTAGTATTATTGTAGCTCTTATTTGCATGTAAGTATTGAAGGTTTGGTGATATTCACCCCCTGCCACACACCCTTGCGCTGACGTACAGGGTATATTACGTATACATATTGGTGGTGAACCGTTTTGATTTGCATATGCACTACTAGAGTAACGGTAAAGCATATCTACATGCATGCAGTCGTGCATTTTAATGTAAAATATTTCTCGTCCCAATTTGATGGATTATGTAGTATGAAATACATTTTGTACGGTGAAATATGCTATTATTTGAGGCCATGATGTTTTGGAATTCAATTTTACCCCAATCATCATATACAAAATCTTATCACATCTCAGTTTTATTATTCTTCATGTTGTTGACATATTTATTACATTTATCATATCACGTCTTATATAGACGAGGTTTATTTTGTTCATATGATCATTTGTACCGTATCATATTAATCTTGCTCGGCTATTTATCCAGTGGGAATAAAATCCCGTCTTTGATTCGATGGCAACGGTACATCGTTTCTTCTCTTGCTCGTGATTGGTCACAGAATTAGAATTTAGATTGGAGTCCTTAGGAATCGTATTAGTGTTGGTGACGGCTGAGGTTTCCTCTTACGGTGGAGTGCTGAGCGTTTTATCTATGTGTGTGCCGAGTGAGTCTGTAGAATATCCCAGTACAATCCGCAGTACCTGCCGTGGTCTGACACCAGGAAGCAGCTCTGGAGGGGCGATTCTGTAAAGTCGAATTCGAGATTTAAACGTCACAACAATACCTATTTATGGAATAAACGTCATATTTTATTAACGTAGATGGCGCGACGATCGCCCCGGGTGCTACGACTGAGTCGGATCATTTTGCGCATCATTTCATTCATAATCAATCGCCACACATTTGCTGGCGAGAAGGCGCTGCTATCGCGGTGGACGGCTGTGGTAGTAGCAGACGACGTGATCTTTTTCGCGCGGAATAAAAGGCGAGAATGCATGTGTTTCTGTGTACTGATTAATCCCTTCATGTCTTCCGCGGTGTGAACGTTGGGCACGAATCGTTCTCCCCGATGAGCCACAGCTCTCCATATCAGTTATATTACTTACGACTTTTAAAAATAGCGTACCTGTCTGCACACTAAATTCGGTGGGGAGGGGGTTTTCAGGAAAAGGTCGATGTGAATGTCACGCTGCTACATTAGATTCTTATCGCGCAAACAATCATGCCCTAACTTCGCAATCGAAATGAAAAATAACGTATGCAATCGCATAATATATGATATGTATGTATGGGATAATATATATATTGGATCCGAATGAATTAGGTTTGATCAGAAAACTAGACAGTGTGCAGCGTAGAGCAGCTAGGTTCGTTAAAAGGGGTTACGATAGGTTGAGTAGTGTTTCAGAATTAATACCAGAATTAGGGTGGGAATCATTATTAGAGCGTAGATTAAGGTACAGCTTAAATCTATTAGAGAAATTTCAATCGGATAACTTTACTGAAGATGTTAGGCACATATGAAAAACACCAGCGTATTATGGTAGATTCGATTAGATAAACAAGATTAGAGAGATAGATTGTCGTACTGATAGATTCAAAATGGCATTTTTCCCCGTACTATAAGAGAACAGATGCATGTATTAATCCCTTAAGTACTATAGATACTAACAATCTAGTTGCATGAGACCCTATAGTTGCTTGTTTGCGTGTCGGTAGTGCATGCTTGGTGATATTCACCCCCTGCCACACACCCTCGCGGTGGTTTGCAGTGTATCGTGTACATGTAGATGTAGAATATCGCAACCGCTAGGCATCGGTCGGTCGGTATTGTGTGAAGTCGAATGTTATATGATGTTGCGTAATATCGCGCACTGATGTGAATTGTTGGTAGTTTCGCGTTCATATCCCAGTGTCATGCATACGTGGGTGCCGCGAGATGCCGGAGATGCTGGATTCCGTGGCACCGCCTGAAATATTCTTGTGCGTGGGCCCTTATTTGCGAGACAGGGGTCCCTGTAACATGGGCGGGATGCGTGGATTGGTAAGAGGAGTTAAACCGTAAACAAAGGTGGACGCGATAAAAAGGGAATATATGAGTGCCTGGTTCGAGACGGTGCTGACTTTCCCCCTTGCTGTGTCCGACCTTTCTCTGATGTTGACTGTCCGCCTATTAGTGCATTCCTCACACTCGGTGTCTTCTTTTAAGGGGCGTATAATAACTCAGGATGTGAAAGTTATCTAAAGCCTGAATCACACGATCATTTTTTACGTCCCTTTTCAGGGATAGCTTAAATGATAGCTCAAATGATAGCTTAAAAATGATCGTCTGACTTGATCACTTCACGGATAGCGGCAATGATAGGGATCGCTATCCCTTTTTTCGTCATTTGAGCACGTCCTTTTTTCCGTCCCTCGGCCTGTCATTTAGCCAATCACAGCGCACGTTCTTAAAGTATCGTTTAGCTGCAGCCAAAAGCTGTCGACGACGGTGTAAATAATCCATAGTTACGAAGTTGTTTACCGTACAGAAATGATACGAGAAGGGACGGCAAAAATGATCGTGTGAGCGGCGAAATGATAGCTTGAGCTATCATTTTTGCGATCCCTGAAAGCTATAGCTTAAATGATCCCTTTAAAGGGACGAGAAAAATGATCGTGTGATTCGGGCTTAAGTGTCATTTTCCTTATTCGAATCACTGGGAGTATTTGTTACGAAAAACTGCAAGAATAGACTCTAATGGCACTTTACTTTATTCGTGATAAGATTCCTACTTACATAACACATAGAGTGCTCACCGCATGGAGAAAAACTGAATATCCTAAAATCGTTCGGTTCTCATTTTTTTTCACACCGCATCGGGCAAAACTGTTATACGTTTTGGATGTAGTACCGGAAGATTTCCATAGATGGCGAGGAAAGAATTTTTCGCTTTACGTCACAAACAGTATACGTGTATCGCTTTCGTTTTTCTAATCGAGCCAAGCGGCACAATCGAGAAGTGTCTTGTAGCCTGCTCCGTCTGCTCCTTCCATGGGTGTTTTCAAGTCTGTTTCCGCAGTAATAGGCGCTTCAGACCGGGAGGAAAGGTATAAGGCTAGGGATGAGGGCCGTCTGCTCCTTTTTCATGGGTGTTTTCAAGTCTGTTTCCGCACTAATAGGCGCTTCAGACCGGGAGGAAAGGTATAAGGATAGGAATGGAAGGAATGGGGATCGTCTGCTCCTTGCAGAGGTGGATTATGTGTTTTTCGTGAAACAACAGGGAATCCCTCCTGTGACAAGATATGTTTGCTATAATAGTGAGAGAAATGTTAACTTATCCGTGTGACTGTTGACGCTAGGTAAAGGCATATCGCACCATTATAATAAAATAACAAACTTCCACAATAGCATATGTTATATACCGCTTAGGTAGATTAGAAAAACGATTAGAAAAAAAATAGAAATTCTTACCACGCCATCTATGGAAACCTTCCAGTACTACGTCCAAAACGTATAACAGTGTGGTATACCTATGCGGTGTGGAAAAAATGAGAACCGAACGATTTTAGGATATTCGCAAAATATCTCAGACAGGATCGTGTAGAAATCGCGCAGGAGTCTTATACCTATATTACAATCGTAACCAAGGCCGCTTCGAGAATCTATTTAAACTGAACATCTGAATGCATCAAGTTTCGCTTCGCCGTGTCGACTTTCATCTGCATCTAAGCGATACCCTGCAAGCCACCGCGAGGGTGTGTGGCACGGGGTGAATATCACCAAGCATGCACTATTGACATGCAAACAAGCAACTCTAGGGTCTCATGCAACTAGATTGTTAGAAACTATAGTAATTGAGGGATTAATACATGCATCATGCACTACAGACTACTCTAAAATATTTCCCATACCTATCCCTTTGCTCCCTTCCCTATGGACTACGTCTTGTCGTGGTGGGATTGGGGCTCGCGTGTTCCCGTGACCCCTCGAGCTGCACTGGCGTGAGCGACTAATATTGCTTCTGGTAGACTATCCTGACGATAGGCAGGATCATGCTTCCAATCTCTCATCTCAGTAAGTAGCATGGTCGTATTCCTTACCAGAATAGTGTTTTTAATTCTTTTAATGTCGTGTATTACCTTATGATAAAAAACTGGTGTCTTAACATATCCTGCTCACAGGATCGTTTATTTCTGTCGAAACACATCGGGGTACTCCGTTGGGGCTAAACAACTCTTTTGCCCTGTTGCTAGGTGGTGGAGAAACCAACTCGTGGGTTTATGTGATGCTCATGTCCCGATGAATAAAGTCTTGTTCTTAGATAATATTACCGTCTGTAACACCTTTGAGGGGGCTTGCAGGGTATTATGTAGATGTAGATATGGATGTAGATTGCTGCGACAAGCTACCTCGTTAATCTTGTTAATCTGATCAAACCTAGCATAATACGTAGGGGCTCATAATGTATAGCTAACGTCATCTCTAAACAAATCAGCTTCGAATTTACTTTAGAGGTCTAAGCTACATTTTAACCTGCGTTCAGGTAGTAATTCCTGTTATAGTTCTTCTGTTGAACTCGTAACACTAATGCAAGTATCATAACGACCTTCAACCAATCTAGATGATCTACTTAGCGCGCTAATTCCTTTATCATACCTTCTTCGTACGGATCCCACACGCCTACTAGCGGCATGCTCTAAATGAGACCTGACAAGTGTAAAATAGCTTCTCTGTCGTACTCCCTCATCGCATTTGCCTAGAACCCTTTTTACGAATCCTAATCTACGGTTTGCTGCGCTAGCTATTTCTAGGCTGTGTTTCCCCCACGTGAGAATTTAGTCGATTCTACGTTAGGTATTTTCTTTTGTTCTTCTTGTTAATGGTTGTTCGTTTTGTCAGTGGAATGCTCATTGTGATGTTTTTTGCCATTGTAATGGAGGAAAAATGTTTCAATCGAATGAATTTGGCCAAGATTTGCAGTCTCCGTGAAATGATTCGCGTCATTTATGAATGTTGCAACTTAATATTTCATCAATGATTCTATTTGTCTTTTATTATAGTTTTATGTAAAAATTGGTATTTTCATATTATTTTTAATGAACTTATACGCAAGCCATATTAATTTCTGTTGTTCTTTGCTTTCAGGTAAGAGTCTACACTTGTAATCCGTGGAACTTTCCCTTCAATAATTGGTGGTCAGGTATCTTCGGTCACAATCTCTCTCAAGGCGAGGTAAGAGCTGAGGTGTTCTGCCTGTAACATTCAAATGGGTGCATTCCTCTGAGCACATTCCATGGTGACATCTCTGATATACCAGTTGCTTTTCTCACGTATTTTTCCTGTGCGTTCGTTGGAACCAATTTCCATGTGTTTTTAGTTGTTCCACATGTTTTTTACGACTCCTAATCTACGGTTCGATGCACAATATACTTGGGATAGTTGATATAAACGGACGGAATTAATGAACAAACTTCGAAAGATTCTCTAAAAGAATTGAGTAGGCGAGAGACATTTGAATGCTTTATGCTAAAGTTAAGATAAAAATTATATTGATCCCAAGTTTTATTCGTGTATTGGAACGCTCCGATTGGACACTGGGAACAGCATCAGGAGCGGAGAGGTTGAAATAATCGTCAAACTCCTGTACAAGCCAAAGTCGCTGCGGAAACCCATATGTTGCTTCTCAAAATTTGTATAAACATATTTTCCGTGGTATTCTGTCTATAAAGTCAAGGGGCATCGCCCCGAAAAGGCACGATCACATAATGTCTCGACTTTTCCTATCGCTCCCCTTATACGCCTGTGGTGTGCTGATTTCTGTCTTTCATCATTGTCATCATTTGTCAGCAACCCTGAGATTGGTCCCTGGCGCTGCTCTCCACTCTACTGTCTTTACCGTTTATTTTTCAGATGTTGATTTAGCCATGGCGAGGGAAAAGTAGCGACGTTTCTCGAATGGAAAAAAATGGAAAGCAATAGGGTGTAGGCAATGCCTATTTTGGCTGGCGTTTCGCTGTAGTTATCATTTTCCGGGATCCAGAATATCGTGCGCCTATAGCGACGTTGCTCTTGTGCTTTCCCTTGTAACTTTCGCCTTTCCCATCCTCTCTCCATGGTTATGTTATCGAATACATATCTGATATATTGGGTGGATTGCAAGAACGAGGTTTAAACCGCGGTTTAGACGGTGGCTAGGGAAAATGGCCGAAACCACGGTTTTTTGCTTGCATGAACGAATTTTACGTCAGACGCCGTCTAAACCGCGGTTCAAAAGCCGCCAATTCCCGAACCTTCTGCTGGGTAGGTTTAAGCCGCGGTCTGCGTTCGCGAGAGACACCAAACATGGCCGGCCGGCACTTTTTGACGTTCGCGAGGCGGAGGAAATAGAAGAAATGACAGATATTGAGGATGATGACGTTCCACCAATAAGGATAAACAGATTAATTAGGGACCGAAGTGATCTATTTTTATCATACATCGATTCAGAGTTTGAACAGAGGTAAAGATTTAATAAAGAAGTAACTCATCAGCTATTGGGAGAAACGAACTATCATATCAGACTTTCGACGGACCGCTGGGGGTTCCAAGTGCCACCAATTATTCAATTTCTTATGTAATTAAGGTCTTTCGCCACTGCACGTTTTGTTTTAAGGCTTTAGGGGATCAGATTGGTGTTCATGAATCAACGGCTTTTAGGTGCTTAATGAATGTACGCGAAGCTCATTGTGCTCATTGGACCTAAATATTACCAAATTCCCCTTAATTGCCGCAGAATTACATGATGTGATAGCTGGATTTTCTCTCTTATCAGAGTGGGCATGAATTACATTTTAAATGTGAAGTAACGTTAAGAAAAAATAACGATAAATAGGTTGCGTTTGTACAGTTGATTGATGATTAAAATCGTGCTCCAAATTTAGTGAAATTACCCATTCTTAGCTGTTAACCTATGGGGAAAACCTCTAAATATTTTCGCTAGTGCTTTTCGGAAAATGCATGGAGTTAACACAGAACTAATCGATTTATTAGATACATAATTTTATTAGGAACAACTTCCCTGACATTGATTCTCTAGACTACACGCATATTAAAATTTCCTGCCCAGACATACGTCAATATAAAGGGATATTATTCAATCTGCGTACAAATAATAGGTTGACAATAGGGTTATTTATTCATTTTTTGGCGTTTAATGTTCACTCGACACATACCTAATCACAAGACGTACAATCAAAATATATAACTACAAAAATAAGGTATAAACTGGTTACAGCCACAAAAATAATAACTTAACTGCCTTGATAATTAAGTCACTTCACAAACAAATTCTTCGCATCTTTTAAAAAGTTTTCTTTCCTTGCATAAAAGTCCAGTTCATTGAAATGCATTAAACTTTTGGGTTGTTGGCATTATACTTTCCACAAATATCTTTCAATTCCTCCTTTTCCCTATCCAACGTGGTCGCGTAATACGCCTTACTCTCTAGTATTACATACTCTGATATAATAGAAATCAGGAGCAGCTTCTCTTCCAGCGAAAAGTCTTCGTTTCGTCCACTGCACATTTTTACTAGATACTCACACGCTTCCAAACTGAAGTTCACGGTGTTTATTTACGTCGCTAAGGAGCTTACAATTGCTTTTCGGGAAACAAATGACAGTAGTCAGCGTTGCCACATAATCAACAACGAGAGGCCGCGGTTTTCATAGACCGCGACGAAACTTTGTTTATGCAAGCGGAAGGAAGATCGCGTCCCGGCCGCGGCTCATGAAGACGCCGTCTAAACCACGGTTTGAGCCTCGTTCTTGCAATCCACCCCCTTGGGCTAGGTGATCCGCTACTCTCTTCTTCAACCCCTCTTTCCCCCTCTCTTTCGTCCCTTCCCCTCCCTAGGCTTGTGTTTAGACCGGTAGTGGAGGAGACCCCATAAATGGAATGGTGTCGACTGCCCCCCACCCTCTCCCTCCCCGTGAGAGGGTGCTGCATCGCGAGCCAAGGACTACCCCTCTCCCCCCCCCCCCCTCTTCCAGCGTCCTCCCCCTCTCCATCTGAAGCGCACGCTTGCACCCATTCATCTGTTCTCCCCCACCCTCGAGCGCTCCCTCTTCGGGGCCAAATCTATTATCTCAACGTCCGCTTCGGAGAACGAATGCATTCCGTTTTATGTCAGAAACGGTCGAGTCTTCCTTTTAAGTGTCTTTCCTATCCACCGTCTTTGTATCAATGCCCGAGTCTTCCCTGTCAGAGCTCTGTGCCGTATTGATTTCCGTGCATTGTCTGAGCTTTCATTTGCATAATACCCTGAAAGCCACCAGAAAGGTGTATGGCAGTGGGTGAAATCACACCAAACATGCAATAACGTATCATACATGTTAAGGATTAGTACTTTATTCTAGTTTAAACTTCACAATTTAAAAAGAGATAAAAATAGCAAAGCCAGCATGCACAAACATGCTGGTAATTGGGTTAGCTTAAAGTCCTTATACCAACTTGTAACTATTGTATATGTACAGCTATTCATATCTGTATGTGTGCGAGGACAGGACCTTTTAATCTGTAAGTACGGCAGTCAATTTCTCTTATTTTATGACCATGTCCAGTCTACCATGGTAAGTTGGAGTTCACAAAATATTTTTCACATCATCAGTGAAAATATTTCAACCTATGATCTGATAATGATTCTCAATTCAGTTCATTTTATAGACTGGTTACACTAATAAACTTATCATTCCATCCCTTGATAAATCTTGCCTATCTTAGCTGCCCACACTCAAGTTAATTATGCAAGCCTTTTTCGTAAGGATCCCATATACTGGAGCGTATTCTAAATGAGGTCTAACAAGGGAAAAGTAGCTAATTTCTCGTACATGATCGTCACATTTACCCAATATTCTTTTGATGAATCCCAGTTTACGATTAGGTTGACCCATTATTTCACGCATTATGTTTACCCCAAGAATGATCATGTGTCAGTCTTATTCAAAAATATTTAATTGATACCACGGTTGTCAATTTGTTATTCCTTATGTAGTAAGTGCTAGGAGGAGGACTATTCTTTTTCCAAAAAAATGATTAATACACATTTTTTCAATTTTAATTACAACTGCCATGTATCTCACTAGTTTTCGATTGCTTCTAGATCTTACCTGCAATTTGCATGGTAAACTTTTTCCATACCTTGAAATATCTGTAGGTGTTGCAGGCGATACTAGCAACCTAATGATCGCCATATATTTTTATTGTATGTAAGTATGTGACGGGTAAGCGGCTATTTATTGCGGCCAGGTCGCATGGCTTTCGAAGCAATAACTAGCCACTCTCCCGTCTCATTCCTACCCATACAAATATATATTGTTATAAAAAATTTGATTACATTACATTCCTAACGACGATGTATTGTAACCTGTCGATATCTAAGAATTACTTCACATTTGTTTGATCACCCAGAACCGAGAATAACGCTTATGATTAAAATGATCACAGTATCATTTCTTCGACAGAAAAATTTCTGAAATTCCTAGAAAACGCATACAAAATATTTGCGTGTATTTTGTTATATTTGCAATGGATCGGCCAACGGGTTTTTGGGAAATAAATTTTCGAAGTCGGTGTAATTGTTGAACTATTTTAATTAGTCACTTTTTTCAATTCAAACTTTAATTTAAAAATACAACAATGTAATTCAAACATTTTAAGTTTACAACATTAACGTAGAATTTAACGAGAAGAAATATGATGTAATTAAATTTTCTGTAGGTCTTTCGGTTGTTTCATAAACACCGTTCAAACTCGAGTGCACATAATATTTTGGTCGGCGGTAGGGTCCTCATTTGTTTGCGACCCTGGCACCTCCGCTCCCTTTCTCGGCGGCGCGGCTGACCCCAGCCGTGGAGGATGCAGACGGCGCGGTGGGGTAGCCTGTTCTCCTCCCCCAGTCCCCAGTAGGAGGGGTCAGAGAGGAACGGTATTTGGCCAGACGCCAGAGAGGGGCCGGATTGCGGCTGCAGTAGTAGTGGTGGGGGCGGGGGGCAGTCTAGACGCGTCGCAAACTTAAGTTCATCTTCCTCCTCGGGTCCATATCTCTCTCTCTCCTGTACATCCTGATACGGAAAAATGTCCGGCCCTTTTCGGACAGAAGTCCTTGCGTTGTGGACAGGGTCATTCCCAGAGGCATGTTGCCAGAAATTTGCTTCGGGCGGGGGGGGGGGGGGGGGGGGGGTAAGTATAGTGTGACCCATTGAGGTATACCTCAATGGTGTGGCATAACTTCAAATCAGCCTTGCCCGTTCGGTGCCGACAGGTTACAAATCTCTTCCCTTAATGTTCAGTGATTGGTATTTACTTTCACAGTGCCCATTCCTTATCTCTTCTCTCTAAAGTTCACTGTTTACCTTGTTATGAAGCACTTAATTTGACCGGCCTCAGAAGAGAAGTTCAACGCTTACGCACCTACATATCAGATTCAAAAGAGCAATCCACACAAATGGATCAATTTAGTGATAACGTTTCAAGGCACTTAGCCCTTGAATTATACGCAGTCTTGCCCAGTTAAAATCAGAAAAACAAAATAGCTTGGAAAATATTTCGGGGGGGGGGGAACGGAATCCCCAAAAGCCCCCCTCCCTGGCTACGTGCCTGGGTTATTTGGTGGCTAGAGTTGTGGCCTCCCATCCCGAGGGTCCGGGTTCGGATCCCGGCACTGGTGCATTTTCCATTGGAATGCCGGACCGTACTCCTTGTGGAGAGCTCCGTACTCCGTATGTCGGATGGGACGTTAAGCCATGGCCTCCTTGGCGCCTTTTCGTTTAGAGCAGACTATTGCCGACTTCGGGGTTCCTTCCATCCTTACTGTGGGGCAAATGGCCTCAGTTGCCGGTCGCCTCCCCTGAATAACTACAACTAATGCTACGTTTCAAGATTTCTTAGAAATACTTGAATTTCGCGTTCGCAATCAACTGCCTTACCACAAAGGAAGAAGAGAATCCTGCAAAAGGAGCCAAAGGAGGGATGCCGTGGTCTTGAGACGACAACAAAGCTACAAGACTCAATCTTTGCCGAAGAGAATATCTATTCGAAGCACTCGACTCTCGTCCAGGTGCTGGACATTCTAGAGGATTGTGTCTGAGAAATTCTCTGAGGCTCACTCAGAAGGCTTCGTACGTGTTAGACAGACCCCATGCTATGCTCTGGACATCGATATTGGGCTTTTTAGCCGAATAATTTGCTATTTGAGGGAAATTAGATTTCTTTTTTTTATTTCTCTTAAACTATTTTAATAATTTGTAAATCAATTACACATCGCTCAAAGAACCTTCGGCTGCAAGCAAGACTTCGTCAAAACATTCGCATGGAGCCTGGCACTCCATAGATCAGAGACATGGAACATCGGGATAGGAAACCAGCGAAGAATTGAAGCATGATTCGTAACATGGTGCTGGAGGAGAATGCTGAAGATTAAGACCGTGTCCAAATCCGCCAATTAGCTGCCTAAATGCTCCCTTCATAGGGAGGAATATTGTAGTGTGCCCGAATTCTTAGGCGTCAATTTAATCACCGAATTTAGTCGCCAAATTTTGCCGTCAGCAAAGTGTGCGTGAAGTGCATCCTTTTGTTACGCCATCTTTGATAACCATCCCCTAACTCTGAGCGTCTTTGGAGGGTTGTTATCTACATCTACATAATACCCTGCAAGCCACCACAAGGGTGTGTGGTTATTGTGGTAACCACCACAAGGTTATTGTGGTAACAAAATGCCAACAATTACTTGCGCAATGTTTATTGCCTATAATGGAGCCGACGAAATACTTTATGTATGAATTTGATATCATTTCGTTTTTTTTCCATTAAAATGTTAAAAATAACTAAGATACTCATTTGTCACAAAGTACCAATAATTACACCGTTGCGTTGGTTGCGACACTGTCGCTTTCGTCCGAATTCAGCTCCATTTAGCATTCGAAGAACTTTCAGTGGCTAATGGAACATTGCTAATAAATTCGGACAAAGCTTAAATTGACAGAAAAAGAATGAGGAACGAAAAGGTGCATAGAAGAGAAGATGAAGAACGGACAATGTGGAAACCCTTTAGCAAAGAAGAACCAGACGGATTGGACATACCTTTAGACACAATGAATTAGAAAATATAATAGAAGGGAAAATTGAAGGGAAGGTCCCACGAGGAGGAGTCAAGGGCAAACGAGAGGGATGTTAAAGAGAAAACATATCAGGGCGTTGGGGAATTAACACTGAATAGGGTAGAATGGAGGGCTGCAGTAAAGCATATCAACCAAGGACTGAAATACATACTGATGATGACACTAGGTATGTCACGTTTTCGCGAGCCTGGAAGGCAGTGTTCAAAAGCCTTTCTTAATGTTAGTGGGGGGCCGTAAGTCAGCAAGTGAAGTGGGGGGTAATCTGGCGGAGGATTCCTCTTGAGAGACTGCGGCGTGG
Organism: Platycnemis pennipes; assembly: GCA_933228895.1. Lineage (NCBI taxonomy): Eukaryota > Metazoa > Arthropoda > Insecta > Odonata > Platycnemididae > Platycnemis > Platycnemis pennipes. The sequence continues at coordinate 134,305,309 of OW121851.1, forward strand.
GCCGGGAGGCCTTCCTCTCCCTCACAGATCGGGGTTGACAACCCGGGCGCCCCTGACTTGTGAATTATTTCGGGAGAGGCTGCGTGTGACCACCGAGGACAGGTCGCTCTCAGGTCCCTCCCACTTATTGGATTTTTCATTTGTTTATTCGTGACGTTTGGTGCGGCATGAAGTGTCGCTTGCGAATCGAGATCCAACATATCCAAGTATAAAAAGTACAGGTTATCCTTATTTTAATGCCGACTCATTTTAAAGGAGCGAATAGCGAAGTGTTGACTCACGTGTCAATGGGGTGACGAAATCAGATGAAAGTTTTTTCAGTGTAGCTCGAAGCGAAATAAAGAGATACTTGTCTCGGCTTTTTTCCCCATAGGCCCGGGTTCGCGAGAAAAAAAAACAAATAGGAGTGCAAAAATGTCACGCTTGTAGCCTACATTTCCGGCCTCGAGCAAGCGGCAATGGCTGAGTGGATGACTACGAGAGCTATACAGTGTACTGCGTGTTCTATACTTATTGTGGTATAATGTTTTTATTTTGATCATTGTTTCGAAAATTTTATCATAATCAGTTTCCTAACCTGACCTGTGAACACTTCCTGTTTTATACTTTTATCGTGTAAACTAAATTTACTAATGCATCATCATGAATACGTTTTAAATTTAACGCAATTTTCCGCGAATTTATGTATGTAGCAAAATATTTTCCCAATCACTTTCACTAACGCCGAATTTTATTATTTTCGTGTTCAATTTATTGACATGGCCTATACACATATCCCTTTATTTTGCTTCTATTCACGCTGGAAAAAAATGTCTTCTCATTTCCTGAACCCATTTACATAACCTCTCCTTGTCAGAACTAAATCATTCTTGATCAATGGTCAGTTTTAAGTTCTAATGCAAGTACATGGTCTTAACGCTGTCACCGGTGGGATTTCGCCAAAGGTGACATTTTATGTACTAGCTGACCTCGGGTTATTTTCATGTCAAAAATTTACTCATATCTGTTCGCACCTTGCTCCCAGCCGTTTGGTTACATGTAAAGTAGTTCATGGTAGGCGAAGAACTACTCACTTTTACTCATTCTTGAGGTAGATATCAGCGTATCGTGTGCAGGTATATCATTGCAGCCTATGAGACTCTCCGTCATAATTTCAACTGCTGTAGCTGGATGAGTATGAAACAAATGTATGTAAATATATTATTTGAGTATTAAAGTTGATTCAACTGGTATTCAACCCGAAGGTCATGCTGATTGCTGAGAGTCGACCTTTCCATACACTAGTGAGTCTATATCCACAGATTACCCTGCAAGCCACCGTTAAGGTGTGTGTGGCAGGGGGTGAATTCACACCAAACATGTATTACATATCATGCTTAAAAAGGATTAGTATTTTTGCCCTAGTCTAAACTTCGCGATCCATAAAAAGACAAAACCAGCAAATCAAGCTAAAAATTATGCTGTTAGTTGTGTCAGCTTAAAGTCCTTACACCAAAATGCAACTACCTAAGCTATCCACTGATACATTTGTATTTATACTATTGGATATATGTGCAGTAGAGATGTGCGAATACTATCCGCGCATGCTCGAATGCGTCGAATACTAGAAAGTATTCGGTATTCGGGATCTCGAATAATTGTACTATAAGAATACGATATTCGAGATCTCAAATAATTATGCTAATTAAGCTATATTTGGCGTATTTGTGAACTACATCATGAGAGCCGTGAAAAGACGGCGGAGATAAAGTCTGTTGATGGGCTTTGCATCGTAACTTATGGTAGAAAGACATTAGTTTCAACTAACGGAATTCCGGCAATACTGTTGCCTTTTCACAATAAATTACGCGCCGAAACTAGCCACAGCTAGTCACGATTCATAATAAAAAAAGAAGAACGTTTAGCATTTCGTTTGCAGTTCTAGTATTCGAGGCAAACTAAATTCGAGATATTCAAATGTTCGAGTCGTGACTCAGTATTCGTATTCGAATTCGAGAAATCTGGTATTCGACTTATCTCTAATTTGCAGATATTCCTATCACTAATTGTTCGAGGAAAGAAGGACATTTTGAATCTGCCAGTTCGGCAATCAATTTCTCATAATTTTATGATTATGGTCTTAGTGTACCATAGTAAGTTGGAGTTTGCAAATTTTTTTCAACGTCATCGGTGGAAATATTTCTCGGGATTTAGTTAAGAGATTTAGGTAAGTATAAATATAAACCTACGGTCTGATAATGATTCCCATTTTAGTTCATCTAATAGACTGGTTTCGCTCCGGTAAGTCCCTCGACCCTGATATGTAGAATCCGTACTTTAGGCTAAGGGACCAAAACCTTTCCCCGTTTCGTTTTCGTGGTTTCACGGTAAGATTTTCTTCGCAGAGAATCACACACATCATCAGTGGATAGCATAGGTAGTTGCATGTTGCCATAAGGACTTTAAGCTTACCCAAATAACAGCATGTTTGTGCATGCTTGGTTTTAGCTGGACCTGTCGAAGGCCCCTCCCGGAATCGAACACAGGATTTGTGCTATCCCACTGACGCTCTACCCATTGGCTTTATGCATTGTCAATAAACATAGGAATTCGTTTTTTGACTTTACTCCATAAAAGTAGGCATCGCGTTTTTCTGGTCCTTTGTTAGTCAAATCATATTAGAATGTTCTGCTCGAAGGTTACATTTTTTCTCGATAAGAGATACGCCGGAAAACGGTTCCTTTGCCATTCTCCTCTTAGGCATTCCTTGCGAGGGTAACGTATTCCAGTGAAACCATCGGATGTCACAATATGGCTGGGAGTGCTTGTCATCGTGCAGTGACACCCTGTTTATTTGTCTTGCGAGACAATGCGTGGGTGTCGCCTTAGTTGGTGGCGATAATCGCAGTTTGAGAAAGGGGCGACCCTTTGGCTTCTCGGCCTTTAGCGCCCTCGATATTTCTCCAAGACGCCATTGCCGCTCCTGCGCATATTTCAAGATTCTTGGCGTGGGAAGTCGAGCCCCGTGCCGAGGAGGAGTATGTCTTGAGAGCTCGCCGTGCATCCATCTCGGCCCGTGAAAGGAGTGTCTCCGAGCGCGGGGGCGACTTTAAGGTCGAGGGTCACTGGGGAAAGGGGTGGCCATCGCCTTGCGAAATCAGCGAGACTCTCGAGGGTCCTCAGAGGAACAGATCGTCCTCTGGGTTTTCCCTTGCGAAGCAGTCGGGGGAGAAAATGTTGTCGTTCAAAGTTGGAATTTGAGTGAATGTGTACGAATGTGTATGCTTAGCTATTTTTATCTTTTTTTAAATCGCGTAGTTTTGAACAGTACCTATACAAGTACTAATCCTTTTTTATGCATGATATATAGTGCATGTTTGGTGAGAGTTCACCCCCTGCCACACACCTTTATGGTGGCTTGCAGGGTATTATGTAGATGTAGATGTTTGGAATATGTGGGTAACCAAGCCAATCTTTACGAGTCTTTATGAGTCTTTACGAGTCTTTAATCTCTTTACGTGTGGGGACCCAAAAAGAAACCGGAATTCCTTATGTGAACCATCTGTATTTAGTTTTTCCTGATACTAACTTTAGTCACGTTCAAAGTACTCATTTGAGTGAATACGCCTTGAAATGAGTGAAACCTTTAATTCCAGTTTTTTAAAACTCATCTTCTCGGGTGCCTTTCAGGTCCTCCATCGTTTATTGTTTCACCATGCCAATGTCAGCTAAGCATTTTGAAGTCCCTTTTCATTCGGGGGAACAGGAAAAGTTACAAGGTGTCAAATCAGGCGACTAAGGAGGGTGGGGCAACGTAGTCATGCTCCTTCAGCTCACGGCAGGTTCCCGAACGAATCTCCTTTCGCTCCGAGACGTCTGCAAGCTCGGCACAAATTTGGTCGCCACTTTTCTCGTTTTTCGTTAGTCATCAATCCTCAGATTGGTTTGACGCAGCTCTCCACTGAGTTATTCTATCGGCCAATCTCTTCATATTTACGTATTTCTTCTCTTTCACATCCTTCATCACTTGTTTTCTCCCACGAGACCTTCCTTTGCCATTCTTCCCATTCACTTGTCCTTCAACGATTGTCTTCATCAGGCCATCGTGTCTTAAGATATGGCCGATTAAGTTGTCCCTTCTTCTTGTTAGAGTTGTATTAGACTTCTCTTTTCTCCCACTCTTCTTAGGACTTCTTCGTTTATCACTCGGTCGATCCATCTTCATCGTTCTTCTGTAGCACCACATTTCGAATGCTTCCACCCTTTTCTTTTCCGCTACTGTCATCGTTCATATCTCACTGCCGTAAAGAAACGTGCTCCAGATGTACGTCCTGATGAATTGTTTCCTTATTTCTACGATGGTATTTCCAGAAGTAAGTAGGTTCTTCTTTTGGTAGAATGCCCTCTTTGCCTGAACTATTCTACTGACTATTTCCTTCTTGCTAAGTCCATCGTTGGTTACTCGGCTTCCCAGGTAACAGAATTCTTTCACCTCTTCCAGTTTTTGCTGCCCTAGTTTAACGTTAGTTTTGACCTCTTCTATTTTGCTGCACACCAATACGTTAGTTTTATTCTTATTGATCTTCAGATGATAACTGACCATTGTCCTTTCCATGGTTATTAGAGTCTTATTCAGGTTCTTCTCTGTCTCCGCTACGAGTGCTATGTCGTCAGCGAATCGCAGCATGTTCTTAGGTAAGTATAAATTCGTTAAATTGAACTATACAACACTCCAGACAACTCAGCTAGTTCATCAATGGTCTGCCGTCGATCTTCGTGCACAAATTCATTAATTTTTCCCACATTTCCATCGGTCCATGAAGCCCGGTTAGAGTTAGATCGTAAATGTTGACATTTATCCTCTTTTCAAACCAATACACCACTCATACACTTGGGTGTTTCCTAAAGCATAATTACTCTTTGTAAGCTGATTTCAGCATAACTACTGTTTCCACAGCGTTTGTTCATGAGCAGGAAGCAAAATTTCACGACCGCGCATTGTTCACGAGAATCAGCCATCCGATAAACGCGACGAGCACAAAACAGCTCTTACAACATAATTCCCACTATGTAGGACCTATGCCAACATTGCTACATGTTTTAATAACTGCATAAGGGTTTTGAGTTGCATACCTAGAGCAGCCGAAGTCTGTATTACAAATGGACCGCGGTCTTTGAAACAGTTCTGGTTTCTGTAAGGCCTCCCCTTTTACGTCTGAATATTTATGTACCATTTTTCGGCGAAAGGTTGGAAGCAGTCAAATAAGTAGCATATTTACAAACACTCGCGTAACTTGATTAACGTTTGGTAAGAGCAGACTCCGTCATTTCGTCAATCCATGATGAAGATAAAATAAAAGGACCGAGTGACAAACGAAGAAGCCTTTAGAAGTGTGTGAGAAAGGTGACGTGTGCTGAAAACTTGAAAATAAAGACGGGATAGCTTAATCAGCCATATCTTAGGACGCGATCGTCTAATGAAGAATATCATTGATGGTCTAGTGGACGGGAAGAACGGAAAAGGATGTGATATTTAGAGCAAGTTATGAAGGATGTGAACGAGAAGAAATACCTAAATATAAAGAGCTTGGCCGAAAGAAGAATCGAGTGGAGGGCTGCGTCAAATCAATCTTAGGTTTGTTGACCAATGATGAATAGCATGACCAAAATATTGGCTTCAAAAGTCTGTTTGTATTGACGTGAAAAAGCATGATGACCTAAGGTCACCTGAAAAGTGGTTGGCGGGGAGTGGCTTTTGGTGTTTTCATCCAGGACACTTACCCTTCCCACTTATTTTCTGTGGATCCGGGAACACCAATCTCCTCTGGCGGCCGACACGTCTGGAAGAACTTCGTCTTCTTTTAATTTTTTGAATGTTTAATTCATGTATTATAGTTCCTTTTATTCTTCTTTTTGCGAAAAGGGAACTAGATAGTGTGCAGCGTAGAGCAGCTAGGTTGGTTAAAATGTATTGCGATAGGTTTAGCAGCGCATCAGAATTAATAGGAGAATAAGATTGGGAGTCATTATCATGTCGTAGATTAAAGTACCAATAAAATTCCATTAGAAATTTAAAACGGATAGCTTTGCTGAAGATGTTAGATATAAATGAAATAAACTTTGTTTCCTTCCACAGATTTATTTTCCTGAAGATGTTAGATATAAATGAAATAAACTTTGTTTCCTTCCACAGATTTATTTTCCTGGTACCACATGTTTCGGCACATTGGTGTCATGATCAGGTACCTGATGATGACACCGATGTGTCGAAACATATCGTACCAGGAAAATAAATCTTCGGAAGGAAACAAAGTTAATATTTAATGTACGAAATTCAACTTCCACCTAGTTGAGCCTGATACTATGGAATGTTAGATATATATTAAGAGCACATGCGTATTATGCTAGATGTAATCAGAAAAATAAGATGAGATGGATAGATTTTCACACCGGTGGATTTTAAATGTAATTTTTCCCACGCACCATTAGAGATCATGTATAGACTCATTAGAGACTGCATAGCAAAGGGATAGGTAGGTGAGATATTTTTAGAGTAGTCTGTAGTGTATGGTGCATGCATTACCATTACTAATTCATGCGTGTTAGGTAAATACAGATAAATATATGTGGATGAATGCTATTATAACCAATAACCCCTGTCGTAATATGTAGATACTATCCATCTAGCTGCATGTGACCCTATTATCTATCATGTGTCCATGTAGTAGCCTAGATTCATGTCAATAGTGAATGTTCGGTGATATTCACCCCCTGCCACACACCCTTGCGGTGGCTTGCAGGGTATTTCTTAGATGTAGATGAGGTGCGCTCGTTCACTTCCCAAGTTACCCTGGCGACTGGATTCTGCGCGGTGGTCATCGGTGTTCGCTAGGCAGTCTCGCAGTTGTCGTGCGTGGAGATCGACTCGCGAGAGCAGGTGACTCACTCGCCCTTCCCTTCGGACGATCCCATCCGAGGAAAGCCACGCGCCGCCCCGTCACTTATCCTCTGCGTAAGTGTCCCCAAGACGTGAGTGCTAAGACGTGTGGGAGTCTTCGAAAGACGCTCAGTCGATCCGCGGACCACGGGCGCCTCTTAGGCCCGCGACCTCGACCTTATTACCTAATTGTGGTTTTTAATTTCGACGCTAATAAAATGCCGGAGATTACGACGTCGTAACTTCGGTGAAGTTAGCTCTCTTCGTCCGCGCGGTCCGGTCGAAAGCCCAAGGAGATAGGTACGTTGGATGGGCGGGCCTGCAGATTGCGTTCCTTCCCGACCAATAGCCAATAGAAACTGATCTCTGGAGGCACTCCAATGTTGAAGGCCGTAAATTATACCGATGTGTTCCCGAAAAAACTTAGACGGACACCATTAGCTTGATAGGACATGTCATTGAGTTGGGCATTATTGATGAGTCAAGGCCGTATCGGAAAAAAAACATCTCGCACATTCTAAACTTGTTTCCTTCGGCCCCAGAGATCGAAATTTTTGTTGGCGTGTTTATGTAAAGTGGATAGCTGTTAAGATCGCAGTTTTCGTCGTCAAGTCTGGAACATCGGTTTTAATTTTGGATTAAGAAGGGAGACTTCTACATTGGTTATGGCTGTATATACGTGATGTGAACAAGAAATGACGAGAATTTTCGTTTTTCTTAAAGAATATTTATTTATAAATCAGCATCATTCTCTTCCCCTTCAAAGTAATCCCTCTCAGATGTAATACACTTGCGCCAGCATTTTTTCCAATCTTGGAAGCACTTCTGGAACTTTTTTTTCGGTATAGAGTTCAGCTCCTTCAGGGATTATGATTTTATGTTATCAGTGGTGGCTAGGCGTTATCCTTTCATGGTTCTCTTCAGCCTCGGGAATAAAAAGAAGTCACATGGGGCTATTTCCGGTGAATACAATGGGCGAGGCAAAATAACGGTTTATTTTTTATAATTCAAAATTACGAACAAGTAGTTAGGTGTGAGTGCATTATTGTGGTGCTGTTTCCACTAGTTGTTTTGCCGCAATTCTGGGCGTTTTCGTCGGATTGCTTCACGAGAACGGCGCATAACTTCTAATTAGTATTCCTTACTGACCATACGACCACATGGCAGGAACTCACCATGATGCACTACGCCATTGAAATCGAAGAAAACAGTGCGAAATTATTCCCTTTATATTTTGATCACACCATGTATGTATCCTCTGTATGTTTATTTGAATTAATTCGTGGCTTCTAAGAAACTCATACAATGATGATTTTTATATCTTTCTGAATGAAACTCACCTTCACCTCTTGGAAAGCTATGAAAGGGCTCAGAAATGGCGGGGTGCGCTGTCTCGTTACTGATGTAACAGGTGTATAGTTTACGATGCGAGGCATAGGAAATATTCGTCTCCTGAACTTACCATTGTATTTCAGAGCCCCTCAGCTCTAGTAAACATGCATTATCAATAGCGTATGTAAACTATCAAAGTTCGACAAGTCTTAAACATGGTATTAATAGTGATTTTATAGGCTCCAAGGCATCCTGCTCGTGGAGTCATCTGCTACTACATCTGCTACCTGGTGTGGATGCACCCCTTGCCACACACCCTCGAGGTGGCTTGCAGGGTATGTCTTAGATATAGATATACTGTGAAGCATGGCCATAAGTTGGCACGGCTATGGGCCAACTTTACGGTGTGCTTAGTAAAATGAATACTGTTTTTGAATGAATCAACTTAATAAATAATTTGAAATAAGTAAATGAAAGTTAATAATAATAAATTAATGGAATAAACATACCTCCGATATAAGTTAATAAGCTTTAACGGAGTGCACCGTCTGCTTGGAATCGTCCGCAGCACTACCTAGCGGCAGGTAGAGGAATTAGTGTCACGTCAGTCGTATAGTTTACCGGCATGCCATAATTTGCCCTCGAGTTTATGCGCCGTTGAATTTTTCCACATTTTAATTAATGACGAAAAATACTTGTCATTTTAAAATCGAGCGGCTTAAAATATGCATTCCAGTGGTTATAACCGTTCGATAAAGAAATTAAAAAAGTAATGGGAAACTACACCATTACTCGTAGTTTCCTTATGAGGACCCCCTACCATGGAGAAGAGTCAAGGGTGCCTAGGGGAGGATTGGCACCGTGGCGCCTCATGTTTGGAGGCAGTGGTCCGAAGACGCTGTATTCCATCCGCCCTTGAATCGTTTTCACCCCTTCTCCACCCCTCACCTCCTTGACTTCTGACGCGCCCTCCCCTAATTGTCTGTAGCAGGTGACCAAGGCTATCGGGTTACGTGCCGGAAGTGTAATTGCAAACTTCTCCCCTGCGCCTCTTTATCCCTCTGTTAATTTTTCTGTTTGTGTTGATGCTGTCGCTGTGGAAACCGCACTAGTGGAAACTTTCTCTTGTTATCGGCTGCCAAAGCGGAAATTTCAGATTGAGGCGTTTTTTATTTCCTTTTAAGCTCCCTTCTCTAATGGGCGATGACAGCAGCTGATAATTCAAGGCTGGAAACTTTTAAAATGTGGTGCTACAAAAGAATGATGAACATAAACTGGATCGACCGAGTGACAAACGAAGAAGTCTTAAAGAAGGAGAGTGGGAGAAAAAAAGAAGTCTGCTGAACACTCTAAAAAAGAAGACGGGAGAACTTAATCGGCAGTATCTTAAGACACGGTGGCCTGATGAAGACAATCGTCGAGGGAAAACTGAGCGGGAAGATTGGAAAAGGCTTCCTTCCTTCGTCACTGTTTCCTAGTGATGAAGGATGTGACAATGAAGAAATACGTTAATGTAAAGAGGTTGGCCGATAGGAGAATCAAGTTGAGGGCTGCGTCAAACCAATCTTAGGATTGTTGACGGATGATGAGGATAAAATGGAGTTGATCTCTTATGACAATTCTGCGTTTTTGCAAACTTTCAACAGTTGACAAGGTGAAAATTTGCACACCTAAGATGAAATAGCTAGGGCGGCAAAAAAAAAAGATCTTGCAAAATGTCAACAGAAATGATGCTAAGTCGACCCGACGACAGCCCAGTTGTCTTTAATGGATTATCATAATGTTTTGTGAGATGTCTTAGATGGTGGTGATAATGATTTCTTTAGGACCTTTTTGCTAGTGAAGAACTTGTACTAATGAAGATAAACGACTATCTTCCGGCGAGAGTGGGGAAAATAGCTTTTCCGTTGCCATGCCATCGGCCGGTAGAGTAAAAAAGAACACTTGGTCATGTTGTTCAATAGCAGTGCACAAAAAATGAGTGAATTCCACTGATAGTTAGGTGAATATAAATAGAGCCCGAAACGCGATAGACATTTCCTGACAGGAATGGAAATGCGCATTGCTTTGTAGCAGCAGCATTAATGGCAAAGTCCGGATCACCGAGAGAGCGCTAACAGCCCTGGAACACGTCCGCGTTCCTAACTGATCTACAGCTGAGACGGGACGTTTTTCAATGGCGGCCTTCACTCCCCCCCCCACCACCACCGGCCCTCTTTCTAAATGCCTTCTTCGCTCTCCTCGACGTCATCCACACCAGGAGGCGCTCAATCCCACCGGGGAGACTTTACACCACTTAAATGAATGTGTCGTCGTGCATATGGTCTAAGGGAGAGACCGGGGGAAGGCACGCTCAGCGTTGAGAAGACGAAAGTTCCATCAACGGAAGGACGGGAGGGTTGAAACGACGACGAACCAAAAACCACGTTCTATCACGCTCAATCTTCGGTAGCACCGCATTTCGAATGCTGTTTTTTTCTGTTTCGGATAACATTTAAGCTATTATTTCTCTCTATTCCTGTGTAAAGCCATGATGTTGAAATATGTCACTGGAAGAGTGTGCTTTTCCCGATGAATAGTATTTCTCAGAAGTCGAGGAAATTGTTGGTAGCGAGACTGATGTAGTCGGCGTATGAGTTCTAGGCAGGAAGGGGCGGGCATTGACTCAAATGCTTAAATAGTCATCGGAATCTTCAACGAACCTCCGGTTTCTTGCGTATAAATTCTTGAATGCATCTTTGCCTGAATGTAGCCGTTTGCAATATGTTTTTATTGCTGATTCTTTTTGAGTTTTTAAAATAAAAATACGCGTATTTTTCCGTTGTCACGATCCGTCGAGTCGTTCTCGAGTTATAAGCGGAGAAAAACTGATGTTTTTAACCCTTTCGGATGTGACCTAAAGTGGGCGTGCTAAGTACTCGTACGTCATCCACATCGTCCAATCACATCTGAGACTGCGCAGCTCCTTTGCGCAATCACAATTGGGGACACGCAGCTGACTCTGCCAATGGAAGTGGTTGCTAAGACTCCATTCGGATTATTTCGAAAGGCATCGCATGTTCGACCACATCGAAATTTGTGAATAAGCAAATGAACTTCAGCACGCTTTTTTGTACGGAAATGTTTTGTTGGTCAGTTGTTTTGGATTTATTTACAGGATGCGACAAGATCTATGAGAGCAGACGTTCTGTCCCCCCCTCCCTTTCCCTCAAGGAGGTGGATGACGTGGATATTGATAACGATTCTCGTTCGTGGGGCCTCATCTTTTGCTTACTTTAATTTTTGATCTGGAATATCATTTTTTTTCAATCAAATTTATTTTTCCTTTCCATCCGAGGATTTCAATCATAAAATAGCGATTTCGGTTCCGGGTAAATGCCCCCACTCATGAACTATGCACCCGAAATCGTCCTTTCCATGAGCGGATGCCATCTTGAATTTTTTCCTTATCCATCAGGTACCGTGTGCTTTGAAATGTGACGTCACTGTACACTGTCAAAGTAGGAGCTCCCTTCGCGTTCTTTTGCAACTTCAACTGTGCGTCGCCGAACGACCTTGCTTGCTTTTTTTTGCATCCTAACCATTCCTGTTCCACTCGCTTCTCTTGCGGTGAAATGAACGGTGCGTGGCATGAGTTGATGATAAAGAAAGCTCGGTGATTTGGTGAAACATATAGATGGGCATGTCGTTATCAATTTGTAGATGCAGTCGTATTCCATTTCGGAAAAACGTTAATTTGCTGGAAGACTTCCTATGTTGATGGAGGAAGTAATGAGAACCATAGGGTTGTTGATGGCCAGGGTGGAAAGGATAATCGTCTACGTAATACCCTGCGAACCAACGCGTGGGTGTATATCAGGGGGTGAAGATCAACAAAAATGCAACTATGAGACGCATTGCTACTACTTCATGGACACATTTTAAACGTAAGGGTCACGTACAACTTGATGGTTCGTATGAAGAAAAGTTTCTCGGGCTTGACACCGGTTAATAGGCTCCATTACCGCCAACGTTTCAAAGATTGAAGGAACACCGAAGACACTTCCGACTAGCCCAAATGGATAAATCAGCTGTTGCGGAGCACAGCATAAAAAGGGACCACGCAATACAGTGGGATAAGGCAAAATTACTTTGCCGATCAAATTTCTATTGGGATAGACTCACTAAGGAGGCCATCGAGATCCGTCTGGAAAACAATAACTTAAATAGAGACACTGGTTTCAACCTCAGTAACACCTGGAGGCCAGTTATAAATTGCATCCGAGAGATGAGGAAGGGCGGCCCGGCGGCGAATGTTCAAGGAGGCCAACAATGGGGCCCGTTAAATTCAAACCGACGTCTCGGCCAATCAGGAGACACCTGACCCGGGCGAAAGATATATATATAAGCGCAATAATAAAATACGGCACTCAGAAGCACTCAGAAGCCCTGATGATGAAGAGCGAGTCGCTCTTTGAAACGTTGGCAGTAATGGAGCCTATTAACCGGTGTCAAGCCCGAGAAACTTTTCTTCATACTATTCGCCGGGAAAACACTCGATCTTATATTGATGGTTCGTAAATTCACAATAATGAATTGATCACCGGTTAGAAAAACATTATTCTAAATCCTTAATCGGCATTTGCCTATCATGCATGGTTAGTAATGCTCAAACATGCATCATGCACTACACACTACTCTAGCAATTTTTTACCTACCTATTTATACCTACTCTCTTATGGTACGCGGGAAAAATGACATTTTAAATCTATCGGTACTGCAATCTATCTCTCTAATCTTGTTAATCTGATCAAACTTAGCATAATACGTAGCGGTTCTTAACATAAGTATATCTAACGTCATATTTAAACAAATCAGCTTTGAATTTGCTTCAAAGGTTTGGCCTAAATTTCAACCTGCCTTCTGATAGTAATTCCTAGTTCCTCTATCAAATTCGTAACAATAATACAATTATCATAACGGCCTTTAACAAATCTAGCTGATCTCCTTTGCTCAAGCTCTTATTCCTTTTTCATACCTTCATCGCACCAATCCCATATTCTAACGGTATATTTTAAATGAGGCCAGACAAGCGTAAAATAGCCTCTTTCTCGTACTCACTCATTGCATTTGCATAGAATCCTTTTTACGATTCCTAACCTACCGTTTGCTGCACTAGTTATTTCCCCGATGTGTTTCCCCCATTAAATGTCGCCAGTGATTGTGACGCCTAAGTATTTAAGCAGGTTATTGCGTAGGTGTAGATTAACTTTGACTCGGGAGGGAATTTCTCCCGCCCGAATGAATTTTCTTGTCTCTGGTGCCGGTGAGCGAGAGATCGCGTCTCCTCGCTGATGTGCGCGTGCGAGTGGGTGCGCGCCTGCGCGGCGCGTTACTCAACTTTTTCCGAGATCGCGAGCGCGTATGAGTGTTGAAGGGCTTCCTTCGAAGGGCCCCGCGAGTGACCTCCAAGGACGTCTCTCCCTCCCCCTCTCCTCATTCCGTTGACTTCCGCTATGCGGGGAAACGGAGGCGAGGCTGCTTTCTACCAGTCTGTTTGGTGTAGAAACGTCCGATTCCAGCGTGTCTTTCTTTCATATTCCCGCTCGGTTCCATGCAAACGTTTTGATCTACATTTTACCAGCTGAAGGCGAAACTGTTAGTGGAGAAATTGATTGAGGAAATAACTGATTAAAGAAATGTAGAAATTGGTTAAGAAAACAAATGACTGATGGGGATCGGGTTGGTGTGGTGGCTAGAGTACTGGCCTCCCATCCCGAGGGTCCGGCTTCGATTCCCGGCGGATTTTTCAGTTGAAAACCGGTCACCACTTAAGTGCCTAGTTCAGTACTCCGTCCGTCGGATGGGACGTTAAGCCGTGGTCCCATTGGCGCCTTTCGTTAAGTGGTCCCATTGGCGCCTTTCGTTAAGAGTAGGCTAATGCCGACGCCGGGTTTCTCTCCAACCTTCTTCCGTTTCTTGAAAACTCCTACCATTACCCAATTACCCACCTATCCTAAATGGCGCAAATGACCTCAGCTGTCGGTCGCCTCCCCTGAATAACCAACCGACAAATGACTGATTCATAAGGATTCCTACATAATGTAATTTTTGGCACGCTGTTTTTGTTATTTCGTGATTTTCGTGTATTAAATTTTCGTAAAAATGACATTTTGTCCGGAATCATGAATTATTCATTCATTTTCTTATCTAACTTCTCAATTCATCTGAAAATACTCCAATTTTATAGTCTGCAAAATATATGGCGAAAGTATGTTATTCATGCATGAAATATGAAAGTACATTTTACCATCTTGAGTGAGGGTGGCGAAACTATGGCACGCGTGCCCAAAATGGTACGCGGAGCAATTATTTCGGCACGAGGAGCTGGGAGGCCGCTCGATCTATACCTCTATCTCACTCGATGGGTTGGCACGCGAGTCGAGGGAGTATACACTTATTTCATCAAATTTGGCACTCAATCGCCAAAATGTTCGCCACCACTGGCCTAGAGCATTATTCTCTCCTTTAGCTCCATAAGGAATATGCCGCTAGTATATAGGATTCGTCCGAGGAAGGTATGATAATGGAATTAGAGCGTGTGAAAAGGAGATAAGCTAGATTTGTTAAATACCTTTATGATAAATGTATTCGTGTTAGGAGTTTAATAGAAGAACTATGATGGAAATTACTATCAGAACGCAGGTGAAACGATAGGATAAACCTTTTTAGTAGATTCGAAGCTGATTTGTTTAGAGATGATGTTAGCTATATGTAAAGAACCCCTGCGTATTATGCTAGGTTGGATCAGATTAACAAGATTAGAGAGATAGATTGTCCTACCGATAGATTTAAAATGTCATTTTTCCCGCGCGCCATTTTAGAGCACAATAAGCTGATTATCAAAGGGTTAGATAGGTAAAAAATTGATATTGTAGTCTGCAGTGCATGATGCATGTTTTAATATCACTATTCTATGCATGCTAGGGTGAAAATATTTAGTGAAAATATTTCTGACCAGTAATCACTTCGTAACTTTATGGACACTAACCACCTAGTTGCACGTGACTCCTAGTTCCTATCTTGTTTTCATGTAGTAGTATCCTTGTAGCTCATAGTTGCATATCAGTAGTGCATGAATGGTGATTTTCACCCTTTGCTACACACCCTTGCGGTGGCCCTCAGAGTATTACGTAGATGCAGATGTAAGGATGGAAGAAAATTGGCATCTGTAGCGTTTATGCATTGGAACTTCCTTAAAGATTTGCGGATAGGCCTTTGGGGGTATATATACCTACTTAAGGAATGCGTTTGCTTCGGACGTATGAGTGACGTGCCCGTTTTATCCGCGAAAACATTCGCAAGATAGCGATTGCTTTGAGTTAAAAAAATAAACGAATCGCGGCGCCAGTCAGTCCAGCCGTCCTTCCGAGTTGTTCCGTGCGTCAACGTCCCGTTCGCTCCGAAAGGGATATCCAAACGATTTCAAGGGATTATAAAGTGTCTGTTCTGACCGGAGAATCCTCTTACGTGCAAGTGTGCTTTCGAGAGCTCAGATTAACCCATCGCTCGAAAACAGCTTACGAGTCCATTTCCGTCGTCGCGTTGACATTTCTGTTGTGGTATTCGACCTCGAGGAATGGTTTACCGAGGTCGCCTTCAATTCTGTATATCATAATAATACTCGGCAAGCCAGCATAAGGATGTGTGGCAGGGGCTGACTCCGTTCCAGGCTAGGACAAATATCGTGCACACTATCTTGATGTTAGTTAATAACTTCTGCTGGTTGTACCGTAAATGAAAGGAACCTATTTACAATTAAAACACCTACACATGCAGTACAGCTTTTAGTTTGAAGCTACAGTTCGCTCACACTCGGGCAGGCACTGCGCAAATGTTAAAAAAATGTTTGGCTTCTATTATCTAACATGTTTCCATTTAGTAGCCAGGTTGAATGTCAATAGTGCATGTTTGCTGTGGATTCACCGCCTGCCACACACCCTCGCGGTTGCTTGCAGGGTATTGCGTAGATGTAGATGAGGCTGTGATTACATTGTAACTGTTTCCACTGCCATTGTTCATAAAGGGAAAAAGTGATTTAAAAAAATTATTTTTATAATGCAATAAGTCAATTGCAATTATTGCATTGGTGGAATTCAACTAATCATGAGCATTATTGTTCTACCACCGTTGGTTAGTTCGTGGTACCTGTATGCTATTCTTCATGTCTGTTGGGTTTCTCGTAGTTTCTTTATCAATTCAATCCACGGTTTCTGTATGAACCTCACCTCAAAATCTTTATATCTTCCGCCCGCCTTCATGGCATCCGGAACAGCCATTTTTTTTCTTCCTCTTCCGCTCTTAGTTAGAATTCTGTTCACGCCCTTGTGTTTCTACTACGAATAACGTTAGCTTTTAAAACTTCCGCCATAAATTTCTTTCCTATCTTCTAATTTCCCCGACCGACTTTTTTCTTGTTAAATTCATGCACCTACATTAAATACTTCGTTTGTCTTCCTCTGCATCCAGGGAACGCCTCAATTTTTTTTACTTCCCGTCCCATAACCAAAGAGTCAATGTGTATGCATTTTTTATTGCAACGAAGTTGCACTTACGTAGAAAAATGAACTGGAGACTACTTAAAAGTTTGCTCCGTCAAACGAAGAGAAACTCACAGATATCCACCAAGGAATTCTACTTTC
The DNA here is from genome assembly GCA_933228895.1 of Platycnemis pennipes. Classification (NCBI taxonomy): domain Eukaryota; kingdom Metazoa; phylum Arthropoda; class Insecta; order Odonata; family Platycnemididae; genus Platycnemis; species Platycnemis pennipes. The sequence continues at coordinate 134,322,238 of OW121851.1, forward strand.
AAAGTCACTTTTGGGAGGTTTGAGTGCATTGGAACTTCTAATGTTGTGTTTGTTTGGCTAATATTATGCGAATGAAATTGAAATGAAATATTGGACGGTAAGTAACAATGCAGAATTTACGAATTCTTTAAAATGTTGTGATCAGTGCCGAAGCTGAGGTATTGAGGAAGCATCCGTCAAATGAAATCTTTTCTTGACCGTCGATCGGTTTTGGTCTACAGTATGTGTCACTTCCGTTTGTTCACTCATAGCAGGTCCTTGAGTTCGGGCATTTTCCTAAATTCTTGTGAATTTGACGCACAACATCTCTTCAACGACGCCTGGCGTCCTTTCTGATGCTCTTGGTTCCATGATGGATAAAAAGCTGGTTGACGGTATAGGAACGTGGTTCGTCTCCCAATGCCGCAACTAACGCCTGAGCATTGCGTTCCTTACATCAAAGAGTTGTCTTGCGTGCGCTTCGAGCCCTCCTATTAAACTCTCTCGAAGGCCGCGACCTTGCAGTTAATTTCCCTCGAGGAGGAAAGGGTAGTCGCCCGCTCTTAAAGCACTCCTTCCGGTTCCTTGGCAACGCTGGAAGGGGCGGGGACCATTGGCGGCCTTTGATCTCTCACTCGAATGGGGTTCACTGTTTTGACGATTACTAGCTTCCATTGCCCTTATACTCGAAGTGATCTTTCTGGGAGTAAACACAATGAATTAAATAATGTAGAAGTTGATTCATCAAAAGAGTACTGGGTAAATGTGACGATCATGTAGGAGAAATTAGCTACTTTTCTCCTTTTAGACCTCATTTGGAATGCGCTGCCAGTTTATGGGATCCTTGCGAAAAGGGCCTAAATAACGAACTGGAGCTTGTACAGCGAAGAACGGCAAGATTTGTAAATGAACGGTATGCACGGAAAAAAATATTTTTGTCCTCCGTACAAAAACCCATTTGCTGACTCGGTATTTGTCCTAAAAGCAAAAGTATATGTCACTCTAGCAAACCAATCGTTGGAATAACAAATGCTCAATGGTGGCTGGAGCAAATGGCATTTGTTCCCCTGCGTTTGTCACAACAACAAATGCGTCTGCTAGGCGAGCTATGATCTTGCCAGCGGAAACTCTGAACTAAACAGTTTTGCTGTGTTGTGGGTGAAAGAAAATGTCTGCATTTCTACAGAACTGTTGAAATTAATTCTTAGAGATTTCTTAGTTTGTAATGAAAGTGCATCCGAACGAGATGAGCATATCTGATTATTAACAAAGTTTTCCGAAGTTTTTGCCTACGTATAGTTCGCTAAGAATATGGGTTCCTGAGGTAATGCAAGAAGATCTTCCAAACGAGTGAAAAAAAACAATCAGCTCGGTAAGTTACAGTGCATATATTTAATTTATCTCGAACAACCAAATTCATGAAATATTCTTACACGAAACACTTAAACGAAGCTATAAATCATCATGAACAGAAATATATTCGTTCGTTCCGTATGTCCGTTCCGTTAGTGGGATCGTTCCGTACGTTCCGTTCCGTTCCGTACAGAGCGATCTTATTAGCGGAACGGATGTGCGGAACGAACGAGTGTAGGTATTTCTGTTCATGACGATTAATTGTTTGATAGTGCTGTACATATTATTACCATTTTGGTAGCAAAAGCTGGCAATTGAAATTCTATTTTTATAGCATAAATTACTCCAAAAAGCTACCCATGCTAGCATGTTTTCACATACAATGGCCAATGGAGAGAGGTATGTTGTGCTGAGGTATTCCCTTTAGAGCTGTGGTGTGAAGAGTTGTTGAGGATTATTATATTGAGTATAGTATTATGAGGTAATTGGTTTATTTTCAAATTTATTTTTTGTAAATTACTCTACTTCGGTGAACTTGAATGATTTATTGTTCATATTTTAACTACCTACCTAATGCTTTTCAAACTTTGATGTGACATTGTTATTTATGTACTTGTTGTGCTACTTGATATGATGCTCAGTTAAAGTGTCACCGGTAATTGTTTTATTTTAAAATGTATTGTTTTAAATAACTCTAATGAACTTGAGTGAATGTATTGTGCATATTTTAACTACTTAATGTTTTTCACACTCGTGACCTACCTACCTATGTGACATTTAACGTAAGTTACGTAGTGAATGATATTATGTTTATTGTATATTGAATTATTATAAAAACATGTTGATTTCATTGTTTGTATTTTTCGAATACAATGAAATTAAGCTGAAATATTTGTGTTTCATTTAATCCACTGCCCGCAATAACAATGGCAGCCATTTTGTTAGTCGTACAAAAGATTTGCTGAAAAGTCCCTAGCTGGCGCTGCCAACCGTCCTGCTCGGGTTACAAATGGATTTGCTGGAGGAACAACTTCATAGCGCAAAGACAAATACGTTTGTCGCCCCAACAAATCCTATTTGTTGGTGGAACAGTAGTAATGGTACCGTCAGCCTGTGTAATTTGCCCGGCAAACGAATAGAGACCAGCATTTAGCATTTGCTACGGTAACAATCGGCTTTGCTGTCACTATATTGACAAACGTATTTTGCTGGGATAGCATAGGATAGGTAACCTCAACAAAGTTTTTTTTCTCCGTGTGGCAACTAAAATAGCGGAGCAAGTCTATTAGATGAACTAAAATGGTAATCATTGTCAGACCGTAGGTTGAAATTTAGACTTAATCTCATGAATAAATTCCAAGATAATATTTTCACTGATGACGTTAAAAACATTTTGCGAACCCCAACTTACTATGGTAGACTGGACCATGATCATAAAATTAGAGAAATTGATAGCCGAACTGACAGATTCAAAATGTCCTTATTGCCTCTTGCAATTAGGGATATGAATAGCTGTAAATATGTTCAATAGTATACATATTCAATAGTATACGTAAGTGTATCAACGGATAGCATAAGTAGTCCCATGTTGTTATAAGGACATTAACCTAACTCAACTGACCGCGTGTTTTGTGTATTCATGCTATGCCATTTTTAACCTTTTTTTTCAATTGCTAACTTTAGACTACAATATATATTTATTAATCCTTTTTATGCATGATATGTAATGCCTGTTTGGTGTGAATTCACGCCCTGCCACTCACCTTTATGGTGGCTCGCAGGGTTTTATGTAGATGAAGATGCTGCAACTAAAAGTATGTATTTACCATCAAACGATCTCCTTCACGAAAAGATGAAATGTGAAAGAAATAAAAAGTATGAGAGAACACAGGTCGTTATCGGATGCAATAATCCGGTCAAGAGATAAGGAATTGCTAGATTCCCTTATTATGATTTTCTTTTTAACTTTGGGTCATTTCGTTTTACTTCAATGTCATCGGCCATCGATGGGTACAGCAGAATTGATATCATGAGAGTCTTTATCAGCACATGAGAACTGATGAAAACTCTAACCAAAGACATGAAGGAAGTTGGAGAGCTTGATATGAAGCTTCACGGATCTTAGATTTAGGGTCTTGGGATAGATGAGGAAAGAATATTGGAAGCTCTTGAGATGTGGGTGTGGGATAAAAAGGAAAATGTGCGATGTTCATAAAGGAGGACAAATGTCCTACATCTATTGACTATGTTGCAAGACACCTCGAGAGTGTGGCAGTTGGGGTGTGTTACCTTCAAACATGGATTGCGTATGTACTTGAAACAATGTTCGCAAGCACTATTACTTGGGAGATCGCTATGAGTTTCATGAATTTCTCATGTCTAGATTATTAAAAACGGGCTGTCTTAGGAGAGCGGTTGAAAGAGAATCCGAAACCTTTGAGGTATTCGTTGAAACAGGAATGTTTTGGAAAAGCAGTGCTTGTGAAAGTAGTGGGGGAGGGTTTTAATGCTTGGGGAAGTGGATTCGTGAGGGAGGGAGGAATGGAAGTGGGGGGTGAGGAAATGACGGGCGGCGCTTTTCAATTATCATTCTTCCATTTTTCACGTTGTGTGGCACTTGTTCTCCACTCTCGTTCAACTCGGCGAGTCTTCAAGTGTGCACTTGTATGTACACAAGCAATCCCTGAGAGGGGAAGTCCTCTTGGGGAGGGGGCAACAGGGTAAGTGGGTGCGCTGTTTTCAGGGTGACGTGGATGCAGGGTCAGCCTTTCATTTCGTTTTGTCTCATCTACATCTACATAATACACTGCAAGCCACCACAAGGGTGTGTGGCAGGGGGTGATTGCTCACCAAACATGCACTACATATCATTCATAAAAAAGGAATAGTATTAATATAGTAGACATAACTACACTATTTAAAAAAGATAGAAATTGCAAAGCAAACATGCAAAAACATTCTGTTAGTAGGGTTAGCTTTAAGTACTCATACCAACATGCAGCTACCAATGCTATTCATTGCTACTCTCCGATAGGACATATTTACCGTTATTCGTATCTCTTATTGTGCGAGGGAAAAAGGACATTTTGAATCGGTCAGTTCGGCAATCAATTTCTCTAACTTTATGATTATGGTCCAGTCTGCCATAGTAAGTTGGGGTTCGTAAAATATTTTTAACATCAGCACTGAAAATATTGCCTTGGAATTTGTGGAAGAGATTAAGTCTAAATTTCAACCTGCGATCTGACAATGATTCCCATTTCAATTCATTTAATAGACTGGTTACGCTAATATAATTATCGTATCGTCCCTTTACAAATCTTGCCGATCTTCGCTGCACACGTTCAAGTTCATTACTTAGACCGATTTCATAGGGATCCCATACACTGGCAGCATATTCCAAATGAGGTCTAACAAGGGAAAAGTAGCTGATTTCTCGCACATGATCGTCACATTTACCCAATACTCTTTTAATGAAACCCAGTTTGCGATTCGCTTGACCCATTATTTCACGAATGTGTTTACCCCAGGAAAGATCATTTGTCAGTCTTATTCCAAGATATTTAATGGATTCCACGTTTGTTAATTCATTATTACTTATTTTGTAAGTGGTAGGAGGAGAGCTATTCTTTTTCCAAAAATTCATTACAAGACATTTCTTAAAGTTTAATTCTAACTGCCATGTATCACACCAAGTTTCAGTTGCTTGTAGGTCAATATTTAAATATTCTTTATCGTTTGGGCATAGAATTTCCCTGTACACTACTGCGTCATCGGCAAATAGACGAAGCTTACTTTTTACCACCTTTTGGATATCATTAATGTACAAAAGGAATAGAAGTGGACCTATCACACTACCTTGTGGGACACCCGAAGTGACTTTAATTGCCGGTGAGGAAACACCGTCCAAAACAACCCTTTGAACCCGATCATGCAGAAAATCATTAATCCATGATATAACGTTACTGTCTAACCCATAAGATTTTAATTTCAAAATTAGTTTGCAATGAGAAACCTTGTCAAAAGCCTTCTTGAAGTCGAGAAATATAGCATCCACTGGAATATTATTTTCGCCAGAAACTAAAATATCGTGGGAAAAGAGAGCAAGTTGAGTTTCACACGATCTGCTCTTTCGGAAGCCATGCTGGACATTGGACAATAAATTCTGGCTATCTAGGTGTCCCATGACTGAACTGACAATTATATGTTCTAGGACCTTGCATGAAATGGATGTGAGGGATATAGGTCTGTAGTTAGATGGCTGCTCCCTATCGCCACTTTTAAAAATGGGTGTTACATCGGCTGCTTTCCAGTCCATCGGTACGACGTGTTCGGTCAGGGATTTATTAAATACTATTTCAAGGTAGGGGGAAATTTCGGAGGCTAACTCTCTATATACGCGGGAGGGAATTTGATCAGGGCCAGGAGATTTGTTGGGGCTTATATCTTTAAGTAATTTTTCAATACCATTACAGGAAATGTCAATTGGTTGCATCAACCGCTGAAAGAGGTCAGGTAACACGACAGTCGAATCCCCGGAAGGTGGGTTAAAAACGGTTTGGAAGAAGGAATTTAGCAAGTTAACTTTGTCGAGTGTGTTTGTGGTCATTTCACCCCTATCATTTTTAAGTGAATGGACGGCAGACTTATGGCCTTGCACTTCCCTTACGTACGACCAGAAGACTTTTGGATTTTCTTTCAATTGTTCCCCAAGTGTTTTTCTTTTGAATTCTGCAAATGCATTACAAAGGGCTGTCTTTGCAGTGGATTTTGAAATTTTATAATTTTTAATAATTACATTACGCTCATCAGTGGGCATATGTTTACTAATTCTTTTCATTTTAGCATGACATATTCGCTGCCGTCTCAGGGATTTTCTCACTTCGGCATTGTACCATCTAGGTTCAGTGCTTTCTTTTTTGAATTTACTAGGGATAAATCTGTTGATCCCAGAGCGCATGATATTAATGAACGACTTCCATGAATCGTTGGTACATACCTTTATGGAGGACTTTTTGAAATCGGATAAGGAATCTCTTAAATAAATTTTAAAGTTAGCAAAGTCTGCTCTTTTAAAAATGTAAATCTTTCTTCTTTGTTTAAAATTTTTATCTAAAGATAGCGAGAGTTTTGCAGTTATAACTCTGTGGTCACTGTTTCCATCAACCGTGTCAATCATTGTCACCAATTTGTCATTCTTGGATGCAGCGCGCTCAAGTTTTGGTTGAGATTGTCCATGGAAATGGTGGGTGGGTGTTGAAATTGACCCGAATGCTGTGATTTGCGTCTTCCTTACATTGCCCGTCTGCTCATGGGGGCGTATGGGAAGGGCTGTCACTAAGCCGTAATGGGGGCGTTTACTCGGAACCGAAATCGCAATTTTGTACACGAAATCGTTAGATGGAAACGAAAAACGAATTTTAGTGAAAAAATTAATCTTTTAACCACAACCATTCACTCATAAATCAAAAATTAAAATAAGCTAAAGGTCACCGAAAATGCTGCTGTGATAACATTGACGTCATTTTCCTCCCGTCCTTGACTGCTTTCAGGGGACGGGGAAGGGAGTGGAGGGGGGTTCTTGGAAGGTCTGCTCGCACAGATGCTGTCGAAATCGCTCCCATTGGCCGAGTCAGCTGTGTCCCCCCCTTTGCGATAAGGCGAAGTAGTTTCGCGGGCTTAGTTGTGATTGGACGAAGTAGAAATACGTCAGAGTTTGCACCACACCCACTTTTCCGAAAGGGTTAAAAACATCAGTTTTTCGCCGCTTATAACTCGGGAAATAATTGTCGGATCAGAAAACGGAAAAATACGGGTCCTTTTATTTTACAAACTCTATCAGATTCGGCAATAAAAAAATATGGTAAACGACCCCATTGTTGGTGGTATATCACGATCGACGTCAGATTGGCAACACTGCCATTTTCCAATATGGCGGCACGGCGAACGGTCACTTCTTGAGTTCGAATTTGTCCGAAAACAATATGGTAAACGACCCCATTCACTCGCGCTGTAATCTGTGTCTCTGACTAAGGATACTGAAGACAATCAGCCTCTTCGGAATATATGCCTGCAGGCCACACACCTTTATGGTGGCTTGCAGGGTATTATGTAGGCGTGGATATGTGTTGACATGCCCAAGCAAATGACTGGAGGGAGTATAATAAAGCTAAAGGCATATGTGGGTGAAATATTTATCGAGTGGTCTGTCGCGAATGAACCCTGTCTTAGGATTACTAACTCACCTATTGTAGGGAAATGACTCCCTAATTAATAAAAAATGCCTGTCTTATTAGCAATGTCTTCATTTCTATGTAGCTACTTGCCATTCAGTTGCACGTGGCTCTTATGTCTAACATGTTTCCATGAAGTAGTAGCATTGCATCTCATAGTTACATTCAAGTAGTGAATGTATGGTGATCTTTAACCCCCTGCCACACACTCTCGCGCTGGCTCGCAGGGTATTACGTGTATGTAGATATGTGTTACAATGGTTCTGATACGATTGTGAATTTTACTAAGACAAATTGGGAAATTAAATCTAATTGCTCGCATGAATCTTTCTCATATTGTATTTGTACTGAAGATGTTAGATATATATTAAGAGCACCTGCGTATTATGATAGATTTGACCAGATAAATAAGATTAGAGAGATAGATTGTCGTACCGATAGTTTTATAATGTCATTTTTCCGGCGTACCATTAGACAGCATAAGAGGCAGCATTGCAAAGGGATAGGCAGGTCAATACTTTGCGGGCGCAAAATTTTGACTTGTACCTGACTATGACGTTGATGCGTTGAAACTAGTTGTGTCAAATACATTTTAGTGGAAATATACATAGGTTTTGAATTATTTATTTGGATAGGTAGGTTATGCAAATGTTGTTAGAGTTCTCTTTAGCTGTTACAATTAGTTGCTTGGCATATCTTAGTTGCATGGCCCCAATGGCTTTGTAGCTCATAGTTGCATGAAAATTGTTCCTGTTTGGTGACTTCACGGGCAGCGGTGGTGTAGTGGTTAGCGCGCTCGACTCTCAATCCGAAGGTCGCAGGTTCAAATCCCGGGGGGTCCAAAATTTTAAATTTTGAAAAAAAAATACGGGTTATTTTCTGGAAATTTTGGGAGTCGGCGAGTCCTCAACTACTCGGCTCCACTGGTGAGAGCCAGCATTTTCACCAGAGGTGAAGAATCAGAGGATTGGTCCGGTATATGGTGCCATAGCTTAGGGCGAGAGTCCACGGTCTGAGTATTGCGATGTGGAAGGCAACGAGAAACCACCACATTACCCTCCCTAGAAAATACAGACTTGCATTCAAGTATGACGTGATGGCGTCCTTCCCGGTAAAATATTCCGGAGGTAAAATAGTCCCCCAATCGGATCTCCGGGCGGGGACTACTGGGAAGGGTACACCAGTCAAAGGTGTCAACTGCAGGATAGGGACATGGAACGTGAGATCATTGGGGGTGTGAGGGAAATTGGAGAATTTGAAGATGGAGATGGCCAGACTGGAGTTAGACATCGTAGGAGTGAGCTAGACTAAGTAGACGGGAGTTGACGACTTCTGGAGTGTTGGGTATAGAGTAATATACTCCGGCGATAACCAGAACATTGCACAGGGTGGCGATCGTCAGGGAAAACCGGGAAAACCTGGAATTGTCAGGGAATTGTGGAAATCTGGAAAAGTCAGGGAATAGTCAGGGAATTCTCGTAACAGTCAGGGAGAAACTGGGATAGGAAATTCTCGTTTTTTTTCTGCAATTACGTTTTCTGGGCAGTCTTTCCCGCCCTTTATTCCGAAATATTTCACCAACTAAAACTAATGTCCGTCGCCGAAGTGCATAGAATAAGCCCCTTCAATTTGTTGAAAATTCAGTTGTGAATCTTAGTTATTTAGTTGTGAGTCAGTCGTACAATGTATCCCTTTTGTATATCCTTAATGCGATATTTGCCTAGTAGTGTTAAAATTCATGATCACCGTGTTTTCTGCTAATCACAAGGAATCCGAGGCTACCTATGTTGTTCGGAAGATTTTACCTCGCGTTTTGTGCTACGTGCTTGTAGTTCTAAAAATACGAGACGATGATTACTGAAACGGTAATACAAGTACGATCACACGTGTAAACAAAATCTTACGTAAGTTCATCTTCGATTTCCATGCCCCCCTTCGCGAGACCATATAAAGAGTCCTCCTCCCCTTCCCACCACCTTTCACGCTCGACGTAATTATTGAATGGCCCCCTTAGCTCCCTTTCGAAGCAATTTAGTCAGGTCACAAACCATCTCAAATATGACATTCCTAAATATGACGCTGTCGTTGCTAATTGCCTCCTGTTTTCGCTCGCAGTGGCGCGATTACGTTTTGTTTATACAAATATTTTTTACATTTTTGTTTCCCTTTTACAATCAAGGGATTATGACCACGTTAATCAAATTGTTATTTGCTTCTAAAAGTCACTCGTGCCATCCGATTTTGATCCAGTCCAAGAACTCGGCTTTGGCTTGTATTTTTCGCGCAGCCTAGTGATACCTGTACCGGAGTCCGCCAGTAAATTGGCCATTAACTTTCCCTTCGATGCCTTTTCAGTAATCTTCAACTCCCCAGAACTACCACGACACGCCACCTCTTCTTTGAAGAATTAGACATTGTCAATTTGTAATTTTACCGAAGGAAACATACACGGCCACGGAATACGATGCGCGGCCGCGAAAAATGTATTAAAAGTGTGTACAATTTGTGTGAGGGCTTAACTTGTGAAGGTTTAATATATATATTTTCATTAGGGTGGAGGTTCAATATATTTTTTCATTCTTATAGCTTTTAATGTATTGATTTCAGCTTTTAACATTTTCTGAGTTTTGACGAAAATTTAATTCAGCAGAAAAAAATATTCCGATAATAGGAGACCTTTTGGCGATCGGTCAGGGAAATTGGTAAAGGCATCAGGGAAAAATCAGGGAATTTGAAATTTGGGTATTAGTAGCCACCCTGTTGCAGGAGTTGGATTCATTCTGAAGAAAGAACGGGGAAGAAGAGTGAAGGCATATTGGCAATACCACGAAAGGATAATGCTAATCAATATAGAAGGGGAACCAACACATATAGTAATAGTGCAGGTGTACGTGGATGGAAGAAGCACGACAGACTTCAAGCGTCGAATAGCCCAAGCTAAGACGGCATTCATGGCCAAAAGGCCACTACTATGCTCGAAGAGCATAAGACAACAAGGAAACAAGGAAACAGTACGTGAAAACATTGGTGTGGGCAGTGGCACTCCACGGATCAGAAGCATGGACCATTGGAAAAACTGACCAGAAAAGAATAGAAGAATACGAGGCCTGGAAGGATGCTGAAGATCAAATGGACGGATAGGGTGAGAAACAAGGAGGTATACTGAAGAATTGGAGAAGAAAGAGCACTGTGGAGCACCATACGCCAAAGAAGAACACGGTGGGTTGGCCATGTCATGAGACACAACAATTACGTGGGAAGCATAATGGAGGGAAAAATTGAAGGGAAAGTCCCCAGAGGAAGACGAAGAGACAAGTACTTGGGGCAAGTCAAGAAGGATACGAGGAAGAAGAACCATAGGGAAATGAAGGAACTGGCATGGGATAGGGTGAAGTGGATGGCTGCGGTGTACCAATCCTAGAATTGTAATACTATGTATGTATGTTGATGACTTCACCACCTGCCACACACCCTCGCGGTAGCTCGTCGGGAATGACGTAGATGTAGATGAGAAGCGAGTGGAGAGCTGCATTCGTACCAATATAAGGATTGTTGACTGATGATGACATATCGCGACTAGAGAAATTTTTACTTGTGGCACCAGTGGTGGGGGGCTGAAAAGAACGTTGGGTGACTTGTTTTGCACTCGTGGGTGTTAGCTGCACGTTTATTCCTTTCTACTCTCGTTCCTACCCCCTCCGCTCCCTTCGCTGCAGCATGAATGGGGTGGAAGAGCTGGAGGTCTGTGAGGCGAGCCAATGAATGAGGGTGTAGGGGGGACGAAGAGGTGCCCGCTAGAAGAGGCGCCGGCGTAAATAGAACACGAAAGGATTCGCAGTTTCGCAAGGGATAATGGTCCGCCGTCAGTCGTCCAGGGTAGACAGCGCTCCAGAGGCATTCAAGTCTCCCCCGTTCATCTTGAGACGAGGCTGAAGACATTGCGTGCTCGCCTTAATGGCTCTCGCGAGCGCATTCCACGTCTGCACAGAGAGAGAGAGGAAGAGAGAATTGCTAGCGATTGCGAAGCGCGCAGCGTGAGGTTGTGTGGGTGGGGTAATGCCCTGTCTCCTATACATCTACATCTACACGATACCCTGCAAGCCACCGAGAGGGTGTGTGGCAGGGGGTGAAGATCACCAAGCATGCACTACTAACATGCAAACTAGCAACTATATTGTCTCATGCAACTTGATTGTTAGTATCTACAGTATGTGAGGGGTAAGACATGCATCATGCACTACAAAATACTCTAAAATATTTCCCCTACCTATCCCTTTCCTATGCTGCCTATTCTGTTCTCTTATAGTACGGGGGAAAAATGCCATTTTGAATCTATCGGTACGAAATCTATCTCTCTAATCGTATTTATCTGGTCTAATCTAGCATAATACGCTGGTGTTTTTAATATGTGCCTAACATCTTCAGTAAAGCTATCCGATTGAAATTTCTCTAATAGATTTAATCTGTACTTTAACCTGCGCTCTGATAAAGACTCCCGCCCTAATTATTGTATTAATTCTGATACACTACTCAACTCATCGTAACACCTTTTGACGAACCTAGCTGCTCTACGCTGCACACTGTCTATTTCTATAATCAAACCTAATTCATTAGGATCCCATATACTGGCTGCATACTCAAGGTGGGGCCTAACTAGTGAAAAGTAGCATCGCTCTTTTGTCTTCTGATCACATTAACTTATATTATAATTTGCTATTCACTTGCTATATAGCCTCGTTTTTGACAGTGGGGAACAATCATTTTTTGTATAACTCTTTTACCGAAAAGTTTATTAGGTAAAACGTACTTGGTGAAAATTAGGCTGAATGTCTTACAAATATATGACACTTAAAAATTGTTCGTTTTCGGCAGCTTTAAAACACGACTCCATCGCATGACGTCACGGCTCGGTATCACTATGGGCGTTGTTTATATCTTGTACGTGGAGGTAAGTTGTTTAATGAATGCCTGTCGAAAACGTTTGTTTAATTCTATAAACGAAAGTATTTCGATTTTTTGTTTAAGTAGTGTGGGTCGTAACAACCAAATCGTCCATATATTATGTAATTCGTGTATAGTGCACTTTTTTCACTCCGAAGAATCTCTGCCATGATAAAGCATTCACTCTTTTTCTTGAGGTGAATGCCACCATTAGAGAGTCAACCTATTGCAAATTGTCGGATAGTTGTATTTTAAATCCCTTTTCATTTATTGTTTTGATCTAGAAACAGAAAAACCTGAAAACCATGTATTCGCTTGCCTTCCTCTAAAATAAACGTGTTTTCTCAGCAGTATGGAACCTATACCGGGTAGTGACGTCAGAAGTTCACGTGAAATTCTTCAATTTTCAATAACATGTGATCTATGTGGTCGGAGAAAAAAATTGGGCTTATGTATTAGAATTTGTGAGAAAATTTCGCATCAAGTAGGTACATCATGCATGTTGGTTCTTTAAGCTAACCCAACTACACACAAGTTAAACAAATTCAAAGACCATATTTTCAGTGATGGTGTAAAAAATATTTTGCGGACCCCAACTTACTATGGTAGAGTGGACCATGATCATAAAATTAGAGAAATTGATTGCCGAACTGACAGATCCAAAATGTCCTTTTTTCCTCGTACTATTAGGGATATGAATAACTTTAAGTTGTAAGTAACTTTTTTGAGAAAAAATTAAGTACAGGAAATACTATGAAGCCGAAGATTTTTTGAAGTAAATGATCCAACGTAGAAATAAACTCCCTATCGTATGCTTTTTGTTGCATTGAAATTGATCGCTCCGTTTAGACGATAGAGCTCCTCAAACTGGGGTGTCTTCCTTTTTTTTTACAGACAGTATATTGGTACTATAAGAGAACAGTATAGGCAGCATAGAGAAGTGATTGGAGGGTAAATATTTTAGAATAGTCTGTAGTGCATGATGCATGTATTAATCCCTTAAATATTATTGATACTAACAATCTAGTTGCATTCCCCCTGCCACACACCCTTGTGGTGGCTTGCAGGGTATTATGTAGATAACTACCAGCATGCTCTTGCATGATTGCTTTGCAATCTTTTTTTAGCTTGTGAAGCTTAAGACTAGTATATAATTACTAATCCTTTTAATGCATGATATGTAAAGGATGTTTGGTGTGAATTCACCCCCTGCCACACACCTTTACGGTAGCTTATCAGGGTATTCGTAGATGTAGATTTCATCCCTCTCATCTTTCTTCCTCCCTAAATAATGGTATATCGATTCTTATGTTATTATTGTTGGGGACGTATCAGGGTATTCATAATTTTATTTCACGCCTTTTTTCCGAGGGCCTCTTACGACACGAGATGGCAGCCGTTCTTTCTCGGTAGAAGTTTCGCTTTTGTTCGGCGTCATTGAAATGGACGCCATTCGCAGTTTTAATAACCCAAGGAGGCGGGAAGTGATGTATTGAGGGGAAGAGGCCTTGGGTGGCTGTGTGGGAAGAATGTGAAAGATGGCCAGCGATATGCGCGCCTGGTATTTACGCCCGGCTCGCGATGAATCTGAGAAACTTCTCTTAGACTCAAGCAGGTATCCTTATATCATACGAGACGAATTCAATCAAATTTGGGTCAATTGAATCAGGAAACTCGTGTGTTGTGATTGTTATTAAGGAGAGTCGTTAAATTACAGAACGTTTTATTTTCAGCGTCGTACATGGCATTTTGTGATTCGTGTTTTAGTTTTTTTTTTAACGCTCTGTGGTGAAATATTGTGCGTGTATCTCGGTGTAGTTCTACTTAAAATCGTTGAAAACTTTAAAGATTTTTCTCACAACAGTATTTAACTTCTGTGGTAATTTCTGTTATTTTTATGATGTCTACGCCGTCCACGCTGAAATATTTCATGGTTAACATTGGTTGGAACCATTGCCGTTTCTTCTAATCCTATTAAAATCGCCTGCGATTGGTCGACCAAGAATTGAGAGAAAAGATCTATTAATGTCCTCCTCGTTCCCCTTGTCCACATAGGACACCCGGTTATACGTTCCTCAGAGGGTGGCTTTTTCCAGTAAAATAATGTACTGAAGTTCACATCTACATATACCATCTGTGAACGTACCCGATTTTGAATTTTCCTCCTCGACAGCGCCATTTTCATTCACCAGAATCTCTTTTCATAATCATCGGTCAACAATCCTCGGATCGGTTTGACGCAGCCCTCCACTCGATTCTTCTATCGGCAAATGTCTTCATATTAACGTAATTTCTCTCTTTTAAATATTTTAAAACGTTCGAATCCCGTCTCGGGTATGGATTTCGTATTTATCTTAGGTTTAACTGGAAGGCAGACGGTGTTACACACCACCGCAGCTGGAGCAGCGAAAAAGAGCTAAAAATATTCTGCGAAAAGTATGGATATTCGGGCTTTGTTCAACTGTTTCGTCGGAGTAAAGTTGATTGAAGAGGCTTCGTGCTGTGGATGATTATAACGCTATTTAGTGAAATCCCATTATGAAAAGTGTTTCAGTGTTACGAGTTCAATAGAAAAACTAGAATGGGAAACACTATCAGAATGGAGGTTAAAATTTAGGCTGAACCTTTTGAGTAAATTCGAAGCTGATTTATTTACAGATGACGTCAGATATATATTAAGAACCCCTGGGTATTATGCTAGGTTTTATCAGATAAACAAGATTAGAGACATAGATTGTCCTACCGGTAGATTTAAAATGATATGTTTCCTGCGTACCTACCATAAGAGAATGCAATAGGTAGCATAGCAAAGGGATAAGTTGTTAAAAATTGTTGGATTGGCCTGTAGTGCATAAAGCATGTTTCAATATTACTAATATATGTATGCTAGGGAAATACAGAATAATATATTTGGGGAAAAACTTTCTAACCAATAATCACTTCATATTTATAAACACTAATCATCTAATTGCTCGTGATTCCTATACCATCAAAATAGTATTTGGTAAATGTAACGAACATGTACGAGAAATCAGCTACTTTTCTCTTGTTAGACCTCATTTGGAATATGCTGCCAGTGTATGGGATCCCTACGAAATCGGTCTAAATAATGAACTTGAACGTGTGCAGCGAATATCGGCAAGATTTTTAAAGGGACGGTACGATAACTATATTAGCGTAACCAGTGTATTAGATGAACTAAAATGGGAATGATTGTCAGATCGTAGGTTGAAATTTAGACTCAACACTAAAGTGCAAAACAATATTTTCACTGATGACGTTAAAAATATTTTACGAACTTCAACATACTATGGTAGACTGGACCATTATCATAAAATTAGAGAAATTGATTCTAGAACTGGCTTATACGAAATTTCCTTCTTCCCTCGTAAAATCAGGGATATGAATAGCATGTAATTATATCAGATAGAATATAAATAAAGTGTATCAAGAAATAACATTGGTATTTGCATGTTGATACAAGGACTTTAAGCTAACCAAACTAACTGCAGGTTAATGCATGCTGCCTCTGCTATTTTTATCTTTTTTTTAACTGTGAAGTTTAGACTAGAATATAATGACTAATACTTTAATGCATGTTTGGTGTGAATTCACCCCCTGCCACACACCTTTATGGTTACTTGCAGGTCATTGTGTAGATGTAGATCCAGATGAATCTGTCCCCCTAATCAATATCGAGGCTAGTGATGTGTGGAAATTGTTCATCATTTTCAGGTGGGATCATATTGCGTCTTGACATTTTAAGCTTCTTCCCGATTGAAATTAAAGTGTTCAAAGAATTTTATTGCACCGTATGGCTAATCTCTCTCATACGGCACGCTTTTGGCAGTATGGCTCTGAAACATATCACGTTTTCATGTACCATATAAATTTGAGATGTTTTTATAGAGATTAAATTAGTTAAACGAGACACTCCTTGAATTTAATTGCGTTCCTGTATTTTTAGGAGTGATTAGGACCCCGTTCCGTTTCGATTGTGTCCAGATGCAACGCAGCATTTCCTTGCCACCATCTAAAAATCAAAATCGTAAGGCCACCGCCTCTCACAAGGAGTCAAACGCCTTCTTCGCGACCGCCAGGCGCCTTCGGAAGAACTCTCTAAGTCGTTGGATCAGTGGGACGTCGTGGCATTGTTGGGAGTCCCAAGACATCGCGTGGGTTGCCCGAGTGCTGACGTTCACAAGGCGTACGAATTCCCGAAGACTTCCGGCTGTGTCTTATTGTTAGAATTCGGCTCCTACCCGAACGGAAAATCAAGGCGTCCATTTCAAGAGGGAATTACTTCCCAACTGAATTATAACTAAGTAATATTTCTGCTTGTAATTCCTCATGTACCATTTTTGGAACTTAAAACGTATCCACGAACATAAAGAAGTATTTTAAACTTAGTGTTCCGGGGGAATGGGGAAGAGAAAATTGATTGTTATGGTAATTGAGGAAGAATTTCGGGGATAAATTGGAGAAAAGATGAGCCTGATGAGATTCGCTCTGGCAAAATGTTCGGACCACCTTATGTGACACATTTTGCGTTTTTAGAAAAACGATGGAAGATATGTCGCAGAAAGCGTGCGTCGGTGGAAATTCGGAAACGAATACGAGCCAAAGTAATGGGACATATCTTAAGGACTCGCCGGTCTCCTCAAGCTCTACATCTAAACCGTGCAAGTCACCATTAGGGTGTGTGGCAGGAGATGAATTAACACCAATCTTGCGTTAAAATATGGATTAGTAATTATTATAGTATAAACTTCACAATTTGAAAAAGATCGCAAAGCAAGCATGCAAGAACATGCTGTTAGTTTGGCTAGCTTCTTCCTTATAACAGCGTACGATTTCTTATACCAATTTTGTGATTTAGTTTCAGTCTACCACAGTAAGTTGGAGTTCGCAAAATATTTTGAACGTCATCAGTGAAAAAATTGCCTTGGAATTTATGTAAGAGGTTCAAGTCTAAATTTCAAAGTACTGTCTGATAATGATTCACATTTTAGTTCACCTAATAGATTGGTTGCGCCCTACTAAGCCCTGGTAAGTCCTGAGAAGAAGAAGGAATGAAAATTGGAGCAAAGGAAGTCTTATAGAGCGTGTGAAAGAGAAGAATTTCGTAAAGATGAAGAGGATATCCGATAGAAAAATCGAGTGGGAAGATTCGTCAAACCTTTCTTAGGAATGATGACCTTTGCGATGAATACTAATCGTTTCCTCTTATTCTCTCCGATATTTGGAATCGGGTCTTCGCATATCCTTCTTCCTCGCCGAAGGACTTCCGGGGTGTCAGCTAAGATTCAGATGAGCATCCAAATTGGATGGGAGCGGTGAATTTCCCGAAATTTGGTTCCTAACCTTTCTTAATGCTATGTTTGCTATTGGCGAAAAGGGTATGCTCCATTTCATAAATGTGCAGCGTAGAGCAGCTAGGTTCGTTAAAAGATGTTACGATGGGTTGAGTAGTGTATCAGAATTAATACAAGAATTAGGGTGGGAATCATTATCAGAGTGTAGGTTAAAGTACAGATTAAATATATTAGAGAAATTTCAATCCGATAGCTTTACTGAAGATGTCAGGCATATATTAAAAGCACCAGCGTATTATACTAGATTCGATCAGATAAATAAGATTAGAGAGATAGATTGTCGTACTGATAGATTCAAAACGTCATTTTTCCCCCGGACTATAACAGAATAGGCAGCATAGCAAAGGGATAGGTAGAGGAAATATTTTAGAGTATTCTGAAGTGCATGATGTGCTGAATGCATGTAATTACTCCTTAAATACTATATATACTAACAATCTAATTGCATGAGACCCTATAGTAGCTTGTTTGCACGTGAGTAGTGCTGCCTGGTGATCTTCACTCCCTGCCACACACCCTCGCGGAGGCTTGCAGGGTATCGTGTAGATCTAGATGTATTAATTCCTTAAATACTATAGATACTAACAATCTAGTTGCATGAGACCTTATAGTTGCTTGTTTGCATGTCAATAGTGCATTCTTGGTGATCTTCACCCCTTGCTACACACCCTCGCGGTGGCTTGCAGTGTATCGCATAGATGTAGATGAATATTTATCTGGAATCAGGCTGATGAACTACGTATTTCTCTGCTTCTGGAAAATCATCTCTGAATTGAGCGGAAATCGGCGATCTGTCGCATTTGGAAAGTTACAAACCTATTGAACAGACTTTTTTTTTGCTCATCCACAGTGTATTCGTGAATATTCATGAATACCAGGAGTGACTCATTGCTTCGATAACCGGTTTCTCTGAGTCTTTATATTTGCACACTTCTGCCCTTTGGGTGACTCCATTTAACTGAAGGGAAATGATTCGGAAGGTATTTTGAGCTGGAAAAATGGCAGTCCTTAAAGCTGAATCACGGTTTGAATCAAGGTTTCTCACAGCAAACTAATTTTGAAGTTAAAATCTTATGGGTTAGACAGTAACATTATATCATGGATTAATGATTTTCTGCATGATCGGGTTCAAAGGGTTGTTTTGGACGGTGTTTCCTCACCGGCAATTAAAGTCACTTCCGGTGTCCCACAAGGTAGTGTGATAGGTCCACTCCTATTCCTTTTGTATATTAATGATATCCAAAAGGTGGTAAAAAGTAAGCTTCGTCTATTTGCCGATGACGCAGTAGTGTACAGGGAAATTCTATGCCCGAACGATAAAGAATATTTAAATATTGACCTACAAGCAATTGAAACTTGGTGTGATACATGGCAGTTAGAATTAAACTTTAAGAAATGTCTTGTAATGAATTTTTGGAAAAAGAATAGCTCTCCTCCTACCACTTACAAAATAAGTAATAATGAATTAACAAACGTGGAATCCATTAAATATCTTGGAATAAGACTGACAAATGATCTTTCCTGGGGTAAACACATTCGTGAAATAATTGGTCAAGCGAATCGCAAACTGGGTTTCATTAAAAGAGTATTGGGTAAATGTGACGATCATGTACGAGAAATCAGCTACTTTTCCCTTGTTAGACCTCATTTGGAATATGCTGCCAGTGTATGGGATCCCTACGAAATCGGTCTAAGTAATGAACTTGAACGTGTGCAGCGAAGATCGGCAAGATTTGTAAAGGGACGATACGATAATTATATTAGCGTAACCAGTCTATTAAATGAATTGAAATGGGAATCATTGTCAGATCGCAGGTTGAAATTTAGACTTAATCTCTTCCACAAATTCCAAGGCAACATTTTCAGTGATGATGTTAAAAATATTTTACGAACCCCAACTTACTATGGCAGACTGGACCATAATCATAAAGTTAGAGAAATTGATTGCCGAACTGACCGATTCAAAATGTCCTTTTTCCCTCGCACAATAAGAGATACGAATAACGGTAAATATGTCCTATCGGAGAGTAGCAATGAATAGCATTGGTAGCTGCATGTTGGTATGAGTACTTAAAGCTAACCCTACTAACAGAATGTTTTTGCATGTTTGCTTTGCAATTTCTATCTTTTTTAAATAGTGTAGTTCTGACTACTATATTAATACTATTCCTTTTTTATGCATGATATGTAGTGCATGTTTGGTGAGCAATCACCCCCTGCCACACACCCTTGTGGTGGCTTGCAGGGTATTATGTAGATGTAGATGTAGATCACCAATTCACAAAAATGAGTCCTTTTTTTCACTTCAACAAATAAGCTGTCCATTTCTGCATAAACTGGCCATGTTTAATTTGCTAGTTTCTTCGTCGTATTACGTTAAATCCCCAGTTCACGAATAACTGAAAGGAAAAAAATAATTTATGGTTCTTTCCATGCTTGTTTTCTTTTTTTTCTGATGCAACAGTAATTTAATCCAGGAAAGAAAATGTTTCCATTCAGACACCTCAATGGGACGAACGGACTTAAGTTATAAACGTAGAAATCTCCACTGACGTGCTAAATGGCATTCATTGAAATCTCATCCGGGCTTGAGAATGCCTGTAGCCATCTTGGCAGTCCCGTAGGATCTGTAAAGCCCATCTCCTTTCCTTCCCTTGGTGGCGCCGGCGCCAAGGGTCGTGCTGGCGAGAATCGCTTCTGCTACCATTGAGACCGTTTCCGCGCCATAAAATGAATCGATCCATTGCAGTCAGCGGCTCCCGATGCTTAAGAGAATCTTTATTCTCTCTCATCTTCCAAGTTTAATAGCCTCGTGCGATACTGAAAAAAGGGCGTTAACGGTGGTAACTGGTTGTCATGGACTATTTCGATAAGTTATTGGCAGTTTTATGAAGAAATAATGTTTAAAGGAACGCGTCGTTGTATAATATTCCCTCTTTAATCCTAATTTCTGTGTCATCATTCTCAGTATGTATCCAAGTTTAAATATTTCATCTATGTAATGTTGATAATAAAGGAAAGAGTAGAGTAGCTGCGACTCCTCGGGATAGTAATGTGGTGGTATCCCTTTGCTTTCCACATCGCAGTACCACAGCCGTTACAGTAAATGTTACCACGCCTGTAGTGAAATGAGTGTCGCTGTACCGACCACTGTGGTCTCCACCTTCACTCATGTGAAGAAGAGCTGCTGCCCTCTCCTCCGGGTGATGGGAAGCGTAACTGTTGGCGGCCTCCATCGCCAAGTGACGGCATCTTCACAGGTTCTGTATTATTTTAGGCCTACCTTACCCAAGGATAGACCAATACGCCCTCAGAATGCCGTCGCTTTTTGTCCACGACTGCTTATTCGACGAGTAAACTCGCTTATCTCGCAGCTAACCTCTATATCTAGAGGTCGACACACCATCCGCAACCCAGTGGACGCACTCGGTGGCTTTAAGCTCAGCCGCGATTTGAGTGGAGGGCTGCGTCAAACCAATCCTATGATTGTTGACCCTTGATGATGATGTAATGTTATGTGAGCACATTAAGCACTTTATTATAATGGTTCTGTTTCAGTGTAGCCTGAGATGTGGATTCTTCAGGATCTAATTAATTTACGCAAATGGAATGGATTTGTACTTGGATATGATGGAGTACTGATCAAAGCTCTTCGAACTCCTTCCTGCCCCTAAATGAGCTAGCATATGTTTAATTTTATTTTGGATATTATGTTTGAACATAGTAATTTTGGGCCCGGCTAGACTGGGCAGTAATCACAAAATTAGAGAAATTCAATGCCGAGCTCACAGTTTCAAAATGCCCTTCTTTCATCGTACAATTAGGGATATGAATAACTGTAAATATATCCAATAGCATAAATACGAGTGTATCAATGGATAGAAAAGGTAGGTGCATTTGGTATAAGGACTTAGCGCTAACCCAATTATCAGGATGTTTTTGAATACTTGATTTGCTATTTTTTATCCTCTTTAAAAATTGAAGGTTAGACTAGTATATTATAACTGATCCTTTTTTATGCATGTTTGGGTTAATTCATCTCCTGCCACACACCTTTATGGTGGCTTGCAGAGTATTCTGTAGATGTAGACGTATTCTTGATACTAGCTATGGTTAAAAGTAAACGTGATCTTTGACTGGGGGAGTTCTTTGAGATCTTCACTGGAAAGTTAGATTGACATGAAGAGTTCAGGGAGTTTCTCGAGACTCTTGTGGCTTCATCTACATCTACATCTACATAATACCCTGCAAGCCACCACAAGGGTGTGTGGCAGGGGGTGATTGCTCACCAAACATGCACTACATATCATGCATAAAAAAGGAATAGTATTAATATAGTAGTCAGAACTACACTATTTAAAAAAGATAGAAATTGCAAAGCAAGCATGCAAAAATATTCTGTTAGTAGGGTTAGCTTTAAGTACTCATACCAACATGCAGCTACCAATGCTATTCATTGCTACTCTCCGATAGGACATATTTACCGTTATTCGTATCTCTTATTGTGCGAGGGAAAAAGGACATTTTGAATCGGTCAGTTCGGCAATCAATTTCTCTAACTTTATGATTATGGTCCAGTCTGCCATAGTAAGTTGGGGTTCGTAAAATATTTTTAACATCATCACTGAAAATATTGCCTTGCAATTTGTGGAAGAGATTAAGTCTAAATTTCAACCTGCGATCTGACAATGATTCCCATTTCAATTCATTTAATAGACTGGTTACGCTAATATAATTATCGTATCGTCCCTTTACAAATCTTGCCGATCTTCGCTGAACACGTTCAAGTTCATTACTTAGACCGATTTCGTAGGGATCCCATACACTGGCAGCATATTCCAAATGAGGTCTAACAAGGGAAAAGTAGCTGATTTCTCGTACATGATCGTCACATTTACCCAATACTCTTTTAATGAAACCCAGTTTGCGATTCGCTTGACCCATTATTTCAGGAATGTGTTTACCCCAGGAAAGATCCTTCCTGTGGCCTAAATGTCGACCGAAAAGTAACGATTGATGTGAGCTGGTCTTCCCTCTAACATCGATGTCTATATAGCCATTAACGTTATCGAAGGGACGGTGGGACGGGTAGGGACAACCTTGCGTTATCTGGAAGTACTTGAGAATGTTTCCGCGCGTTATACTGTAGGTAAGTGGATATGCGCGCTATCTTATCCCACGGTGAGAGATAAGATAGTGTGCTTATTTACGAATGATCTTATCATCTAATGCAATGTACCTCACAAGTGTAAGTAGATCGAACTTCACCCAATGCGTCGTTACTTCCATCTGTTGTGGGAGTGAATGTGTACTTGGCCCACATTCTATGCAATCATTGCCTGCAACCTCCATTTATCTTGCACTATGACAGTTTAACGTGTGGAATGCCGGCCAGGGTTGCTAGTTGGGTGTGTATGCCTAGGGATTCAGATTATTATTCAGTTTGGTTGTGCGATATGGTATATCTTTAAAGGCCGTTGTACACGGTACAATTTATTGTACAAGATCTTGTACCATAAATTGAGCGGCGAGATTTGACCAAGAAATTTTACAAGAAGTTGGTTCACGGTCGTGGATCAAAGATTTTCATGCAATTTGTGCGCCAATAACATACTCAGATATCGTCTTCTGTCGAACAGCTGAATCACGATATCCGATGTCGATAGTATTTTGAAAATACTGCCATAGTTACAGGGCTACAATGATTTGATACCATTAATCCTAGCATTAGTAAAATGAAATTATACGATTGGTTCCTTGAACTCTTTCATCGGCTCATGAAACCCATCATTAATCTTCCATACATCATGTTTTAGCTTGTTGCATATATTTATTTTTGGTTCAATAACGTCATCATAATTTCATTGAGGTTTAATGTTAGCCAGTGTGTCCAACTCATCTTTTGAGAAATAGAACACTCCTGACGCGACCGACGAATATCACAATATGGAATCAACAAAGAATATCATAATATGGAAGCAACAAAGAATATCACGATTAGTACAACAAAAATGGAAGTTTCGCCACGCTTATAGGAATAAAAGTGATCGCAAACAAAACACCAACCTTACGAATACTAAACGAACGCATCAATACCGTCACATGTCATGCGCAGAAGCTACGGAGTGGATCTTTGACGGTTTCATCCAATAATATAGAGCATGATCTAATTTATTGTACAAGAAATTGTACCGTGTACAACGGCCTTAGCAATAGGAATTCCTCAAATGCTAATTCCACTAGACCGGTGTATAATGCGACAATAGTTGAATTTATATCGTGGGTGAACATGCTTTCGTGTCGATGGTGTGCGGCAGGGGGTATCGCCGAACATGCACTACTTACGTGATCTAAAGTTTTCTTTGTTTAAGGTCATGAGTTTAAGAAAAATGTACCTAAGGAGAGATTTATATAAATATCATGCGAAACTCATTATCAGTTCTACTTTTCATTCAACATGCAAAGAAAATTTAATAAGTACCACAGACATGCTCTATGCTTATTAGTTTTTCATGCAGGAATCCATCCAAATCAAGAAAAAAATCCATCACAATTTTATCTCTGTTTGTTTAACTAAGCCATATTCACTAGTGTGTGCTATTTAATTTGCAATATAAGGTAACTTTATTTTACGAAGGCATCATGCTGTGAAAAATCTTGATGTTCCCACGATCACGAATTATTTGGGGAAAGAACAAATATTTTAACCTGTCTTCGGTGTATTGTATTTCTTTTATCTTTGTGGTTCTCTCTACCAATGTAATGTGGGACAATTACAATTAGCATAGCCTCATAGGTAGCCTCCTTGTCTACCTTGTCGTATTTTTGTAAGTCTTAGTCTTGCTAGCTGTCTTTAACGTTTAAAGGTTCTCCCATCCCATTGTTTATCTGCATTTACGAAATACCCTGCAATCCACCGTGAGGGTGTGTGACAGGGGGTGAAGATTACAAAATATGGACTATTGACATACAACTAGGCCACTTCATGGAAACATCTATCTACATCTACATCTACATAATACCCTGCAAGCCACCACAAGGGTGTGTGGCAGGGGGTGATTGCTCACCAAACATGCACTACATATCATGCATAAAAAAGGAATAGTATTAATATAGGTATTAATATAGTATTACTATAACATGTTAGGTACTAGGGTGGAACGCAGCTAGATGGTTAGTATCTACACAGTAATAAAAGGATTCATCTACATCTACATAATACCCTGCAAGCCACCACAATGGTGTGTGGCAGGGGGTGATTTCTCACCAAACATGCACTACATATCATGCATAAAAAAGGAATAGTATTAATATAGTAGTCAGAACTACACTATTTAAAAAAGATAGAAATTGCAAAGCATACATGCAAAAACATTCTGTTAGTAGGGTTAGCTTTAAGTACTCATACCAACATGCAGCTACCAATGCTATTCATTGCTACTCTCCGATAGGACATATTTACCGTTATTCGTATCTCTTATTGTGCGAGGGAAAAAGGACATTTTGAATCGGTCAGTTCGGCAATCAATTTCTCTAACTTTATGATTATGGTCCAGTCTGCCATAGTAAGTTGGGGTTCGTAAAATATTTTTAACATCATTACTGAAAATATTGCCTTGGAATTTGTGGAAGAGATTAAGTCTAAATTTCAACCTGCGATCTGACAATGATTCCCAATTTAATTCATTTAATAGACTGGTTACGCTAATATAATTATCGTACCGTCCCTTTACAAATCTTGCCGATCTTCGCTGCACACGTTCGAGTTCATTACTTAGACCGATTTCGTAGGGATCCCATACACTGGCAGCATATTCCAAATGAGGTCTAACAAGGGAAAAGTAGCTGATTTCACGTACATGATCGTCACATTTACCCAATACTCTTTTAATGAAACCCAGTTTGCGATTCGCTTGACCCATTATTTCACGAATGTGTTTACCCCAGGAAAGATCATTTGTCAAAATTATTGGTTATAATGGCATTTATCGAAATATATTTATCTGTGTTTACCTACCATGCATGGGTTAGTAATGTTAATACATGCATCATGTTCTACAGACAACTCTAACAGTATTGCACCTATCTATGCTGCCTACCCTTTGCTATGCCGCCTTTTGTGTTCTCTTATAGCACGGTGGAAAAATGACGTTTTGAATCTATCAGTACCACAATCCGTAACTTTAATCTTATTTATCTTGTAATCTTAATTATTGTGACAAGCATCAAAGTTACATGTTAATATGTGTTACATCTACACGATACCCTGCAAGCCACCGCGAGGGTGTGTGGCAGGGGGTGAAGATCACCAAGCATGCACTACTAACATGCTAATAAGCAACTATAGGGTCTCATGCAACTACATAGTTAGAATCTACGGTATTTAAGGGGTTAATACATGCACCATGCACTACAGACTACGCTAAAATATTTCACCTACCTATCCCTCTGCTATGCTGCCTATTCTGTTCTCGTATGGTACGGGGGAAAAATGCCATTTTGAATCAATCGGTACGACAATCTATCTATTTAATCTTATTTATCTGGTCGAATCTAGCATAATACGTTGGTTCTTTTTTAGTTTAGTGTTTAGTATTCATCTACATCTACATAATACCTTGCAAGCCACGACAAGGGTGTGTGGCAGGGGGTGATTGCTCACCAAACATGCACTACATCAATGTAACAATGTATTAGGCTGGCCGAGACTCAATGCTCCGACCTGGAACACCTATGATTGCAGATTCGAACGCCGTATCGTGAATGGATTTTTTACTGCATGAACAAATGGGCACCACAACATCCAAGTTTACTACTACAACGTGCGTTGGCAGAGTTGAGGGTTATTATCGCAAGTTGGTACCATCTGCAAGTTTATCATGGCACCTACCTATCCAATTAAGATGACACTATTTTACTATCTTTAATACATTGGGGGTAGAGAAATATGTGTGTGGTAACATATCACTCTGACCTTTTCTCGTTGTGCATTCGTGACGAATGGATCGCAAATATGCCAGAGTTTCTAAATATATTTCCGACGTTATCGAGAAACCAATTGGCTTCAATTACATTAGTGTACTAAATAATTAACCTAATTAACTAAGTTAATTAACCTACTTTTTATCTCATTTGTTAGAATTTAGAGACAATTCATATACTAATTCTTGTGTTTTTTTCCTAGGTAAGAACTTCCCTCGAGTGATTCTTCGACAGACTATTGGGTCATTCATTTCTGAGTGAGTACATACATTGCTGGTTACAACTGCGTGTAGATTTATCTGCATTGAGGACCGGTTTTCCAAGCTCCACTTGTGGTTGTATTAAGAACTGCAGTTTATATGGTCCTGTCAGTGATAATATGATGATCCTTTAATCTTTGTGTTTGGCTGATATACGTAGTAAAGCAGCTGAAGGTTTTCTTGTACCATCTCTATGCTACAGTGATATAAAAGACTCACAACCTACTTGTATCATCATCATCGATAAACAATCCTATGATTGGTTTGACGCAGCCCTACACTCGATTCTTCTATCGGCCAACCTCTTCATATTGACGTAATCCTTCTCTTTTACATCCTTCACAACTTGTTCTATACTTCTCATTCCCGGCCTGCCTTTTCCACTCTTCCCGTTAGCTTTTCCCTCGATGATTGTCTTCATCAGGCCATCGTGTCTTAAGGTATGGCAGTTTCAGCGAGTAACTCTGTTAATGTTTTCGCGGCTAGCTCGCGAGCTTTGAATTTATTCGACCTATTGTTGTTTCCTAGTTGGTCCTGGCTCCTTTTCTCCTACATTAGTGTGCTTTTTATTGATCTTATATCTGGCAATTTTTCCTTACATATTTCATCTACATCATCTGCATCTACATAATACCCTGCAAGCCACCATAATGGTGTGTAGTAGGGAGTGAACTCTCACCAAACATGATTTCCATATCATGCATAAAAAAGGATCAGTAATAATATACTAGTCTAAACTTCAATTAAAAAAAAAGATAAAATACGGCAAAGCAAGCATGCAATATTATGCTGTTAGTTGGATTAGCTAACCATTTATACATAGGATATATTTACCTTTATTCATATCCCTAATTGTACGAGGAAAAAAGGACATTTTGAGTCTTTCAGTTCGGCAGTCAATTTCTTCTCTAATTTTGTGATTATGATCCCGTCTACCATAGTAATTTGGTGTTCGCAAAATATTTTTAACGTAATCTGTGAAAATATTTTCCTGGAATCGATTTAAAATTTTAAGTCTAATTTTCAACCAACGATCTGACAATGATTCCCATTTTAATTCATTTAATAGGATTTAATTAGCATTTAATTTTTCCCAGTTTCTTCTTTAAATCTCCTTCATTTTCTGCCATGACTGCTATATCGTCGGCGAATCGCAGCATGCTGCTTTTCTTCCCATGAATATTCACTCCCTAAGACTTTAACTCCCTATCTTCTCGTACTTCATGGATGGTTTTCTCGATTTATGCATTGAACAATATGTGAATCGGAACACACCCCTGTCTCACTCCTATCTCAATTCTTGTATATGTGTGGAAGATAGTTTTACTTATCTACCATTGTAACCGTTTCCCTGATTTTCGATTCTTAAAGACTGCAGTGGTTCCCTTTGGTCAATTTTTCGCTTTTTCGGTAAACCCCGTCGCTGTAACGGATTTTTCATTTCCATCGCCATTTCTTTTCGTCCGCCTCTATGCATTGCTTTTCGTTATTTATATGGAAGCGGTATGATTCCAAGGTAAGGTGGTGTTATACCGTCTATTTTTGGAGGTGGGTAACTAGTAATTTTCCTCCTTCGGAAGCGTCTTATTCAATTGAAGATAGCTTCACTGGACGGCCCGTTACGTGTTCTCTTACGAAGATTTTTCTCTCCATCTCTCTCTCTCTCTCTCTCCTGTCGCGTATAATATCACCAATTTCCTCTCAAAACCGGTTTCTCCAGTCTCCTCTTGACGCCGCGGAGGCGTTCGAAATCCTTTTTCCGCTGAATCTCCTGGAAACTGGACAATATGACGACTACGCTGGTTTCATTCAATTCCAGTCTCCATGCTGCTTGCGGGCCTTCCCAGGCTCGACTTTTCCGTTGAGTGAGGGCGTGTGCCTATTCCTTCGAATAATGATTCGTTTTCGTTGAAAATAATACGAATTTTTGTATCCTTGGAACGTGAAAGAGTCGTACGTACTTGCTGCTCCGTCTCATTCTTTGCTGGCCAATATTGGTTCGTGAGACTTGCCTTGGTGTTATTATTTGTGATTCCGCTCTTCATCCACCCGTGATGTTTACTCCAATCGCTCCCAGCATTGGATCACTATGAAATATGTGCAATACGCGAATACTCGAATACCTCGAATCCTAGAAAGTAATTAGAAATCGAGACTTCGGATAAATCTGCTTAAATAATTCGATATTCGAGATCACGAATAATTATGCTAGTTACGCTCTATTTTGCGTGTTGATGAACTACACCTTTTTATTCATAACTGGTCAGGACATGGTGTGTTAACACTTTCTGATCACATATTAAGGTTTATAAAAGTGAACGTGTTCAACAGTCCACAATGGGGTCGTTTACCATATTTTTTTATCGCCGAATCTGATAGAGTTTGTAAAATAAAAAGACGTATTTTTCCGTTTTTTGATCCGTCAATTATTTCTCGAGTTGTAAGCGGCGAAGACTTGATGTTTTTAACCCTTTCGGAAAAGTGGGTGTGGTGCAACCTCTGACGTATAATGACTTCGTCCAATCACAACTGAGCCCACGAAGCTACTTTGCCTTATTGCAATGGGGGGGGGGCGCATAGCTGACTCTGCCAATAGGAGCAGTTTCGACGATCTGTGAGAGCAGACCTTCCGAGAACCCCCTCCACTCCCTTCCCTTCCCCTAAAAGCAGTCAAGGACGGGAGGAAAATTACATCAATGGTATCAAAGCTGCTTCTTCGGTGGGCGTCACCTTTTGCTCTTTTTTATTTTTGAATTATGAGTGAATGGTTGTGGTTTAAAGATTAATTTTGTCACTAAAATTCTTTTTTGTTTCCATCTAACGATTTCGTTTACAAAATTGCGATTTCGGTTCCGAGTATACGCCCCCATTCGTAGAAAACATATTTTATCATATATTTGACATTTTAAAACCAGAATTAATTTTTAAAATTTAATCTACCTGTAGCTTTTTACTTCAAAAGGCTAGAAATTAATTAGCAGAATAACATTTAGATATCAGTTTCAATTCTAGTATTCTAGGCATTCGAAATTCGAGATATTCGAGTCATGATTTAATATAATCGAATTCGAGAAATCTACCATTCGACCCATCTCTAATTAAAACCATTTATGAATTTCATATTATATCACATCATTTTAAAGGCTCCATCATTCATGTTTAGTTCGGTTTAGCGTACGTCCTTCGATGAATTAGATGAAATATATAATAAAGCGCCCTTTAACCTTGAATTGAGAACATTTTTATACATTATATGATACCCGTAAATTCTAATTCCCGCTAAAAATCTTTATCAATATGTACTTCCTAGGGCATGGCGATAACAGGAAAGAAGCTTCTATTTTAGGAAAGTGGAATTATTAACTATAGTTTTTCTTTTTCGTTATTTTGGGCCAAATTATGAGGTGATAGATTTTGTTATCGCCATCACCTTGCCTCCTCCAGCGATTGGTGTTAACGGCGCATTGTTTCCTCAAAGATTCAGCCTACCTTAATGCGATATTTGGTCCGTAAGATATCTTGACAGATCATCTTAGATTGCATTCTTATAATCGTGGTCATTTGTCATTAAAGAGGTATCATTCACGCGGCATATCGGGTAGTTTTTTCTCAATCGGGTGACGAAAGTGCATTACAACTGCTGACGGTCATTACTGGGTGTGACATAGATAGTTGTATCCACTAGAACGTTTGAAATAATGCCCATGTTTGGCGTGAAATTTCTGCGTACCAACTGTATGATTATGTACCCAGCTATTACGTGCGTATTATTAGTGAAGGAATGCTATTGAAATGTGATGTAGCTCATGGCAAAGGGAATGGGGGCGTTTACTCGGAACCGAAATCGCAATTTTGTACACGAAATCTTTAGATGGAGACGAAAAATGAATTTTTGTGAAACAATTAATCTTCTAACCCTAGCCATTCACTCAGAAATCAAAAATTAAATAAAGCAAAAGGTGAAGCCCACAGAAGAAGCAGCTTTGATACCATTGACGTCATTTTCCTCCCGTCCTTGACTGCTTGTAGGGGAAGGGAAGGGAATGGAGGGGGGTTCTCGGAAGGTCTGCTCGCACATCCTGTCGCAACAGCTTCCATTAGCAGATTCAGCTGTCTCCCCCATTGCAATAAGGCGAAGTAGCTTCGCGGGCTCAGTTGTTATTTGACGGAGTCGGATACGTCAGATGTTGCACCACGCCCATCTTACCGAAAGGGTGAAAAACATCAGTTTTTCGCCGCTTATAACACTAGAAATAATTGACGGATAAAACGGAAAAATACGGTCTTTTCATTTTACAAACTCTGTTAGATTCGTCAATAAAAAAATATGGCAAACGACCCCATTCTATGCGCCAACGTTTCTAGTATCGATCAAAATTATCTGTAGGATAGTTCTCCACAATCTTGGGACATTTTTTTTGTAGTTTTTAGCTTGCCTTTGATTGAATTATCAATGAAGTCAAGGAATTTTGCTGTATTTATGGGGAAAACTGAACTAACCTTGAACTCTAGTCCCAATTTAGTCCCAATTAATTCTTTTTTAAGTCACACCTTTGAAAGATGGCTAGTTGTGTGATACGACTCTAGCATTTATTTGAATTTCTTTGTAAATAACGGATTTCGATTGGAAGTGAA
The DNA here is from genome assembly GCA_933228895.1 of Platycnemis pennipes. Classification (NCBI taxonomy): domain Eukaryota; kingdom Metazoa; phylum Arthropoda; class Insecta; order Odonata; family Platycnemididae; genus Platycnemis; species Platycnemis pennipes. The sequence goes on from OW121851.1 coordinate 134,353,996, forward strand.
GTGACTTCGCGCTGTTGTGGAAGAGAGAAGTTGTGGACTTGTTCACGAATCTTCTTAACGCTCGGTTTGTAATTGTTTCTAATAATTCGGGAGAGCGTTATGATAGCCACTCTTCAAATGGAGTCTGACGTGGCGATAGTGGCATCACGAATGAAGATTCAGTACTTTTTTCCACTAAATTATTCTCAAGTCTTGCTCGAATACATTCCGTGCAAATTTTCGCCTTTTTTATGTGATCTCTGGTCTATGCTACCCATGTTGCACTTTTTATCCGATTACCAAATTTCTAATAATGATCTTATTGTCCTTGGGAATAAAAACATTTTAACTCTATCTCGTCATTTCAAAATATTCGTTAAGTCATCTGAGAACAGATCGACACTGGCAAGAGAAATGGTAGTCCCCTTAATTTTTCACCTTGTTCAATTTATTGTGGCAATGTTATAATGATGGAAGTCGCTTTGATTAAAAGCATCGATTTCATCATGCATTCCGCTCGTATGGTTCCTGTTTTCTTGTGATTGATTCGGCTTTGAGTTAGCAAGGATAGTATAGACGTCAGATGCGTGGAGTCGAGGGGGAGAGGAAGTTAATCGACGCCCCGTCGAAAATAGCTGACGAACGCACGGCGGTGTCAGTCCTCTTTTGTTTTTTCTTCGTTTTCGAGGCTCCCGCTAGCGCTGACCTCCTCCGCCGCTCTTTAATTTTTGCCATTCCTCCGCTTTGAATAAATGCGCCCGTTTCACCCTCTCTCCGAAAAGCTACGACGCTCTTTTCTTCCATTTTTTTTTCGCTTTTAACGTATCAATCACGCAGAACAAGTGGTTCCCCAAGGTCGCCGTCCTCGCCCCCTTCTCTTCCTCGCTCGCTCCCGCTCTCCTTCGTTTCCTCGCGTGAGTGTGTGAGAGCAAGGAAGTGCGTCAAGGAAGCGTGCCGTATACCCCTTTGTAAGCATGCATCCATTCAACCGTAGAAGTTACTCTGGCCGTTCTATGAGGCGATTAGGTCGAAAGAAATTCGGCTCATATGGAGAGCTGTGGCTCACCGAGGAGAACGATTCGCGACCCATAGTTCACATCGCCGGAGACATTGCGAAAGAAGGTTCAAGCAAGGAAGCCACATTGAAAATGAATATTGATTTGGAGGGAACCGGAGAAACGTATGAAAACTCTTTGGAGTTCGATGAGGAAAATAGAAAATGAATCGAATGTTGGCTTGGGCATCTTCATTACTCCTTAGTCATCTGTCCTAAAATTAATTTACGCAGCTCTCCATTCGATTTTTCATCTACATCTATACGATACCCTGCAAGCCACCGCAAGGGTTTGTGGCAGGGGGTGAAGATCACCAGGCATGCACTACCAACATGCTAACATACTAACATTCTAACCTCTTCATCTTTTACTCTGCAAGTATTTACTTTTACGTCCTTCACGACTTGTTGTATGACACGCGAGGTCTTGAAACTTCCTTCTTCCCATTCACTTTTCCCTCGATGACTTCTCATAACACCATCATGCGTTAGGATACGATTGATAAGGTTATCCCGTCATATTTTTAGGATTATCAATATATCTATCTTCCGCCTCCCTTCTTAGAACTACAGTGTCACTCACTCGACGTATACTTTTTGTTATCTATTTTATGTAGCACCATATTTCACATGCTATGTAGTCATGTTTTTCTCTGCCGATGTTGCCGTCGCTTCCTTTAAGGAGTATGCTCCAGATGTAAATTATAATGAAGATTTTCCTCATTGCTAAGCTTTTTTTCCAGCTGTCAGTAGATTTTTCTTCTGGTAAAATGCTCTCTTCGACTGATTAATTCTTCCTTTCTTCGTCCATGACTGGTCATTCTGAATTTGAAGGAGGGAATCATCTTCGGCTTGGGTCAAAGTTCGTCCATCATGAGATTTCGTTTGGGAGTGCGTGGTCATCGGGCAATCCGCTTCCTTCCTGCCGGGAGGCGAACGTCTTAATCTGCCTCTCGAGCTACTGCGATTCCTGGTTGGAAATTGATCTTGCGAAAAAGCCCTGAGGGGGTTGGGGCTGTCTCTCAGCTGAGACTTGTTATTTGGCGAAGTTTGTCTCGCCTGAATCCTCAACGGGGATCAGTTCCCAATACGCCCCTGTAATCGCGGCCTTGGACTTAAGTATGGGTAACTTGACGTGAAATACGACGTTGAACCATCCTACTATTAATTCAGGTATTGCATGCTTTTTGACACCGGTTGAAAAACTGCTTATGAATAATTTTTTTTTACCGGCTATGAATAATGGTATGGCGAAACTGCCGTAATAGCTTCCGGTGCAAAGTTCTGTGTTTCCAAGGAAAACGACGTTTAGCGCCGTAAGATCAACAAACGACTTCAGTGAATTGATGGTTTTTTTAAATAGTGAATTTCAAATGAGTTGGAAGGCGGGTGCTGGCGAAGAGAATTCGGCAGTTCTCGTCAGGCTCCGCCAACTGTCGTGCGAGAGAGCCCTAAAAATATGTGGAGTGGGTGAGGTAGAACCACAGTAAGGCGTTGCCATGTGTATCGCAATCTCACGGGCGTATAGTTATATAGACTGTGCATTAACTATGTGCAAAATATTTTTAACGGCATCACTGAAAATATTATCTCGGAATTCATTTAGGAGATTAAGTCTAAATTTCAACCTGCGATCAGACGATGAATCCCATTTTAGATAGTGGCAATCGCATGCCCCCCTTCCGCAGCTGGAGCGAGAGGGCAGAGGTCATGTCTGCACTCAGTCGGGACAGGAGGGTGGAAGAGAGGGGGATGAGTAGTAGCCCCTTCCATCCCTTACTTACCCACCCCTTGTATTCCACCTTTTTTTCTTACCGCTGCTCATGTGGTGGTGCGAAGAGAGACGTGAAGAAGGGGGGGGGGGGGGGGCATCTGCCGCAGTGCGGTGCATTACCCCCTCTCTCTCACCCCCCTCACCCTTTCCCTCCCCTCCCCCGCCTCATCTTCCACGGCCGGCCCTTACTTAAAGGAGGCACAGGTGCGGGTCGGCGCTGCAGCTATTGGGGTCGAGTTACTCTAGTGGGTAGAGAATGGGAGGGTGCGTCTGTGTGCGTGATTGAATTGATCCGGACTATCTCGGTAACCAAGGAGTCACGTGGTTCAAACAAGAATGGTTCGCAAATTTGGCGTGTTTAAATCACTCATCTGGATCTCACTCATTGTTTTCACTCGATTTTTTCTCATCCGGTGGCTCGGGGGCTTTATATTCTCGATACGGACGAGAAGAACTCAAACTGAAAACATATAAGGAGATTGTAACGAGCGAGTCAAACAAACCAAGTTGTACCACGTGACCACTTGGTTACATACTCGAGGTAATCCCGATTGATTCAAACACACCCCCCTACCCTCATAGCCTCTCACCGGTAAGGCCCGGGTTCGAATACCGGAAGTGGAAGATTTTTTTAATTGGTGATGCGGCCACTTCTTGAGTGTTTTGTGGAGAATATTCCAGTTCAGTACTCCGTCCGTCGGAGGGGACGTTAGGCCGCGGTCCCCTTGGCGCCAGTTCGTTAAGATCAGGCTAATGCCGACGCCGGGGTTCTCTCCACCCCTTCCTCATTTCACTTCCGTACCTATCCTTATAACTTTCTTTCCGGTCTTAGGCGCCTATGAGTGCGAATAGAGAGGTGAGTGAGGTAAGACCAATAATTTTTGCGCCGTAAAAATCTACATGAAAATTGCTATCTCATGTTAGAATTTCCCGGGCCCGGGCAAGAGATCCCGGATTTTTTAGATCCCGGGCAAGAGCCTTTCTGGACATCCCATCTAAAATCCTCGCGATTCGATTTTCTGCGTGTCAGAACTTCGTAGGAAATCGCAGGTGGCCCAGGGAAAGGAACTGGCCCCCCTACCCTGAATGTGTGAGTTTCACACGCCGTTGGCTTAGTACGGGGTGAGTTCTACTCTCACCTATTAAAGACCAACCTTCGGGTTGAATCATTGAGTCAGTGATTAGATTTTCGTCAAAACGACATTACTCTATACATTATAATTCTGCATATTTTACTTTCCATGCTCTGCCATGTAACCACGCATACAGTTGCTGATTTTCTACGTCTATGTTCTTCAAATATATGATGGAAAGGCCTCATTATTTTATTGCCAATGGATAGAAGGGCCAAAAAATGATATATCCGTAAACTTTCACAATAAATGACATTTACTTCACAATTCGATGAAACATGCTTAAATTTCCCTAGTTCCTTTTGTCACTTAGGACCCCGAGAGATACCCCAAACCTAAGAAATGGAAACGGTCCCGGAAGAAAGGCCTTGGCTCGGCGAGGAGCCTTTCTGGTAGCGTTGCTGTACACAACCACCACCACCCTTTCTCAAGGTTGCTAGAAAATGCGTAAACCTCGTGTACAAAAGTTCAGTAACTTTACGTTTTAGAGCACTGAATCAGTATTTGTAGCGTAAAATAACGTTTAACATAATTATGTCAAAATATTTTGGAAGGCGTAACATTTATTATTCATGTACATCTACGCAATGCCCTCGGTTAACTCAGTGTAAAAGTCGTTGTCAGGCTTGCTGTCTTCGTGTTTGAAGGTTCTCCCATTCCATTGTTTGCCTACATCTACGCAATACCCTACAAGCCACAGCAAGGGTGTGTGGCAGAGGGTGAAGATCACAAAAAATGAACTATCGACAATCAAATAGGCTACTACATGGAAACATGCTAGATAATAGGGTCACATGCAGATAGATGATTAGTATCTACAAATTAAGTAAGGGATTGGTTGTTAATACATACACAATGGACTACAGACTATTCAAAAAATATTTAACCTACCTATCGCTTTGCTATGCTGCCTATTGTGTTCTCTTATAGTGCGTGGGAAAAATTACATTTTGAATCCATCGTAACACCTTTTAACAAACCTAACTGCTCTACGCTGCGCACTGTCTAGCTCTCTGATCAAACGTAATTCATTCGGATTCCATGCTATGGCTGCATATTCAAGGTGGGGCCTAGCTAGTGAAAAGTATCATCGCTCTTTTGTCTTCCCGTCACATTATGAAACGAATATTCTTTGCAGTTCAATCGTAATCCTCACAACTTTACAATTAGTTAAAAATCTATGTATTATATAGATTTTTTTGTGTGCGTTACGCACTTGTGGAATGAAATTGCCTTTCCTTCTTCTTAAGTATTGCGCGCACAGTTATTGCAGAATGCAACGGCTCAATAACTGCTGGCATTTCTCTCCTCAGATAGGCATTGTGAATTTGAGATGTTAAAATTGAATTTTCGGTTTACCTGATTGCAAAACTACAAAAAAAAGATAACTTCTGTTTATCTGCTGCTCTGTCATTTGGTTTGTGTAGCGTTCACTAGTGATGCAGGCGAAGCGCCCTGAGACGTCAGTGATTTCACTCGAACCTCAGCCAATAGCGGAGCGGATCCAAAATTCCCGTCGTTTACGTGTTTCCGGACAACCTGTGTATTCTAACAACGCTGCCCCTTCCTTTCTTCCCTCCGCTCCATCTCCGTTTGCGTTGAGCGCTCTCAAGGACGGCCTCTTTGTAGTCTTAAGGTGTCAGCCGTCTTGGAACTCGAGCTTATCTTGAAGCAGGTGCCTGGTTTCAATCCGATCCAGTCTCTGGACAATTTAAAACGTGGAATTTTTGATCGCGAAAGACTCTATCTTTTTTTTTACAACCCCTTTTCTTTTTCGCCTTTCTTGTTCTCCAATGGTGCGCGGGAAAAATGACATTTTAAATCTATCGGTAAGACAATATATTTCTCTAATCTTGCTAATTGGATCAAACCTAGCATAACACGCAGGGGCTCCTAATATGTTTCTAACGTCACCTGTAAACAAAGAAGCTTGGAATCTACTTCAAAGCCTACATTCCAAACTGCGTTCTGATAGACATTCCCATCCTATAGTAGTTATTCTATTAAACTCATAATACTAATACCATTATCATGATCTCCTTTGCACACGCTCTAATTCCTTTATCATACGTCCCTCGTACGGAGCCCGTACACTAGAGGCATATTGTAAATGAGGCCAGACAAGTGTAAAATAAAATCTTTCTCTTAACAATTATTAGTGGAGGTTTGAAGGAAGAGCACGTGGGAAACAAGGGAAATCTTATGGATTGTTTTAAAAGGGATTTTTGTCAATACCCCGTATTGTATGGACGAAGGATATGCTTAAGAATGCTCTCCTGTAACAGTTATGCCCGCTGTTTTTTTTTGCGAAAACTTGAAATAATTTTTTTTCTTAAAAACTGCTGATTTTAATGATGCTTTCAACCACGATGCAGTATAAACGTTTTACTTTCAAATTCTCTTGACAATATGCCATTTATGTCGTTCCCCGATCTTCCCCTGTCCGAATAATGTCTTCTCGGAAATTGGATTTTTTTTCGCACGGATCCGCCTTCGGGGATTTTTCCTCGCGCTCGCGTTTTTGTGCCGCATTCCGTATTTCATTCTTTTATTCGTCGGAAGCGCCGCGAGCGTCTTGAAATGAAGTCTGCAACAATGCCGTCCAACCCCGCTCTCCCGATTTCATTTGCCATTCGTCCTTGCCTTATCAAAATGCCGATTACTTTCCGTGCCGTTTTCGTGAACAGTGAAAAAATAAAATAAGATCGAAGGTTTTCCCGGCGAAATAGCTGTAGAAAATCTTCTCGGGTTTTCGACCGGGTCTGGTTGTCCATGGCCGACGTTTCGGTGCTCGGCTTGGGCACCATCATCAGGGCAGATGATGGTGTGAACTTGACGGTGCCTGAGTCGAGCAACATAAACGTCGACCATGGACAACTGGACCCGGAGGAAAAACCGAGATGATTTTCTACAGTGAAAAAATGTATCGAGCAATGCGAGCGATATATCGCATCGTCGCTTTTCGATTCTCTCTTTCATGGTAATAGTATTTTATTATAATAACTTTATGTTTTCCATGTAGGGTAATGCGATCGCATCAGTTACCTACTTCCTGCTTTTGATGCTGAAGTGGGACGCGGTCATGTTTTTTCCACAGTCCCTGGATTTTTATTCTTCGAGGCAAGCTTCGCATGGTGGGGCTCACGGTCGCCCACGGTCATGCACGCGTCTATTGAAGCGATCTTTAAATTCGTGTCACAAGAAAGCGCATTCGAGCGTCGGAATGTGAACACGGCTTTTGCGACCGTTGAAATTAAGTCCTCAATCAGGCCGAATGCGAGACGAGAGCTTAGGGTATCACTTCCTCTCATCTTCTTCAATAAAAAAAAAAAATCATTTTCCAAATTTGAAATTTTTTACCTGATGTACTTCTATAAATCTCGACTATATTTACCGATCATTCGATTCATTGGTGGGTTTGATGACTTCCACCATTCGCGATTCAATCAAAGGCCGGCCTTCTTCTTGGCGATCGTCAACCGACATGCGCTCAAATGTGACATGTGCTATGTCCATTACGGAAGAAGCCGTTTGATTTGATCCCATCTTAAAGATGTGTGGAATGGTTCTGAGCTTTCAAGGGGTAATTACTGATGTGATCAGCGTAGTTGCCCCTTCAACTTGCGTTTTTCAAAGTGGTTTAGATAGCTATGGGTGTAACTACTGTAAGAGCATTTCATGCTTCAACAGAAAGATCTCTTTGCTTCACGGCCTTTAAACGCTCCTGTTAGAAGACGTGAGGGATGCCGCTGCTTCTTTTCCGTCAAGAATGCGTTTTATATCGCTGGATTAATATGTGATTGAGTCAGTTGAATTTTTATTTAAGAAGATAGTCTCTTTATGTATAAAATGGAGCAATACGGTAGTTCGCCGTTAATGTTAGTTCTACTTGACTATTCTTTAGTTAAATGATGCAGTACCTGTCAGCATAAGCTATAAAGTGCTTTTATTAGTGTTCAGCTTTTAATGCACTTGTGTGGCATGTACACGTGCGAGGCATGGACGATGACAACTGCAAGAAGAAAAGGGTGGAAATATTCGAAATATAGTGCTATAGAAGAAGTATAAAGATTAAATGTGACACCGAGTAAATAACAAGGAAGTCCTAAGAAGAGTTGGAGAAGAGAGAAGTCTTCTGAATACCCTAAGAAGGAGGGATTACTTAATCGGCCATATCTTAATACACGATGGCCTGATGAAGACAGTCGTTCGGTCGTTGAAGGACAAGTGTACAGGAAGAACGGCAATGGAAGGCCTCGTATGAGATATGTGGAACAGGTCATGAAGGAGTTGCTTTTGCCAAATCAATTTCCACCTACGCCTCTCTTACCATATCTGCTGCTTTCGTATAAACTCGAATGACAATGATTTATCTCAGGCCATATGCCATAAGTTCGTCGTCGCTGGATTTCTTTCCTCTATGTAAGGTTTGTTGCCACTCGCGGCCGCAGGCTATACTGCAGCACGGCGTCAACCTTATCATGTGTAGGATTCAACTCAAAAGCATTCTCGAAATCCACCATTATTTTATCGGAAGGAACGGAATAATAAAGTGTGTTTCGTGATTCCGTTCGGGAAATGCCTCAAGCGAGCGTCCTCTTTTGAAGCGGAATGCGCTCTCATATATTCCTCACCGTGAATGGATGTGCAAGCCGGGAAGAAATCAATGTTGCATCCGCTCTGGAAACTAACTCATGGGAGGCGACGGTGTTTCCTTAATGCGCCGAGGAGTCTCTCGTTCCCTCCCTTTTCTCTCATTTTCCTTTCTTTCTTCCCTTTTGCGCTCACTTACTCGCTTTTGCGCTTATATTCCCCTCCTCCTGCACCGACTACCCCGGGAAGCAGAGGCAGAGGAGGGGAGCGAGCAGCCGAATGCTTTCTTTCTTTCCCTCTGTTCTCTACAACTGCACAATACCATAGAGTGAGTAAGTATGTTACAGATAGCTCACTGTATAGCGCAAAACTGCAATACGTTCTGGACGTAGTCCTGGAAGGTTTCCATAGATGGCGTGGTATGAATTTACATTACTCATGTTATTATTGTAGTTTTGTTATTTAATTATAATTGTGCGATATGCCTGTCCCCAACGTCAACAATCACATGGATGAGTTAACATGTCTCTTACTATTAAAGTAAACGTATCACAGGACAGGCACGTAGCCAGAAATTTTCTTCGGGGGGTTAAGTCTTGCGTAACTTGAAACAAATCAGCCTTGCCCATTCGGTGCCAACACGTTACTGATCTCTTCCCTTAATTTTCAGTGCTTGGTATATACTTTTACAGTGCCCATACTTATCTCTTCTCACTAGTAAACTTCACTGGTAAAATCAGAACAACAAAATTATTGGGAAAGAAATCGGGGGGAGCTGAAGCACCAGAAGCCCCCACCCCCCCTGGCTACGTGCCTGTCACAGGAGGAATCCCTTATTGTTTCGTTAAAAACACAATCGTTGCAAGGCGCAGTCGGAGCAGACTACAAAACACCTCTAGAATATGCCGCTTCGATTAGAAAAACAAAAGCAATGGAAGCGATGTGTATCGTTTGTGACGTAACGCGAAAACTTCTTCCTTCGCCATCTATGGAAACCTTCCAGTACTACATCCAAAACGTATAAAAGTTTAGCCCGATGCGTTGAGTCCTATATATTATACTTACTCTATGATAATACCCAAGCCACTGCGAGGGGATCGGGTTGGTGTGGTGGCTAGAGTACTGGCCTCCCATCCTGGGTTAGAATCTCTGTACGGGTGAATTTTTCATTACTGTACCGGCCCCATTTGAGTGTCTTTTGCAGAGTATTTCGAGTGCAGTAATCCGCCCGTAGGACGGGACGTTAAGGCTTGGAGCCTTTCGTTAAGAGCAGGCTTATGCGGACTCCGGGTTTCTCTCCAGCCCTCATTCCGGGCGGCAATATTTGCAAAGGGACGGTATGATATTTATATAAGCGCTACCAATTTATCAAATGAACTAAAATGGGAATCATTGTCGGACCATAGGTTGACATTCATACTTAATACCTTAACTAAATTCCAAGACAATATTGACGCTGATGACGTTAAAAATATTTTGTGGACTCCAACTTACTATGGTAGACTGGACCATAATCATTAAATTAGAGAAAGTGATTGCCGAACTGGCATTCAAAATGTCCTTCTTACCTTGTTCAATTAGAGATATGAATAGCTGTAAATATTTCCAGTAGCATAAATTCGTGTGTATCAATTGATAGCATTTCTACATATACTTAATACCCTGCGAGCCACCACGAGGGTGGCTCACCAAAAATACTCTATTGACATGCAACTAGGATACTGCATGGAAACATGCTGGATAATAGGGTCACATGCAGCTAGATGTTTAGATGCCGGTAGTTTCATGTTGGTGTAACGACTTTAAGGTAACCCAAGTAACAGCATGTTTTTGCATTCCTGTTTTGCTATTTTATCTTTTATTTAAGTTGTGAATTTTATAGAGTAGAATATAATTACCTGCTAATCCTTTTTAAGCATGATATATCGAGCATGTTTGGTGTGAATTCAAGGTATTACTTAGATATAGGATAATAGAGGTACTGAACTTAATCAAGGGTGGTGACGCGTTCGCTAACGCTCATATCTTGAAAGCTCTTCGTTGTGTACACAGTTCTTAGTGCTGTAGTTGCCGAAGTCAGCTGGGTGTTGAATGAGAGTCTTCCCCTAGTGCCTCCACTGCTCTCCAGAAACTCCTCGTGTACGAGGTCCCTTGTCACTCTCGATTAAATCCCCTTCCCCCCCTTTATGCATATTCACGACTGTCCCGACCTCATCACTTCCCCCCTGCACGCGTGAATACGTGCTCCATCCGCCTTCTCACATCCTTTTTAAGGGAAAAGAAAGGATTGTTAATTAGTCCGCACGACTTAATTCCCCTTGTCTGTCTCATGCGGGACCTAAGTTCAGGAGGGGAGACTTGGCCAACCTGCGGGAAGATGTTGGCTGGCCCGAGCCGGGCGGAGAGGAGGTTTTATCTGGCCATGCGATTGACAGCTGTACGAAAAAGGTGATTGCGAAGGCTCCCTGATATTTCGAGAGCGATGATCAGTGTCAACCAAGCCGCTATCACTAGATTTAGATCCAGCAAATACTAAGCCATGAGGATGAACAAAGACCTATTGTGTTGTGCAAACCTATCAGGAAAATCTTGCGACCAGACTGCTGGGATTGATGAAAATCACAATTGGCATTTGTGATTAGAAGAAAGATGGGTAGTTCTCTTTGTCAAAGCCACCGCAATGGTGTGTCGCCGCACACCATTGCAGGGTATCATGCAGATGTTATAATATATTATGTAGTATTAATTGCGATTCGTGCCCTACCGTAAATTATTTGGATTGAGAAATCCCGGTTTACGACAAAATTTAATGTTAATTTTAAGTTAATTTGAAAAATCTCAGCTAAGGCGAAACTACAACGGACTTGCTTCGCGGTAGCACAGGACTCCTTGAGCTGGAAGCGTAGGAGCCTATAAAACGAATGTTAATACCATTTTCAACGGAGGAGACTTTTCGGACTTATAATTCGTTTGCTAATTTTCATTGGATTATTAATGCTTGTTTTCTTGAACTTAGGGACTCTGAAATACAATGATACGTTCAGGAGTCGAATATTCCCTGTCTCGCAACGTAAACTATATATCAGTTACGTCAACAACATGGCTCCGCAGTCCCGCCATTTTTGATTTTTTTTAATGAACTGAAAATTAACATTCAATTCTCTGGTAAACTGGAATTTCTCAATCCAAAACTTTTTGCGTAAAATTAATACATTTATTGTGTAGGGCATGAGTCGCAATTGATGAATTCTGTTTTTTTTTTAATGTAGGAAGCTCTCCATTATGAGCACTAACATAGCTTGCGCACATTATGTAATTATGTGGAAAATTTTTCTTAATTTTCCCCCTTTGTGCAAAAACGTAGTTCTGGTGATGCACCACTCTTTCGAATCCTTTTGGGGAAGATGTTACTATTATAAACAAAACCCCGATGTTCCTCCTTTTCTCCATTGTGAGCGTTGGCAGTTGAAGCAATCACAATACATATAATCACAGACTAATCAGTGCCCACAGTGTGCTTTGGAACGTCGACGTAACGACATGACCAGGATTGAGCTGCCGACCGCGGTATTCAGGTCGTTCAATTGCCGTCCTGAGGGGCGATAATGTAAAGTCCAAATACATTCGGCTCAATTGGAGAGCTGTGGCTCACCGGGGAGAACAATTCGCGACCCTTCGGTCACCGCCGGAAACTTGAAAGGGTTAATTATTAGCTAGGATTACATGCGTTCTCATCCTGTATTCCGCGCAAAAGAGATCAAACATGTCGTCTGCTATAATTGCCTCTACGACAGCCGTCGTCCACGATGGCAGTGCTCGCTCGCCAGCCAATGTGTGGCGACTGATTATGAACTATTTGATCCACAAAATGATCCGACTCCGGTGCCGTGACCCGGGGCGTCCGTCGCGCCATCTAGGGAGCATTTATTGTTCTACAAACTATGACGTTTATTCCATTTATGGGGTTATGACGTTGAAATCTCGAAAATTCGACTTTTCTGAATCACGGTACTCTAATGATCGCCTGTTCGATTCCCGCCTAGCGTTTTCGTCTCAAGAGCAAGCTGGGTTTGACAATGCTATGTAACGTTAGCTATAATAGAGCAAATTCTAATTTTACTTCTCTAAATATGTTCGTACATGAATGAGTTGGCAAGTGTGGAAAGTTAGGTGTGGGAAAATCTCTCTCTCCCTTGTTCTTCCTGCCTCCCTTTTTGCTGTGCTAATTGCTCTTATACCCCCTTATGTATAACTTTATCTTCGTGCTTCAGTCGTCTCAGACCTTCGCTGCGATTGAAGTTTAAGACCGCCATGAGTCGTGAGAGAATGCCGCGAAAGAAGAAAACGAAAAAATATAAGAGATTGCTACAATTGATGGAATGAGAGGGGTTAAAGAGGGGTTCCGGGGGAGGGCGTGGGAACGGAGGGAAAGTAGTCCTGACGCTTTATTTCATTTTTTTCCAGCACTGGAGGATAAAAAAAAACACGCACGTCCGACCCACCATTCTCATGGTCCGTGACTCCTTCCTTTTGTCCCGTTGTCCGTCGCGGATTAACTGCTCGGAATTTATATTTATGGCCTTCCGTATTTTAATCGAGTGTTCTTTGCATGTAATCAGTGTGGGAATTAACTCGTGGGGGGAAATGTCTTTTCCCACCTCCTGGGACGAGGAGGGCTATTTGTTCCATTCCTGAATAGGCCATTCTGCGACTTCCCGTGCCAACCCGAGCGTTTCGGCGCCGCCGAAAATTAACGCAGTGTGGAGCCGTGCGTTTTCACAGTGGGAATGAAATCTCTCAAGAAATGAACATTTGAAACTTCCCTGTTGTCCTATTACCCCCACTAGAGCATTGAGTGTAGGACTAAATTCAGGGCCAATTTGTTTTCCAGTAGCGTTGGAAACCTTTTCATCAACGCAATAGTTTGCGAGCCACCTCGAGGGTGTGTGGCAGGGGGTGAAGATCTATATCTACATCTACATAATACCCTACAAGCCACCATAATGGTGTGTGGCAGGGGGTGAATTCTCACCAAACATGCACTACATAACATGCATAAAAAAGGATTAGTATTTGTATATTCTTCTAAACTACAGATTTAAAAAAGGTAAAAATAGCTAAGCAAGCATGCAAAAACATTCCGTTAGTTGCGTTAGCTTCAAGTCCTTATACCAACATGCAGCTACCAATGTTATCCATTGCTACACTCGTAATGGATATATTTACCGTTATTCATATCCCTAATTGTACGAGGGAAAAAGGACATTTTGAATCTGTCAGTTCGGCGATCAATTTCTCTAATTTTGAGATTGTGGTCCAGTCTACCATAGTAAGTTGGGGTCCGCAAAATATTTTGAACATCATCACTGAAAATATGGTCTTGGAATTTGTTCAAGAGATTAAGTATAAATTTCTACCTACGATCTGACAATGATTCCCAATTAAATTCATTTAATAGACTGGTTGGGCTAATATAGTTATTGTACCGACCGTTTACAAATGTTGCCGATCTCTAAACATGCACTAGTGACATGCAACCAAGAACTACTTTTTCCTGGAAACATGTTAAGCATGAGAGTTACGTGCAACTAGATGGTCTGTGTCTACATTGTAATGAAGTGATTACTGGTTAGAAAGATTTTCACTAATTATATTTACCTGTATTTCCCCCGCATACATAGGTTAGCAATATTAAAACATGATCATGCACAACAGACTACCTGGCATCTATCTCTTTAAAAATTGTACGGCGGCTTAAAAAAACAAGACGTCATCGCATGACGTCACGGCACGGTATCTCAATGGGCGTTGTTTTTCTCTCGTAAGTGGATCTAGGTTGTGTGATGAATACTTGGCGAAAACGCATGTATTTATCTCATTTGTTTAATGCAATGAACACCGAATGTATTCAGATTTTTTTATTTTAGTGATATGGATCGTTACGATCGAATCGTCCATAAACGATGCAACACCTGCCCTGTTTGTTTTCACTCCAAAAATCTCTGCTATTAGAAAGAAATGGCTGTTATTGTAAGGATACCAACATAAGGAAGTCAACCGAAGGCAAATTGTCGGAGTGTGCTTTTTTAAATCCTTTTTCGGCCATTATTTCGATCAAGTTACTCCTAAATCCTCCAAAGAATATATTCGCTTCGTTTTCTTCTAAAATAAACATCTGTTTCCGTAGCAATATGTAATCTATACCGTGTAATGACGTCAGAAGTCGTTTCAGGTCACGTGACTTCCGTCAATTTTCGGTTATATTTTAAATTGCATTTAATAATCTTTGTGGTTGGCCTAGGAATTTGTTGCTTATATGTCTGAATTTGTGAGAAAATGTCTCATCAAATACTTCATTAATATACGAGAAACGAATTTCATGCAAATGGCGACCGATTTTGTTACCTCGATACGTTTCCACTCTCGGCTGGAAGCCTCGATAACGAGATATCACTCCGTTTAATCGTTTCGCACAGTAGGATTTTCGCTCCGGTCTTAATTAATTAATCGCGGTTACTCGTCGAATTTTTACTCGTTCCAAAATCCTGTTCCTTTTCTCGCTTCTGCTAATCCATTTCAATGGCTTCCATGCGTGAATGCCTGAAGGAAGTAGCATTCTTGACTTAATTAGCCCTAATCCATCCTTCTGACTGTGGAAATTATGCCTCGGGGTAACGGCTATCCCATCAATTAAGTAGATTTGAGTTCTCTGTCGGCATATTTATCTCTTTGATCTGCGGGCTGGCGTCAGCATATCTTCGCTCCTGAAAAATACCTGGCCTATGAATCCTCATCCGTCATCTCTTTTGAATGCATATAGGACTACTGAAATTATATTCTGAAAAACATATATATAATCATTATTTTAGTTGAAATATTTATAGTAAATATATTGTTACAGTTGTTATTTGAGTGACAGAAAAAATTGAGAATCACATGAATAATAATGAAGTACCACTGTAAGTATAAATATTCTGTACACAAACAGAAAAAATTTCAATATGGGCAAGAGATACATGTATGAAATATAGTTCACTTTATTTGTGGCCGTCATATTGATTTCTGAAAAACTAAATATTAAAAATATATATTCTGGTGAATGAAATTGGCGCTGTCAAGGCGAAAAATTCATAATCAGGTACGTTTACAGGTGGATGCGTCAGCACATCCACTGCTAAAAGATAACTGCTACCCTCGGATGGACGTATAACCTGTTATCCACACATGTGGACAAGGGGACCGAAGAGGGTAAGTATACTGGAAGGCCGGAATACATGACATCTACGACTGCAAACATATTTGACAGAGGGTGACGCCACACCAAGCATCCACCACTTTGCACACTACTGTCGTTAGTGACCGTGAGAACAGTCATATGTTGAAGTTAAATGTGTCCTATTAGGAAGTATACAAGCTTCATTAGCGAAATAGCTTCCTTTTCTTTACTCCAATTTGACTTTATTTCAAACCAGCATCCTTCTCAGGCCAGAAAGAGTATAAATGTATTGAAATATTTGTTGCTACACCCCATGTATGGAGAAAGATGTAATTTCCCTTGTAACACCTCATTTGGAATATGCTGCCAGTGTATGGGATCCCTACGAAATCGGTCTAAATAATGAACTTGAACATGTGCAGCGAAGATCGTCAAGATATGTAAAGGGACGGTACGGTAATTATATTAGCGTAACCCGTCTATTAATTCAATTAAAGTGGGAATCGTTGTCAGATCGCAGGTTGTAATTTTGACTTAATCTCTTAAACAAATTCCAAGGCAATATTTTCAGTGATGATGTTAAAAATATTTTGCGAACCCCAACTTACTATGGTAGACTGGACCATAATCACAAAATTAGAGAAATTGATTGCCGAACTGACGTATTCAAAATGTCCTTTTTTCTCGTACAATTAGGAATATGAATAACGGTAAATATATACAATACGAGTGTAGCAATGGATAGCATAGGTAGCTGCATGTTGGTATGAGGATTTTAAGCTAACCCAACTAACAGCATGTCTTTGCATGCTTGCTTTGCTATTTTTATCTTTTTTAAATAGTGAAGTTTAGACTGGTATATCAGTACTAATCCTTTTTTTATGCATGTTATGTAGTGCATGTTTGGTGAGAATTCAACCCCTGCCACACTCCTATGTGGTGGATTGCAAGGTATTATGTACATGTAGATGAAAGAATAAAGAGAAAAAAGTGGACATGTTTTTTTCTTTTACAATCTGTTACAGACATGCAAAGGAGAGCAAAAGCTACCTTTCTTATCGTAATTATTTAGCATTCCAGTTGACTTGGATCAATATGTTTTCACTGTTTCTTTCTTGATGCTGATGGTAGTGACTTTTAAAAAGCGGGTTGGTATGGTTCTGTTATCTGTTTTGAAAGTGTTACAAATAGTTTTAGCAGGAATCCAATTTGAATAGCCGAATTATTCGTTCTTAATTTTAATTTTTTGTAATCTTTTAAGTGTTAAATTCGATTCAATTGAAAATTTCGTTGACAATGAGAAAGCCTTCGTTCAAGACTTCTCAATTCCTCCCTCCTCTTGCTCCCTTACACAAATCATCTTGGCGAACTACCTTGTTTAACTGTGTCAAACAGAGGAAATGGTGCAAAGGGATTCCTTCCGTAGGCTTCCGCGGGTTGATTGAAGTGAAGATGCAGGTCTATGCAGGCAGCATAGCGAAGGGATAGGTAGGGGAAATATTTTAGAGTAGTCTGTAGTGCATGATGCATGTATTAATCCCTTAAATACTATAGATACAAACTAACAATCTTGTTGCATAAGACCCCATAGTTGCTTCTTTGCATGTCGGTAGTGCATGCTTGGTGATATTCACCCCCTGCCACACACCCTCGCGGTGGCTTGCAGGGTATCTACATCTACATAATACCCTGCAAGCCACCATAAGGTGTGTGGCAGGGGGTGAACTCTCACCAAACATGCACTACATATCATGAATAAAAAAAAGGATCAGTACTTTTATAGGTACTGTTCAAAACTACGCTATTTAAAAAAAGATAAAAATAGCAAAACATACATGCAAAAACATGCCGTTAGTTGGGTTAGCTATAAGTCCTTATCATGCAGCTACCAATATTATCTGTGTGATACATGGCAGTTAGAATTAAACTTTAAGAAATGTCTTGTAATGAATTTTTGGAAAAAGAATAGCTCTCCTCCTACCACCTACAAAATAAGTAATAATGAATTAACAAACGTGGAATCCATTAAATATCTTGGAATAAGACTGACAAATGATCTTTCCTGGGGTAAACACATTCGTGAAATAATGGGTCAAGCGAATCGCAAATTGGGTTTCATTAAAAGAGTATTGGGTAAATGTGACGATCATGTACGAGAAATCAGCTACTTTTCCCTTGTTAGACCTCATTTGGAATATGCTGCCAGTGTATGGGATCCCTACGAAATCGGTCTAAGTAATGAACTTGAACGTGTGCAGCGAAGATCGGCAAGATTTGTAAAGGGACGATACGATAATTATATTAGCGTAACCAGTCTATTAAATGAATTGAAATGGGAATCATTGTCAGATCGCAGGTTGAAATTTAGACTTAATCTCTTCCACAAATTCCAAGGCAATATTTTCAGTGATGACGTTAAGAATATTTTACGAACCCCAACTTACTATGGCAGACTGGACCATAATCATAAAGTTAGAGAAATTGATTGCCGAACTGACCGATTCAAAATGTCCTTTTTCCCTCGCACAATTAGAGATGCGAATAACGGTAAATATGTCCTATCGGAGAGTAGCAATGAATAGCATTGGTAGCTGCATGTTGGTATGAGTACTTAAAGCTAACCCTACTAACAGAATGTTTTTGCATGTTTTCTTTGCAATTTCTATCTTTTTTAAATAGTGTAGTTCTGACTACTATATTAATACTATTCCTTTTTTATGCATGATATGTAGTGCATGTTTGGTGAGCAATCACCCCCTGCCACACACCCTTGTGGTGGCTTGCAGGGTATTATGTAGATGTAGATGTAGATTATCCATTGCTACACTCGTACTGGATATATTTACCGTTATTCATATCCCTAATAGTACGAGGAAAAAAGGACATTTTGAATCTGTCAGTTCGGCAATCTATTTCTGTCAATCACCTCGGGCCGGAGCTGGAAACGTGTCGGGTGCCCCTGAATCGCTCGGGTGTCCACTACACGGACGAGGCATCGTCTAGGGTAGCGAGTAGGATACTGGAGCATACACGTAGCGTTTAGCTCAGGTGGTAGCCCAGAGTGCAGGTCAATCCGCGGGGGAAAAATCGTGCAAGAATTTGACAGAACATGCAGAGTAGTTTTAGAAGGTCAGAGAAAAACACATGGAGAGAACGAACATGATAATTCAAAGGTAAGAGGTAGACCAAATAGTTTGTCCGTCAAAAAATTATCGAGGAAAATTTTAGTTGGAAAGGAGCACCAAGAGAGAAACAGATTGGAAGAAAAAATTTCAGTGATAGTAGTGAATTGTCGTAGTATAAGAAATAAAGTAGCAGAATTTCACCACCTCATTAAGAGTACTAATGCAGATATAATCGTAGGTACAGAAAGCTGGCTTTCGAAGGACATATCAGATCATGAAGTATTTCCGAAGTGTTTTACAGTATACAGAAAGGATAGAGTAAGCAGAAACGGAGGAGGAGTTTTCATAGCTGTGAAAGACCCGTATGTCAGTAGAAGAGAACTTATTTCAGAGCGAAATGTAGAAAGTATTTGGTGTTCCGTTAAAAGTAAAAGTAGTAACGCAAAACAGATATATGTAGGTGTATATTACAGGCCACCGGACGCAGACGTCAATTCTATAATGGAGCTAGAGTCAGAGATACGCACATTACTTTCTGGGAAGAATGATAGAGGAATAATAGTAGGCGGAGATTTCAATCTCCCCTCGATAGACTGGAATACGTGTAGTTTCATTGCAGGAGGTAAGGATAAGGAACATTGCGAATCACTGTTGAACACCTTTACGACACATTCTTTACAACAGCTAGTAACAGAGCCGACCAGGGGAAACAACATTCTAGACTTATTAGCAACAAATATACCCGAGCGAGTTCTAAATACAGTTACAGACACAGGAATTAGTGACCATAAAATAGTGCATGCGAAATTTATTGTAGGCGTTGAAAGACATTATAAACCAAGGAGGAGGGTGTACTTATTTGGCAAGGCAAATTACGACGGTATGAAAGACGAATTAAGGGAAGCGTTTAATGTATTCAGCGAACAAAGCAAAGGATTAAATACAGAGGATTCGTGGAGAGAATTTCTTGAGGTCACCCGTAACGCAGTTCATAAATACATACCAAGTAAATATATTAGTGATAATACAGAGCCAAGGTGGTATAACGCGGAGGTTAGGAAATCACTAAAGCGACAAAGGGTATGCCACGCTAAGATGAAAAATGCCAGACGGGGTCTATCGGTAGAGGAAAAAAATGAGCTAGTTCAAAACTATAAAAAATCGAGAGCATTAGCAAGGAAATCATGTCGGCAAGCGTTATCACATTTCAAGAGCAAGATGTTAGGAGAATATTTAGATAGCAATCCTAAAGCGTTTTGGTCATATGTGAGAGAGCTTCAGGGAAATAAGTCCACAGTGCACACACTTAAAAATGATAAAGGAATCAGAGTCACCAGCAGTGTAGAAAAAGCCAACACTTTAAACACCTTCTTCCAAAGTGTATTCAACTCATCGTCACAAAACGCAGTGGAACCACCGCCGAACACTTTCAGTGAGCAAATGCCCGAAATAAACATTTCATGTCGCGGAATAGAGCAGCAGTTAAAAAGCATAAGTAAAAACAAAGCACCAGGTCCCGATCAAATTCCTTCCAGAGTTTATAAAACATTAGCTTCTGAAATAGCCCCCTATCTAGAAATAATATTCAATAAAACACTAAAGAACCACACAGTACCCAAGGATTGGAAAGTAGCTAACATTACACCTATATTTAAAAGCGGTGATAGGGAAGAACCTAGTAACTACAGACCCATTTCACTCACGTCAATCTCTTGTAAGATACTTGAGCACATAGTAGTCAGTTCGATCATGGGGCATTTGGATAGTCAGGGATTACTCATAAACAGCCAGCATGGGTTCCGGAAAGGTAGATCTTGCGAGACACAATTAGCTTTATTCGTACACGATATTTTAGTCCACGGCGAAAGCAGTACTGAAGTTGATGCGATATTTTTAGATTTTAAAAAGGCTTTCGATAAAGTTCCTCATGACAAATTAATCTTGAAGTTAGAGAGTTTTGGTATAAATAAAGACGTTGTATGTTGGGTAAAAGAATTCTTAAGTGGGCGAAAGCAGAGGGTTGTCATAGATGGTATCATGTCGGACACAATCGAAGTCACATCGGGAGTTCCCCAGGGTAGCGTAGTAGGTCCGCTTCTATTTCTTTTATACATAAACGATTTGGGTACCGTAGTTAGTAGTAACCTTAGACTTGTTGCAGACGATGCGGTGGTGTACAGGGGTATATCAAACGAAGAGGACACGAAATCACTTAGCAAGGATTTAGATGCAATTCAAGAGTGGTGCGACAAATGGCAGTTAGAACTCAACCTTAAAAAGTGTGTAGCTATCAATTTTTGGAGGAGGAATAATTCGATAGAGCGATCCTATAGAATTAATAACACGAAGATCGAAAACGTTGAAACCGTAAGATATTTAGGTGTAACAATCACTAAAGATTTATCGTGGGGAAGACACATAAGGGAAATATGCGGCCGAGCGAAGAGAAAGCTAGGATTTATAAAAAGAGTACTTGGGAAATGTGATGAGAAGACAAAAGAGCGATGCTACTTTTCACTAGTTAGGCCCCACCTTGAGTATGCAGCCAGTGTATGGGATCCTAATGAATTAGGTTTGATTCGAGAACTAGACAGTGTGCAGCGTAGAGCAGCTAGGTTCGTCAAAAGGTGTTACGATAGGTTGAGTAGTGTATCAGAATTAATACAAGAATTAGGGTGGGAATCATTATCAGAGCGTAGATTGAAGTTCAGATTTAATCTATTGCAGAAATTTCAATCGGATAGCTTTACTGAAGATGTTAGGCACATATTGAAAACACCAGCGTATTATGCTAGATTCGACCAGATAAATAAGATTAGAGAGATAGATTGTCGTACAGATAGATTCAAAATGGCATTTTTCCCCCGTACTATAAGAGAACAGAATAGGCAGCATAGGAAAGGGATAGGTAGGGGAAATATTTTAGAGTATTCTGTAGTGCATGATGCATGTATTAACCCCTCAAATACCATAGATACTAACAATCTAGTTGCATGAGACCCTTTAGTTGCTTGCTTGCATGCTAGTAGTGAATGCTTGGTGACCTTCACCCCCTGCCACACACCCTCGCGGTAGCTGCAGGGTATAGTGTAGATGTAGATAGATGTTCTGTAATTTTATGATTATGGTCCAGTCTACCGTAGTAAGTTGGGGTCCGCAAACTATTTTTAACATCATCACTGAAAATATGGTGGTGGAATTTGTTTAAGAGATTAAGTCTAAATTTCAACCTGCGATCTGACAATGATTCCTAATTTAATTCATTTAATAGACTGGTTACGCTAGTAAGGTTATCATACCGTCCCTTTACAAATCTTGCCGATCTTCGCTGCACACGTTCAAGTTCGTTATTTAGACCGATTTCGTAGGGATCCCATACACTGGCAGCATATTCCAAATGAGGTCTTACAAGGGAAAAGTAGCTGATTTCTCGTACATGATCGTCACATTTACCCAGTACTCTTTTGACGAATCCCAGTTTACCATTCGCTTGACCCATTATTTCACGAATGTGTTTACCCCAGGAAAGATCATTTGTCAGTCTTATTCCAAAGTATTTAATGGATTCCATGTTTGTTAATTCATTATTACTTACATTAGTATCGTGTAGATGTAGATGTAATCTCTCACGGCAGCAGGGTTTTCCTCTCAGCCTTCTGTAAACGACATTGCTCTCGACGATGACGAGATTATTCGATTCTGTAGTTCACCTTCCTCTGCTTGCTCTGCAATGGTTTCTCAAAGTACTGAACTAATCGAGACGCTACTGGAATTTCTTCTCATTTCACGTATTGAGAACGTGCACTATTTTTTAAAACTCTTTTAATGTGAAGTTCATTGGCTAAAATTTTGCTTGGCAAAAATTGACAAAATAGCTATTCTCCCTGTTGAAATTGTTATTGTTTTTGTTGTCATCAGCGGCTTCCCATATTATTCAGGGGAAGTATAGCTTTGCCTCTGCATATTTAATGTTGTGGGTAGGGCCCGTTCCAACAGGGTGATGGTTTTTTGCACCGGGGGAGAGATTAAGTGTGAGTCGTTGTGACGAAGAATATCAGTTCGGTCCATCTGGATTGGGTTCCTTAAATAGTTTTGTCGAAGTGGACATTCCCGGCTATCATACCCTCTGTCCTGCATGACTGTTTGCAGTCTCCGATGCGACGCATTTTCCGGTGTTTTGGTGGTGCTCTCGAGAGGGAAAGTGTGGTGCACGATGGCATGGGAATACTATGGTGCACTCCCCCGACGCCGGGGGAGGGGCAGGGTTCCCCCCTCCCACCTTCTTGCCCTAAGGGGGGCCGCACTGGGGCCATACTTCGACCCCTCGGTATTCATTTATTCATGCATGCGCTTGAAACTCTTCGCTAGCCGGGGGGTCGCCGGGATTGGTGTAGTGGTTAAGACTACTGGCCTCTCACCAGGAGGACCCCGGTTCGAATCCCGGTAGTTGAAGATATTTTTATTCAGAAATGAATAAAATATCTCCAAGAGCTTCGAACTGAAATTGGTAATTTTCATTGGTAAACCGACCCTTACTGGAGAGTTTTGTGGAGAGCATTGGAGTAAAGTACTCCGTCCGTCGGATTGGACGTTAAAGGCGTAGTTCCCTTGGTGCCTTTTAGTTAAGATATGTCTATATGCTGACGCTGGGTTTCTCTCCACCCTTCCTCCTTTCCCTTCCATTCCCACCCTCGTACTTTTATCCAGGAGGGGGTGTGTTTGAAACCGTCGGGATATTCTCGAATAGGTAACCAAGGAGTCACGTGGTACGAATACGAATGGTTTGCAAATTTAGTGTGTCCGAGTCGCTCGTTACAATATCACTAATTGTTTTCACGTGAGGTTTTCTCATCTGTATCGGCTATAGAGCTCCTTTATGAGATAAAACACAAGCGTATACATAGAATGAGGTTGTAATCAGCGGTTTTAACACACCGAATTTACGAACCATTCGTGTTTATACCACGTGACTATTTGTTTACCTATTCGAGATAATCCCGACGGTTTCAAAGCTAGCTCCTCAGGTCTGAAGCGCCTATTAATACAGGTTCAGACTTGAAAACACAGATGTGATCAGCGGCTGCCGAGACGAGGAATGGCTTGAGCACTGTTAAACCCCGTGGTAGATCCTAGCATTTTTTTTTAAGATTAGGGCCATAGATTTCCGTACGGATAGATTTAAAAAGTCATTTTTTTAGCGTCCTACAATAGAACACAATAGGAAAGGGAATGATAGGTAAAAAAATCCTGTTGTTGTCTCAACTGCATGAAGCATGTTTTATCACTACTAACCCATGGATTCTAGAACAATGTAGATAAAGAAAGTTTATAACCGGTAATCACTTCATTACTATGTACATCTTAGACCTCATTTGGAATATGCTGCCAGTGTATGGGATCCCTACGAAATCGGTCTAAGTAATGAACTTGAACGTGTGCAGCGAAGATCGGCAAGATTTGTAAAGGGACGATACAATAATTATATTAGCGTAACCAGTCTATTAAATGAATTGAAATGGGAATCATTGTCAGATCGCAGGTTGAAATTTAGACTTAATCTCTTCCACAAATTCCAAGGCAATATTTTCAGTGATGATGTTAAAAATATTTTACGAACCCCAACTTACTATGGCAGACTGGACCATAATCATAAAGTTAGAGAAATTGATTGCCGAACTGACCGATTCAAAATGTCCTTTTTCCCTCGCACAATAAGAGATACGAATAACGGTAAATATGTCCTATCGGAGAGTAGCAATGAATAGCATTGGTAGCTGCATGTTGGTATGAGTACTTAAAGCTAAGCCTACTAGCAGAATGTTTTTGCATGTTTTCTTTGCAATTTCTATCTTTTTTAAATAGTGTAGTTCTGACTACTATATTAATACTATTCCTTTTTTATGCATGATATGTAGTGCATGTTTGGTGAGCAATCACCCCCTGCCACACACCCTTGTGGTGGCTTGCAGGGTATTATGTAGATGTAGATGTACATTCCACTATCGGAACGCAGGTCAAAATTAAGGCTAAACCTTTTAAGTAATTTCGAAAAGCTGTTTTGTTTACAGATAATGTTAGATATATATTTAGAACCCTGTTCGTACTATGCTAGGTTTGATCAGTTAAACAAAATAGAGAGATATATAGTCGTACCGATGGATTAAAAATGTCATTTTTTCAGCGTCCCATATTAATAATCCATGAATGCTAGGGAAATACAGATAAATGTGTTTAGTTAAACTGTTTCTGACCAGTAATCACTTCGTTACTTTGTAGACACTAACCATATAGATGCACGCGACCCTTATATCTGATATGTCCCCTGGGAAGTAAATGTATTGTAGATCTTTAGATCTTTGTTTCATGTAAGTGTCGTGCCCGTTTTGTGATATTCACCTCCTGCCAAGCTCATAGCCAGAAATTTGCTTGGGGGGGGGGGAGGCTAAGTCTTGCGTCACTTGAAACAAATCAGCCTTGCCCATTCGGTGCCTACATGTTACAAATTTCTTCCCTTAGTTTTCATCGCTTGGTATTTACTTTTACAGTGCCCATACTTATCTCTTCTCGCTAGTAAAGTTCAGTGGTAAAATCAGAACAACAAAATTGGGAAAAAATTTCGGGGGAGGGGGGGAGGGAGCTGAAGCAACAAAAGCCCCCCCCCCCTGGCTACGTGCCTGCCTCCTGCCATACACCCTCGCGGTGGCTCGAAGGGTATGACGTAGATGTAGGTATAGCATGCATCACTAAATGAACCCCTACTTTCCATACAACCGTCTAAATATCCCGTTTTCAGTTCCTCTAGTTCCAAGTTCCTTGCAGCTCGATGAAATGGGCCTGTAACATCCTTTCGGCGGTGGATTCCCGTCCACAGCAATCGCACATTGCGGGCGGACGCATTTGCGTGACCTTGGTGAACTTTTTCCCCATCATGGGGGTTGGGGCGAGAGGGTTGCGGTGCATGGGAAAACGAATGGTATTATGGCTGGGGGGGTGGACGCTTGACGTCAGAACTATGATATATACTAGGGAGCGGGTTGTGCCAGTGTGTTAGGGGTATGAGGGGCTGTCTGACTACTGGATGTTGTTGGGGGCATTCGCACTGGCTGGATGTCGAGGGGGGGCGGGGTGATTTGGACACTGGGGGGGTGGTGACTGGCCAGGCCAATGTGCGGGGGTGAGGTGAGGGTGGGTGGATGAGCAGCGTCTCGTGGCTAAAGTGGCGTGCTGGGGGATGGTATTGGGGAGGGTGTGCTAGGGGTGTATATACGCGACGGGGCCATATATTCGGACGAGGGCTGGAAAGGGGGAAAAGCGGCGGATATTGGGGTTTGTGTTGTGTTGCGTGGCCGTCTGGGGGTTAAGGGGTGGAGGGTTCGGTGTCGATGATCCAGGGGGGGCTGTCTCTCCCGTTGCGGCGGAAACAGGGCCGCCCGCCGCGAGGGGGTGTCGCCCTCTTGCCGTCTTGCACTCCCCCCTTATTTTGGGACATTGAAAGGGTAGAATCCTTATGTAGGGGCCGGGTTGGTGTAGTGGATAGAGCACTGGCCTCTCAACGGGAGGGCCCGGATTAGAATCCCGAAAGTGGAAGATATTTTTCATTACCAAATGAATGAAATATCTCCCAACGCCTTGAGCTGTAATTTACAATTTTCATTGGTGAAATGGCCTCTAATTGAATATTTTGTGGAGAACATTCGAGTGCAGTACTCCGTCCGTCGGATGGGACGTTAAGCCGAGGTCCCCTTGGCGTCTTTTCGTTAAGAGCAGGCCAATGCCGACGCCGCCGGGTATCTGTCCACCCTTCCTCCATTCCCTTCCATTCCTATCCTTGTACCTTATTCTTCCATTAATTCTGAAACCTTTTTTTGATCCCATAAGCAAATTGCAGGTGTATATATGGAAGCTAGGTCTCATTGAGTGGTCTGAATATTAATATGATAAGTATTCAAGATTAGTATTCTTTTATAATAATTAGGCATTGCGCCTTTGTGCCGTCTTACCAACTATTGTTTTTGCCGTGGCACCAATGTGAACACCTCTTCATTGGGGTCAGAAGCCACACTTGTCGCTGCCTCACAAAGTCACTGGTACTGAGTGGACTATATTACGTCCTTCTCTCTCCCTTTGACCCCATGGCTTGCGTGGTCCTACTAGGTGAAATTGCCATTGCTACCTTATGTGTAGCGCTAGACATGTTGGGAATTCAAGACTCTTTCCTCCTCGTCATGGTCCATTGAGAGGGACCTTGTACGCTCATCAAATACGGCTTTAATTTCCCATACTCAATATTTGTTTGATTTCGTTGCCTAAGACGTGAGAACGTAACTTCAGATGTCTATCAGGAAGTGGGGATGACAATAATGTCTCTTTTTTTAATCTTTTTCAACTGGTACCTGAGCAATAAACTGCGAGCAGATCGGGCCAAACACATTCTTGAAACCATCGCATGTAATTTATTCAATTTATTATTCCTTCTCTATTTCCCTATTCGTGATAAACATTTGCGTTGCCTCAGTTCTGCGCACCTTCTTCCAGTTTGTCCCCTAACTATAGATAGATATGTTTGCCTCCCTGCGGTGTTAGAGTAGGCAAGTAAAGGAAATACAAGTGAAAAGTTTAATATCGAGCGTGGTATTATATGGGGCGGAAACGTGGGCTTTGCGGAAAGAAGGTGAAAATAGACTTTTGTGATGTGGGTATGGAGGAGGATGGAGAAGTGGGTCGAAAGAAGGACGAACGATGAAGTGCTAGAATTGGTAGGAGAGGAAAGGAATTTGATAGATGAAAATAGAAGACTGAAAGTGTGGATGGAAAAGGTAAAAGCTTTGCGGAAAGAAGGTGAAAATAGACTTGACTATTGTGATGTGAATATGGAGGAGGATGGAGAAGTGGGTCGAAAGAAGGACGAACGATGAAGTGCTAGAATTGGTAGGAGAGGAAAGGAATTTGATGGATGAAAAAAAAGGCTGAAAGTGTGGATGAAGAAGGTAATTAAAGGCGATGGTGATTGAAAAGGCGTGATTGAGGAAGGATTGAGGAGGCAAACGGGGAAGGAGAAGGACAGGTAGCTTGGATAGAATGATAGTAGGAGGTATGATGGGGCTGAATAGGGAATACTAAGATTAAATGTCCGTTTATACCTATCTTCACCGATAGAAAACTAAAATTGGAATAATAATAGTTCGGAAGAATGCAAGAAAAATCGAGAAACATAAAAATTTTTCTGTCTTAAAACTAGACTACTCCATAGTACGATATCACAATTTGCTCAGTCGTCCTCTATGTTCGTCATAGACCAAAAAATCACGGCAAAATGTAAAGGCAAGTCCATTCGATCAGGGTTAATGTCTACAAGTAATACGAAACCCTAAGATGCGTGAGCTTTACTCATTACAATAGAAAAACAAGTTCTTTTAACCGTGTGTCCTGTAGTTTCTCAAGAAGACCCAGTACCTAGAAAATTTCTCTGGATAGGTTTAACTAAGACGTGGCCAAAGGGATCTTCCGGATTTGAACTCGAGACCGCAGGTCAGTACCCCAAAACCCCATGCCACAACGTTGTCGTAATATTCTCAATGATATTTAATCATAAACTTGTGTGACAAGAGTTTCCACTAAATGCTCTCTTTCGCAGCCAAATTATTTTATTCTCCTTGGGTTATTCACTATTTTGAAAGTAAAAATGCCCGTTACTGAGATTACGTCGATCATCTGTTTGGAATAGGCCAAGTGGACGTCGTCTGACCTCTGCCCTCATGCTGTCGAGGTCATAGCGGACTCAGATAAGTAATTTTTTGCGTAATAGATTGCGCGCTTGCCTGCGCTCTTGTTTTGAGCTCTCGTTAGTGCGTTTATCGCTCGTTTGTCGCCGCCCTGTCTGGTCGAGGGTGAGGGTGGCACAATTAGATGGGGATCGCGGTGACTCTTGCGACGGATGCGTTTTTGTGCTATCTCTGGTGATCTAGATCTAATTCATTACTCTACAAACCTCCGGCAGGGTACGCGGCTGGGGTTGAAAGCCACCAAACATGAACAATTGACATGCAACTAGACTACTACATTGAAACTGTTACGTAATAGGGTCATACGCAGCTACATAGTTATTATCTACATAGTAATAAAGGGATTATTGGTTATGAATAAATGTGTCATGCAGTACATCTACATCTACGTAATAGCTTGCGAGCCACCAAGCAGGTGGCTCGCAGGCAGGGGGTGAAGATCATCAAACATGCACTATTGACATGCAACTAGAATATTTTATGCTCGTATGTGGCAGGGGGTGAAGATCATCAAACATGCACTATTGACATGCAACTAGAATATTTTATGCTCGTATGTGGCAGGGGGTGAAGATCATCAAACATGCACTATTGACATGCAACTAGAATATTTTATGGAGACATGCTAGATAATAAGGTCACATGTTGCTACATGGTTAATATCTACGTAATAAGAAATGGATCATTGGTTGTTATTACATGCATCATGCACTACAGACTACTCTGACTGTATTTCACCTAGCTAATCCTTTGCTACGCTGCCTATTGTTCTTTCTTATGGTACGCGGGAAAAATGTCATTTTAAATCTATCGGTACGACAATCTATCTCTCTAATATTGTTTATCTGATCAAACCTAGCATAATACGAAGGGGTTCTTAATATAAATCTAAAATCATCTGTGAACAAATCGGTTTCGAATTTACTTCAAAGGTTTAACCTAAATTTTAACCTGCGTTCTAATAGTAATTCCCTAGTTTTCTATTAAACTCGTAACACTTATCGTACAATTTACAATAAAACAACGTACAATTATCATAACGGCCTTTAACAAATCTAGCGGATCTCCTTTGCACATGCTCTAATTCTTTTATCATACCTTCATAGTGCGGATTCCATATACTAGCGGCATGTTCCAAATGAGGCCTGACAAGTGTAAAATAGCTTCTTTCTCGTACTCTCTCATCGCATTTGCCTAGAAATCTTTTTACGAATCCTAATCTACGGTTTGCTACACTAGTTATTTCCCTGATGTGTTTCCCCCATGACATGTCTTCAGTGAAGTCGACGCCTAAGTATTTAATAGATTCTACGATACATATTTTCAATCTTTATCTCTAATCTTAATTATCTGGTCGAATCCAGCATGATACGCAGTGGTTAATATTTTCAATATTAATATTTAACTTCTACATTAAAACTATCCGTTTTAAATTTCTGCAGGAGATTTAATCTGTGGGTATACTTTAACATATGCCAATAGTTCCCAACCTAATTCTTCTACTTATTCTGATACGCTACTAAACCTATCGTAACACCTTTTAACAAACCTAGCTGCTCTACGATGTTTACTATCTAGCTCTCTGATCAAACCTAATTCATTCGAATCCCTTTTACTGGCTGCATATTCAAGATGGGGCCTGACTACCTACTGAAGAGTCTCTTGAAAAGTGAAAAGTCATTCCTCTTTTCGCCAAAGGCTCAGATTGTCTATAGCTTCGCCGTGAAAACACGGTAGTTTTCAGATTTATGGAAAGTCAGTTTGTGTCGCCGTTAATGAAGATCCTAAATATCTAAGCGGCTAACGTTCTCGTCCATCTTACAATTCTTGATGCACTCTGCTCTTACTTTCTAGTAGTCCTTCTGATTCTCACTAATAATTCCAGCGAAAACCTTTTTTGGCGTGGCAATCACACAATTTCTCATGGGTTAATTGATACGGAGAGGTTAATGGGAAAATTACACGAGCTTGAGAGTGAAAGTTAAAATAATAGGAAAACGAAAAGGAGAGTCGTGTTATGTGGAGAAAATCATTCGAGACTTGGCGAGAAGTTCTCACCCATTGTGTGATATCCTACGCTTTCATCAGTGAATGTTGTAAGCATCATGTTCCTGTCTTGAGGTTGTTAACTGGAGTCGTTGAGGATGGAGAAACAGAGGTAAATATTATGGAAAAGTAGGAGACATAAGGAGAAGTACACATCACTCACCTGTCTCCCTCCCGTCTTAGATAGT
This sequence comes from Platycnemis pennipes, assembly GCA_933228895.1. Classification (NCBI taxonomy): domain Eukaryota; kingdom Metazoa; phylum Arthropoda; class Insecta; order Odonata; family Platycnemididae; genus Platycnemis; species Platycnemis pennipes. The sequence continues at coordinate 134,384,886 of OW121851.1, forward strand.
TCCTTAAGGTTTTTTCCTTGCCGTCTTGTGTGGAAAGCAAGTTTGTTGTAAATTGCGGGAGGAGAAAAGGTTACCTTGACCGGGAATCGAACCACAGACCTTTTGGCTCTCCAAGCCGATGCGAGACCTCCACGCTACCAAGGGAATCTAAATCAACCTTTGTGGCATAAGGTGAAGTTTACCAAACATGCACTGTTGACGTGCTACTACTAGGCTACTAAATGGAAGCATGTTAGGTAATAGAGTCACGTGACGCTAGATGTTTAGTATATATATACTAATAAAGGGATTTTTGGTCTTAATGGCATTTATCTACATATACAAAGTTTATGACGATCCCTCTATCAATAAATTACATTCATTAACGTAAATAATTTTTGTGATATGTTTTTAAAGATTTTCAAAGTAAATATATATTTGGATCAGGTACGACGGCTCTTCACATTAAGTGATAACTTGTAATCAAATAATATCAAATCAAAATTTCACTGGTTTTCCTCCTTTCGCCATTGTTATCATTGGCTTTTGAAACAATCACAATATAATCACAGACTTATCATTGCTCACAATTTGCCTTATCTCAATCGCATGGCGGCAGTTGTCAGTAGGAACGCCATAGATATCAGATTACTGGATATAATAAATTATTTCCAGTGTTACTCAGTTGAATTGATGCGTGATGAATAGCAACAAAACACAACTTTGTAATTCCACATACATCGTACCTGATCACAGTATGGAATTTGTTTGAAATTTGTGTCTCGTGTACTTATGATGTACTTGATGCGAAACTTTCTCGCAAATCCAAATATACAAGCCAAAATTTTCTGTGTCAACCACAAAGATTATTAAAAGCTATTTCAATATTCTCGAAAATTGCCGAAAGTCAAGTGACCTGAAACTCCTTCTAACGTCACTGCACGGTAAAGTCTCCTTAGGTTCTTGGTTCTCTAGGTTCTTGGGCACTACACTGGTATTATATAAATTATGGACCATGTGCTCGTTACCATCCATACTAATTAAATAAAAAATCGAACTCATTCGTGTATTTCATGAATCAAATAGATAAATACATTCATTTTCGCCAAGTATTGATTTAGCGACTTAGCGCCGCGTACAGCAGATAAATAACGCTCATATTGTACCATGCCATAACATCATGCGGTGTTGGTGTATTTTTATGATGCGCGAAACGTATGATTTTTAAAGAGTAATATATTTGTTACAAAACTTTCTTTTTTTCGGTGATATGTTCTTCTAATTTCTTCGGTCATATGTTCGCTAGTACATTTTAGCTAATCAATTACATTCATTTTCGCCAAGTATTGATTTAGCGACTTAGCGCCGCGTACAGCAGATAAATAACGCTCATATTGTACCATGCCATAACATCATGCGGTGTTGGTGTATTTTTATGATGCGCGAAACGTATGATTTTTAAAGAGTAATATATTTGTTACAAAACTTTCTTTTTTTCGGTGATATGTTCTTCTAATTTCTTCGGTCATATGTTCGCTAGTACATTTTAGCTAATCAATTTCTCATTCAAAGAGTTATAAAAAATAGTGGATGTTCCACATTCGAGGTTTCGTCGGAACGGAGTCACAGGTTGTGACGGTTACTTTTACATGTCTGTGACTTCTTCACAGTTCGCGATATCTACATCTACATAATACCCTGCAAGCCACCATAAAAATGTGTGGCAGGGGGTGAATTTTCACCAAACATGCACTACATATCATACATAAAATGGGATTAATATAAATAAATTAGTCTAAACTTCACTATTTAAAAAAAGATAAAAATAGCAAAGCAAACATGCAAAAACGTGCTGTTAGTTGGGTTAGCTTCAAGTCCTTATACCAACATGCAGCTACCAATGCTATCCTTTGCTACACTCGTACTGGATATATTTACCGTTGATCATATCCCTAATTGTACGAGGGAAAAAGGACATTTTGAATCTGTCAGTTCGGCAATCTATTTCTCTAATTTTGTGATTATGGTCCAGTCTACCAAAAAAGTTGGGGTTCACAAAATATTTTGAACATCATCACTGAAAATATGGTCTTGGAATTTGTTTAAGAGATTAAGTCTAAATTTCAACCTGCGATCTGACAATGATTCCCAATTTAATTCATTTAATAGACTGGTTACGCTAATAAGGTTATCGTAACGTCCCTTAACAAATCTTGCCAATCTTCGCTGCACACGTTCAAGTTCATTGCTTAGACCGATTTCATAGGGATCCCATACACTGGCAGCATATTCCAAATATTATATAATTTATGGACGATGTGTTCGTTAGCATTCATATTAACAAAATAAAAAAATCAAACACAGTCGTTTGTTACATTAAACTAATAGATAAATACATACATTTTCGCCAAGTATTGATTAAACAAGCTATCCTCACGTGCACAGCAGGTAAACAACGCTCATATTGATACCGTGCCATAACATTATGCGGTGACGGTGTGCTTTTATGCTGCCGGAAACGTATGAGTTTCAAAGAGTAGTATATTTGTTACACAACTTATTTCTTCGGTGAAATGGTCGTCTATAGTACATTTTAGCTAATCAATTTCTCATTCAAAGAGTAATAAAAAAATAGTGCATGTACCCCATTCAAGGTTTCGTCGGAACGGAGTCACAGGTTGTGACGGTTACTTTTACATGTCTGTGACTTCTTCACAGTTCGCGATATATTGCTCGGCAATGCATGCTTGGATGGAGGCGAGAGATCGACATTGGGACTCTTTTTAAGATAAAGTGACGGTTCCTCATGGAGGTTCCTGAACCGCCGGGCATTGACGTCAGCCGCGCGGAGTTAACCCGAAAAGGCATCTGTGTCGGACGACAGCTGCCCCACGCGAATTTCTTTTCGCTGCGTCCCTCTGACTCATGTCAGCGGGCAACGCCATTCATATCAGGCTGTTCTATTTCTGTCTCATTGGGCATTGTGCGGAAAAAAATCACCTATACCGCGCCGCACGTCATCAATTCGGGTGACACTCCGTTGCTCAGCAACCGTTTCTTATGTACTATGCACATACTTCACCAGAGGGAGTCGGGTCACGACTATGCGAATCAGCGGTGATGAAAATCCAGCTATTTTACTTAAGCTCCTTATTGAACCCTTCTTTCGTTGTGTCTGTTTAAATCTTGAGTCGCGAGGTCCAAATTGCTTTTAATGGCACCGTATCTGTCGGTAGCTTCCCTTCGAATATCTACTGCCAAAATTTTGTTTTGCTGGGCCATATTTAACGCTGTGCATATTTGTTAGCTCTTTGGGATTTTTGTCTTCATGTTCGCTTATCCCATTCCTCTCTTCTGTAAAGTGTATCCCAAAGCATTTACCCTTCTGACCCCAACTTTTTTTCACATCCCCCAAGCACATGCCAACATCTACATGACCTCCTTCCCCATCACTGCGTACAAGTTATGGAACTCACTACCCATAAATATCAAATCCCCATCTCCACTTCAGTCTTTCAAAGCTAAAGTTTTTTCTATTTAGAAAATAAAACTTTAAACTGGTGGTTGTTTAATGTAATGTCTATAAATATATGGTGCAACATTGATTTAATTCTTGATTGCTTAATGCATTTATTATGACTGTATGAGTAAATGCAAAATTGTTTTCAGTTTCAACTACATCTACATCTACATCTCATCTACATCTACATAATACCCTGCAAGCCACCACAAGGGTGTGTGGCAGGGGGTGATTGCTCACCAAACATGCACTACATATCATGCATAAAAAAGGAATAGTATTAATATAGTAGTCAGAACTACACTATTTAAAAAGATAGAAATTGCAAAGAAAACATGCAAAAACATTCTGTTAGTAGGGTTAGCTTTAAGTACTCATACCAACATGCAGCTACCAATGCTATTCATTGCTACTCTCCGATAGGACATATTTACCGTTATTCGTATCTCTTATTGTGCGAGGGAAAAAGGACATTTTGAATCGGTCAGTTCGGCAATCAATTTCTCTAATTTTATGGTTATGGTCCAGTCTGCCATAGTAAGTTGGGGTTCGTAAAATATTTTTAACATCATCACTGAAAATATTGCCTTGGAATTTGTCATAACCTACATAATACCCTACAAGCCTCCATAAAGGTGTGTGACAGGAGATGAATTCATACCTAACATGCATGGAAAAGGATCAGTAATAATATACTAGTCTTAACTTCAATTTTTAAAGAAGATAAAAATATCAAAGCTAGCATGCAGTCTAATGCTGTTAGTTGGGCTAGCTTGAGGTCCTTATACCAACATGCAACTACCATTGATACTCTCGTATTTCATCTATCTAGCATCTACATCTACATAATACCCTGCAAGCCACCACAAGGGTGTGTGGCAGGGGGTGATTGCTCACCAAACATGCACTACATATCATGCATAAAAAAGGAATAGTATTAATATAGTAGTCAGAACTACACTATTTAAAAAAGATAGAAATTGCAAAGAAAACATGCAAAAACATTCTGTTAGTAGGGTTAGCTTTAAGTACTCATACCAACATGCAGCTACCAATGCTATTCATTGCTACTCTCCGATAGGACATATTTACCGTTATTCGTATCTCTTATTGTGCGAGGGAAAAAGGACATTTTGAATCGGTCAGTTCGGCAATCAATTTCTCTAACTTTATGATTATGGTGCAGTCTGCCATAGTAAGTTGGGGTTCGTAAAATATTTTTAACATTATCACTGAAAATATTGCCTTGGAATTTGTGGAAGAGATTAAGTCTAAATTTCAACCTGCGATCTGACAATGATTCCCATTTCAATTCATTTAATAGACTGGTTACGCTAATATAATTATCGTATCGTCCCTTTACAAATCTTGCCGATCTTCGCTGCACACGTTCAAGTTCATTACTTAGACCGATTTCGTAGGGATCCCATACACTGGCAGCATATTCCAAATGCTGCCAGTGTATGGGATGGGATATGGGACAGTGTATTTATGCTGTTGGATATATTTACCGCTATTCATATCCCTAATTCTACGAGGAAATTAGGGCATTTTGAAACTGTCAGTTCGGCAATCAATTTCTCGAATTTCGTCGCAGTTTGCAAAATATTTTTAACGCCAGCAGTGAATATATTATCTTGGAATTCAATCTTGGGATGCCGCGTGAATCACCTTTCCGTCCCACGGAGATGAACGTAGCCTTAACCTTTTCCGGAAGCATTCCCTCATTTTAAATTGGCTTGACTCAGCCACCAATTATTCCATCAGTTAAGGGAAATTGAACAAATAATTTCTTTTGCTATTTCATGCTCTTTCGTTGCGAATAACAACTATTGTAATGTTGGCCGACCGGGGCACTTAAAAATAATAGTTATTTACATGAGGTTGGAGTTCGCGAACTTAATATATAGAAAAAACATTCTCGGGTTTCCAGCCGAGTAAGATGTTTTGTTGCTAACGTTTCGATGGAATACTCCTCCATCGTCCTCAGAGCAATGAGGACGATGGAGGAGTATTCCATCGAAACGTTTAAACAAAACATCTTACTCGGCTAGAAACCCGAGAATGTTTTTTAAATATCATTCGCCGAGAAAGAACGAGATCATATATTAATATATAGAAGTTAATATATAGAAACTTTAAATGATTGCGCCCAACTGAAGGCTGAAATGTCACTCATAGTTCGCAGAGAAGAAAGGTGTTTTGGTGTAACGCGGATATATTCTTTTCATCATTTTTTACATGAAGTTTACTGGCTCTAATGGGTTACCCCAGAGCATTAATAAATCTTATATATTTATCTTAACTTTTTGCTCGAGATCCAAACTGCCAATCCTTCATGTATACCAGTGCGGCTCTTAAATTAGTGATCCTTTTCTAATTTCCTCAGATGACTTTCTCGCCTAGGAGCGTCTTCTTTATTTCTTGCCGAGGAGGTGTGCTAAGGCACAAGTTCTCGCCTCTTTCTCAACGACGAGTTTCCGCATCAGTCCGCAGGAAGTGACCGCTCCGGCCGAGAAAAATGTCCGCTCCCACGATATTCGCTCTCTCTTAAGTTTCTTCGTGTGCAGCCTTTACTTAACTCGACATTATTATAATCACGGTAAAGGTACGTTGAGAAATTTGGTGCAGTAATACGTTATTAGACAAGGACATTTAGTAGTATTCTTTGAATTTAATTCTTTAAAGTGCCTTCATCTTGAGCAGCGATGCGAAAGTATGTGAATTAGTCAGGGTAGACGGCTCGTAATTAAAACGTGGAATATTACATCCTGTCCTTGAATGTTTTAATAAGTTGTACTACTCTTTATCCTTGAATGTTGAATATAATTGGATATTTGTCCTTGAATGAATTAAAAAATAATTGTTTTTCGTACTACGGTAGATGGGACAATATTGATAAAGTTAGCGAGTTTGATAATAAGACGGTGTGGTTAAAAGTGCCCTTTTTTCCGCATGCAATAAGATGAAATAGTAAATGTGATCGAAGTTACTTCATTAATTAGGTAGCGAGGATTTTAGGCTAATGTTGCATTTTTTACTAGAGACTCCAAAGTTACATCTACATGTTTTCCTGCGAGTCAGTCGCCTCACGGGAGTGTGGCAGGGGGTGGTAAGTTACCAGCCGTTAAGATTTCCGTTTTCTCACTTATTTAGAATACCTATGCGTTTAATTGTTGTTGATATTTACTAACGCTTTTATGAAACCACAATTGTTTTTAATATTTAACGCCACAATTTTTGTTTAATATTAGTGCATTGTCCCTCGCGTAAGGCTTAAAGTTTTAAGGTTTGAGGGATTTAAAGTCAATTTTCTTCCGAGGCTAGTATAGTTGACCTAACAGTAATACTCATCATGTCGTTGCTAAAAATAAGAGTATGTGCGCGACTTCAGTAGAGTGTACTCTCTCATTTTACACTTACGAACGGCTGGCTAGCAGGGAAAACATCTAAACCTATGCTGGTTATGATGTGAAAACTTTGAACCGGTAGGGGTTTCCAGTAATTGCGACGTGAATATTACTTGTTCATCGTTAATTATGGTAATTGGACGGAACCCGTAGCCGGGGGAGGCGAAGAGGGCACTTCTAGGCGTGGGACTGCCGCCGGAGCGAGATTCTCAGGAGGAGGCCCCACACCCACCTCGGCGGGGGTGGATTGCGTTTTTTTTCCTACCCGGGAGCGAAAACCCATCTTTTCTCCCCTCGCTCCGCCGATTTGACTCCTTTCAGTGCCACTCTACACATCCGTGTCTGGGGATAGTACCTACCACTTGCCATGTAACCACCGAATTCGATTCTGAGCTAATATTTTGTTGGAGGAAGAGTTCTCGGGTTTCCAACCGGGTCCAAGTGTTTTTAGGCACCAACGTTTCGAAGGCTAAGTCCGCCATCGTCTTCAGGGTGAATGATGTAGCCAAAAATTGTCCGCCTTATATACAGTCCGGTCTAGTTCAGGTAGGCTCTGATTGGTCGACAGGTCGATCGCGTTTCCTCTCCCCCTCCACTTTGAGAGCTGGTTTCCAGGCGTTGCTCAGATGGAAGCCGGTGTCTCTATTAATATTGTTTCCCTCCAATCTTATTTCCACCGCCTCCTTCACGACACGATCCCAATAGTTGTTGCTGTGGCACAATATTTCCGTGTCGTGAAAATGTATTCGGTGGCCGAATTCCAGGCTATGTTCGGCCACCGCAGATTTAGTCGGGTAGTAGAGCCTGATGCATCTCTCATGCTCCTGTAGCCGTTTCTCAATTGTACGGCCGGTCTCGCCAATGTAGACTTGGCCGCATTCACACGGAATGCGGTGAACTCCCGATGTCTTCAGGCCCAGTCTGTCCTTGGCGGTTCCGAGGAGGGTCTTCAGTTTCCCCGCTGGTTTGTGGATGGTCTCCACATTGTGTCTCCATAATATTTTGTTTTTCACGAACCTCTTTTAAGGGGCCATATTCATACTCTCAACTACAGTCTCCCTTCTACTGCTTACGCCCTATTAAAATTCCTACAACGAGGTAAATTGGTAAACGGTATCTACCTGAAAAGGTGGTACTATTATTTCTCAGCGTGATGTTGACGACTGAGGGCCATATTCAGAATTTCCACTACAGTCTCGCTTCTACTGCTTATACGCCCTGAAATCCCTAAAACGCTCGACGGGATTGGTGTACAGAATATCGGTTCGGTTATTCAGGGGAGGCGACCGACAGCTGAGGTCATTTGCGCCATTTAGGATAGGTGGGTGTTAGGGTAATGGTAGGAACATCTCAGGAAATGGAGGAAGGGTGGAGAGAAACCCGGCGTCGGCATTAGCTTACTCTTAACGAAAGGCGCCAAGGGGACCACGGCTTCATCTACATCTATACGATACCCTGCAAGCCACCGCGAGGGTGTGTGGCAGGGGGTGAAGATCACCAAGCATGCACTACTAACATGCAAACAAACAACTATAGTGTCTCATGCACTTGCTTGTGTGCTTAACGTCCCATCCGAAGGACTGAGCACTGAAGTTGAAATGCCCTCTACTAGGCACTCAAGTGGGGACCGGTTTTCCACTGAAAAATGCGCCACTGCCGGGAATCGAACCCGGGCCCTTGGGATGGTTGGTCTACAGAATCTACCTGCTAAGGTGGTATTACTTCTCAGCGTGACGCTGAGAACTGAGTTGAGATTCTGAATTTGGCCCAGTATCTCAACTACACTCTCACTTCTACTGCTTATGCCATAATGTCTCTACTAAGAGTTCAAAAGGGTATATAGTTTCGCCTCTATATGGTTCGAAGCATTGTACAGCGTGGCCCTAAGAAGTAATACCAACTTTGCCAGGTGAATCTGAACACCAATTTGCTCAAAGCAGAGATTTCAGGGCGTGTGTAGTAGACTTTGACCTTCGTTTCGTTTAACCTGGGGTAGATGAGACCCTCTACCCCTAGCCCAGGGCTCATTAAAGTACGTCGTAAGCGGTTTGGTGTTTGGCACGCAGGCAAAATATTTTTAGGGCAACACATTTTTCTCATAAGAAGGGGTCTGTAATTTACATGGCAGTAACTGCACTAAAGTAAAATCTTGGTTTAAGTTTTTTTCAGCAAGTTTTTGTCAGTGAAAACTTGCAATCAGTTGGTCTGTTTTGGTAGCGATTACTGCTACCCACTCTTAATCGCCCGCTGATCATAAATGAAGTCCTAAAAAGAGTGGGAGAAAAGAGAAGTCTACTGAAAACTATATAAAGAATACACGACAACCTAATCGGCCGTATATTTAGACACGATGGACTGACGAAGACAATCGTCGAAGGAAAAGTGAGCGGGAAGAATGGGAAAGGCAGGCCTCGTATGAGTTATATAGAACAGGTCGTAAAGGACGTGAAAGAGAGGAACTACGTTAATATGAAGAGGTTGGCCGATAGAAAAATCGAGTAGAGGGCTGCGTCAAACCAATCCTAGGATTGTTGACCCTTGATGATGATGATCTTTTGAGGCAGCCAAAATATCGTTTTGCGCTGGAACTTATCAATAACATTAAATATAAAGTTTTAAAATACAAGATTACAAATAAATAAACGATTGTGGCAATGTTTAAAATTTTAAAAGTATAAAAATATACGACTGCAATGCAAAAGACAGATAGAAACATTGATAGTACACAGGAAAAAATAAAAATTCAAATAGATGAAATAAGAAAAAAATGCAGTTTGAAGAAAGAATAAATAATGATGAATGGATACTAATAGGATGATGTGACTTATTAGAAGGAATTGCGACATGGATATTTGGAACTGTATATCGGAAAAGCGAAATTGGGGAGGGAATTTAGGAAGATCAACGGATCATATTCGGTAGGTCCCTGGAATGTGTTTGAAGATATGGTATGAGGTTGTCGTAACCGTCGACGTGGTGCCTGTGGCTTCCGCAATCGTTGCCATTCTACCTGGAAATCTCAAATGCACGATCGGAATTCACGATAGTATGATAGCACTTGGTCGGTCTGGGCCTATAACCTTTTAAGGTTTTGGTGGAAAAGGTGAATAATTAGTCGTGGTTAAACTTAACAAAAAGTCTTTTTTAATAGAATATACTTATTTTATGAAGGCTACAATTAGACGCGAGATGGTAGTTGAGATTCTGAATATGGCCTTAAGATCAGTATTTTTTTGTGTGGCATGTAATAAGTGGTTTGGTTTAGGTGCTCCAACGAATAAGTTACATTGAGCCTATATGGGAAATGTTTCAGTAGTAATTTTGTGGAAATTGCTATTAATCATAATAAGAAAGAGGATCACTAGTAAAAAATCCCTTTAATTGAGCACAAAAGTTTCAGCAACTCAGCGCCATTTTCAAGATAACAGGTTACATGGATGGCTGTGTAATAGGGTAGAGGTATAAGGGGGGGGGGGGGTCGGGGGGGTCGAAAAGAGCGAGAGAACGCTAGGGGGAGGGGAGAGAGGGTTGAGGTAATGCAGGAAAATTTTGAAACGAAAGAAGCGGGGAGGTTGAGTCACTCTGGAGGTCGTTAAAGTGTGGAGGAGTGAGAACAACAAGGCGAAGGACAGTTGCTGGTGGCTACGAGGGCGGGCGATTGTGGAAAGGGGACAAACTAATGTTAAAGAGAGGAGAATGGGTAGAGAACATTTGATAATTGCATGAATTATTTTAGTTGCTAATAATCGTTTCGTCGTTTACCATATTTATTTTATTGCCCACTATGATAGAGTTTGTAAAATAAAAATACCCGTATTTTTCCGATTTTTGATCCGTCAATTATTTCTCGTGTTTTAAGCGACGAAAAACTGATGTTTTTAACCCTTTCGGAAAAAGTGGGTGTGGTGCAACATCTGACGTTAATCGACTTCGTCCAATCACAACTGAGCCCGCGAAGCTACTTCGCCTTATCGTAAAGGGGGGGGACATAGCTGGCTCTCCCAATCGGAGCAGTTACGACAGCATCTGTGCGAGCAGACCTTCCGAGAACCCCCCTCCACTCCCTTCCCTTCCCCTAAAAGCAGTCAAGGACGGGAGGAAAATGACGTCAGTGTTATCAGAGTGGCCTTTTCGGTGGGCGTCACCGTTTGCTTATTTTAATTTTTGATTTATGAGTGAATGGTTGTGGTTAGAAGTTTAATTTTTTCACTAAATTTCAATTTTCGTTTCCATCTAACAATTTCGTGTACAAAATTGCGATTTCGGTTCCGAGTAAACGCCCCCATTTCGAATTGTTCTAAAACTCCAGCTTAGAGCCTTTGTGAAGCGTAGGTATACAATTTTATTGGTAAAATTGCGGAAATGGTTATTCGTGCCCAAATTTTCAGCTAACTTTGATTTCACATTCCGATTTGAAAAGGTGTTTCATAGCTCTTTTAGTCAGTCTTTGAATTTCCGTCCGGGGGTGACCAATATAACTATGAAGCCACAATTGTCTCACTTGAGTTTATACACTCCGCTTTTGTGCCATCTTACGTATTTCTCCTTGGAGTTAAAAAACATTTTTACCACATTGCATAGGTTGTAAAATGACACTTCACGTGCTTCGTCTCCCTATTACGGCCACCCATGAATCTGATATCTTTAAAATGACTCTGCTTTGCTGAAACCTGGGTCGGTGTCCAATTAAAAGTGTGGATATTTACCTAGTGATATTCTTTTTTGTCATTGTATTTTGGCACAGTCTCAACTGAGATATTAGTTCTAACTGCATTATTGATGATGTTAAAAATATTTTGCGGTCCCCAACTTACTATGGTAGACTGGACCATAATCACAAAATTAGAGAAATAGATTGCCGAACTGACAGATTCAAAATGTCCTTTTTTCCTCGTACTATTAGGGATATGAATAACGGTAAATGTATCCAGTACGAGTGTAGCGATAGATAACATTGGTAGCTGCATGTTTGTATAAGGACTTAAAGCTAACCCAACTAACAGAATGTTTTTGCATGTATGCTTTGCTATTTTAATTTTTAATTACAAATTTTATGCATGATATGTAGTGCATATTTGGTGAGAGTTCACCCCCTGCCACACACCTTTATGGTGGCTTGCAGAGTATTATGTAGATGTATTAATAATGGCTTCTGAATGTATGATATTGCTACAATGCTTGAATAGTTTTTTAATGTCGTTAAAGTGCTGTGAAGGTAAAGCGGAAATATGCCTCAAAGTATGAGGTTCTTTAAGTTATAAAAGGATACTCTTTATCAAATGAAATGTTATTATACTATCACACATGTTGAAGACAAAACTCAAGCTTATGTTTTTATTGGGTACTACATTTATGTAATTGGCGTTAAAAGGGTTTAAATTAAATTACAATTAGCGCGTCAACTTTTCCTTAGGAGTTCGAATTTAGTGGGTAAAAATGCTTTTTTATTGAGTTTTCTGATGGTGTGATATTAAATATAAAAAGTAAATTGTCATTCCGTATGTATTATCTCCTGTTGTTTAACTTAATTTGATTTTTAGGGAAATTCCGCAAACCCTTATGTCCTATAAATGTCACAAAAATTGGCGCGCCTACTATGACCTAATTATACGTAACAATATGTAACGTAGAGAGAATAAGAACCGAACTCAGCAATGTCCAAACGCTTCTCTGAATTTTGACGAAATAAGCTGAGATAATTTCAAATCCATCATAATGTTTTGTTCCAAAAATGCAAATATAGATGCGAGATGTGTGCAATTGTCACCCACACTTTCCACCCACTTGCCAGGTAAAATTAATTTTTATCGCTGTGGATGGAAATTGAAAAATTAGTATGAGTAGTTAAGGTGTACTTTGCATGGGTTTCAAATTTTTGGGAATCATATTGTCATTCCTGCAACTCTTTAAATTAGATTATTTCAGTGCAACGATTAAAAGCTAGCAGCGCTCGATGCTAGCGACAACTTGCGGCGGAGGAAGGAAACCGTACACTAAGGGAAGGCATTTATTTGTTGACATTCCTATCCTGTATATTAATCCGTGGTCCTATCACAGACACAGTCTTGTTCTAATCCGGGTATAGCCTCTTTGGACACCTTTAAATGGTAAAATCCCTTCCGGCTCAATGCTCATTTTCTGATTGCCAGAACTTCGTGTGAAATCACACTTGGCCATGGGAATGGAACTGGCGCCCCTGCCGTGAATGTGTGAATTTCAAATGCCAGTGGCTTACTACGGGACGAGCTATACCCTCACCCAGCAAAAACAATACTTCGGGATGATCACTGAGTTAGTAAGTGAAACGGATATATATGGGTCATTCCACGTCAATTCAAGAAACGTTTGTCCCTTAGGTTCTCAGCTTTTGATAAAAATTGGTGTATGGGTACAAAATCAACTCAAACTGAATACCCTCAAACTGTTTAGTGAAAAAAATTTTTTGAGCGAATTATGCATATTTTAATTGTTTCGCACTTTTAGCAAAAATCTGAGCCTTAAATCATATTATCACCTTTATCTCCGTTTGTATTTGTCATACAGAAATGATTAATAGCTCTTATTAAAACTAAATATTTATTGAATGCAAATATATCAATAAAAAATTATTTTCTTCTAAACCCTATTGTTGTTAATTACAAATGTTTAAAAAATTGAAGACCTTAGTGCAAGAACCAGATAATGACCACTTTTTGCGTAAGTGAGATTTCCACATACACATGAAGCCCTTCCTGCCCTTTACCAGTAGACATAGTCATTTTCGATGGTAAGTTCTAAATAAGTTCAGCAGACATTGTTGGAATTTTACGTTCTGCTCTCTGAGTGCAAGAACCAGATAATAGCCGGAGTTTTCTCGAAACTTCACTTTTGGTTATTATCTTGTTCTTGCACTCAGGTCTTCAATGGTTAATAAACTTTTCTCAAATACTCCATCTCAGAATCGGCCGAAACTTTTTTCCTTAATCTAAACATACCCAGCTAACTATTCCAAAAATAATATTTTGTGGCAATTCATAAATACGTTTTTATAAATATTTAAACATTTACAATTTTCTCTCGCGCGGTCCGTCGGCTTCCCCATTTGGAATACATGCAGCAGACACGCGATGCAAGCCTAAAAATTTCCTGATTGCTCAAGGTCGTGTCTATATGAGATAAAAATATATTATAAACTATAAAAGTTAACAACAATTTTTATTTGCTCTGTTAAATGGATGTTTGCATGCCCTTTCCACTTCCTTTTAGAACCCTATTTTTATGACCCCTTTGGTTTTTCAATTCTGCCCATTGCGGTTGTTTGTTGAATTGAGGTGGAATGACCCATATAATATTAATTCATGATTCTGCATTTATTTTTTCAGATTTATATTTGGTCTTATATCTGCAAAATCCGTCCTATTTCCCGTTAACTTGTAATCGTCAATGATCAGTATTGTAGCTCATCTGCCAGCCTAAGAAGGACCTCTTACGGTTACTGCCCACAACGGCGTATTAGCAATTTGGAACTTGGGAACCTCCTTTTCTTATGATAAGAAGAAAGGAATGGCTCAGGATAATTCCGTCCTTTTGTCTTCCTGCTGGAATCATTACGCGGAACGATATCTCTGAAAAGATCTCAGTAATCATTTTATTCTTTCAAACAAATATTTTACCAGATTGGTTGTATCAGGCGTACCTTTGTGGAACTTGTTTACCATTGTGAAATGGAAAGCTGTGACCTTGTAATTCCACGTAAACTTTATTGACGACCTAGGTTTCGACTTATGAAGTCATCATCACGTATGTACATGCATAATATACTGAGGAATACCTACAATAATGGTCATTGTATTTCATCCATGTAGTATGTCATATTTATTACTTACTTTGCTTCAAATAGGTACACGCCGGAGTTGAAGCTCTCCTTTCCATTGCAAGAAACCAAAGGAAATGCTAAATTTGATCAGCAAGCAGGGAAATTAATTGTGATTCATGGTTGACCATGAGGAAGCTATCCTGGCCTCCAAAATTTAACTCGCATTTTAAGCATTTGAAGATAACTAGAAACAAAGCATACAGAAATAAATGAAAAGAGACGTATTTAAGAGTCAATCAATATTGATTAGAGACTTAAAAACGCTCATTTTCCGATTTAGAGTATTAAATAACAGTTCACATTAGACGAGTGAAGTGATAATGAAATTTAAGAAATGATAAGTTGCGTGCAGATTAAAAAAAAAATTAAATGTCATATTGAGAGAGAGAGGGCCATGGTGGGTAGAGCACTGAACTACCGACCGGAGGGTCCCTGGTTCACATCCCGGGCAGAAGCCTTTCTGGACACCTCATCTTAAAAATCTTCGCTAATTAATTTTCTGTATTCTTCGTTGAGGCTTTCGCGGTTCATAGTGATGATTAAAGTAACTTTTCGGGTGTTACCGCGTACTCAGGTTAGCGTGACGTTTCGCGACCCGTGCTGGTCGCTTCTTCTCAGGGAATGGTAATGCATGCCGGTGTGGTTTGGTATGTATGTATACACTTCTGGTCGGTGGGTTGGCAGAGAGAAGAGGAGAGGGGGGAGAAGTTGAGGTAGAAAGTTTATTTATAACGGGCATCAACGTGTGATTCATATGAATCTTCAATAGAGACACAATCTAGTTGCATGAGACCCTATAGTTGCTTGTTTGCATGTTAGTAGTGCATGCTTGGTGATCTTCACCCCCTGCCACACACCCTCGCGGTGGCTTGCAGGGTATCGTGTAGATGTAGATGGTGGCCTTCAACTGAATCACACGTTGATGCCCGTACCAAATAAACTATCTACCTCAACTTCTACCCCCTCTCCACTCTCCCTACCAACCCACCGACCTGAAGTGTGTATATACCAACCCACACCGGCGTGCATTACCAAAATATTTTAGAGTATTCTGTACTGCATGTATTAACCCCTCAAATACTATAGATACTAACAATTTAGTTGCATGAGACACTATAGTTGCTTGTTTGCATGTTAGTAGTGCATGCTTGGTGATCTTCACCCCCTGCCACACACCCTCGCGGTGGCTTGCAGGGTATTGTGTAGATGTAGATGTCCCTCAGAAGAAGCGACCAGCAGGGGTCGCGAAACGTCAGGCTAACCTGAGTAGGCGTTAACACCCGAATGGTTACTTTAATTTTCTGTATGTTAGAACTTCGTAGGAAATCGTAGGTCGCCCAGGGAAAGGGACTAGCCCACCTACCTTGAATATGTGAATTTCAAACGCCGATGGCTTAGTAAAGGGATGAGCAGAGCACGCCATTGACTATCAAAAACCAACCCTCGGGTTGAAAACTAAATTTAATCGCAAAAGAAAAGGTACTAAAAATTTGCAAGGCTAATGGTGTTGTAATTTGGTACCCGTGGCGGCCAAAAGTAAATTCGCCCTTTCCGGTGACATCCTCCCTCCCCTTTGGCGAACGCACGCACTCTCTCTCCACTCCGCGCTAACTCTCGCAGTCACTCAAGGCTTCACGCCTCTCTCTCCTCGAGTACTCAGTCGCCTCTTTCATTCTGTCGAGAGAGGAGCAAACTCCTCCCCTTCCCCCCCACCGCACGCGACAGCTGCGTCCCACTCACATATTCATGCCCTCCCCACTTTCCCCCGCTCTCTCCCTCTCTCCCTCGCCACTTATGTCGAGGGGGTGGTTCGGGGGATGCCCTTCCACCCTCCGTCTCCCTGCCGTCTGAGTCCACAACTGCGCGCCAGTGCGGGACCTTTAAGGTCGTATGAAACTAGCCGTTGCTGGTTACGGCTGGTGTATGTAAACTGTTCCAATCCCACTAACATCTACATCTACGCGATACCCTGCCACCGCCACCGCTAGGGTGTGTGGCAGGGGGTGAAGTTCACCAAGCATACACCATTGACATGAAAATAAGCAACTATAGGGTCTTATTCAACTAGATTGCTAGTAACTATAGTATTTAAGGGATTAAGACATGAATCTTGCACTACAGACTACTCTAAAATATTTCCCCTACCTATCCCAATGCTATGCTGCCTATTCTGTTCTCTGATAGTACGGGAGAAAAATGCCATATGGGGTATGAGTACGAAAATCTATCTCTTTAATCTTCTTTATCTGGTCGAATCTAGCATAATACGCTAGTGTTTTTAATATGTTCCTAACATCTTCAGTAAAGTTATCCGATTTAAATTTCACTAAAAGATTTAATCTGTACTTTAACATATGCTTTTTAATGATTCCCACCCTAATTCTTAATTTAATCTGTACTTCAACCTACGTTCTGATAATGATTCCCACCCTAATTCTTTTATTACTTCTGATACACTACGCAACCTATCGTAACACATTTTAACGAACCTACCTTCTCTACGCTGCACACTGTCTAGTTCTCTGATGAAACCTAATTTATTCGGATCCCATACACTGGCTGCATACTCAAGGTGGGGCCTAACTAGTGAAAAGTAACATAGATCTTTTGTCTTCTCATCACATTTCCCAAGTAATCTTTTTATAAATCCTAGCTTTCTCTTCGCTCTGCCGCATATTTCCCTAATGTGTCTTCCCCACGATAAATCTTAGGTGTTTGTTACCCCTAAATATCTTACAGCTTCAACGCTTTCAATTTTCGTGTTACTTATTTTATATGATCGCTCTATCGAATTATTTCTCCTCCAAAAATTAATAGCTACACACTTTTAAGGTGAAGTTCTAACCGCCATTTATCGCACCACTCTTGAATTGCATCTAAGTCCTTACTAAGAGATTCCCTGTGTTCTTCTTTTGATGTGCCTCTGTACACTACGGTATCGTCTGCAAAAAGTCTAAGCTTACTATTAACTACGGTACTCCGATCGTTTATGTACAAAAGAAATGGAAGCGGACCTATTAGGCTACCTTGGGAAACTCCCGATGTGACTTTGTGTCCGACATGATACCATCTATAACAACCCTCTGCTCTCGCCCACTTAAGAATTTTTTTGCCGATAATATCACCGGTTGGTTTTGCAATCGCAGCCAATAGCATCTCGCCTTACAGTCACGTGCTGTTCATGTTTACATTTCGTTCCTATGCTACCCCATAATACATCATTTCTTCCTCAAATACAAGATAAAAATGCATTAAATACATCTAATCTCATGTCAATAATATGTTTGCTATTCTAATACGTACTACACTTAAAAATAGGTGATGCAAGAGAGTATAATTCATTTTTAACTCTATTCTTAATATTTTTTTTAGTTTAAGCAGCGGCTGAAATGGCAACAATCAATATTGTGAAATGTAAACACAAACAGCACGTGAAACGGCAACAAACAAAATATTGCGAAATGTAAACACAAACAGCACGTGACCGCGATACGAGCTCCTATTGGCCTATCACGGTTGGAAATAGACGCGTTCCTGTAATCCAATTGTTGAATTGTTGAGAGCTGGTTGGCGCTGATTGGTGGAGTGTGCAACCATTATAGGGAACGGTTAGTGTGATACGGCCTTTATCGGACCCCTCCATTTTAAAGGGACGGATGCTCCTATCGGGATCACTGGCGTAGAGGGGTCGGGTTGGTGCAGTGGTTAAAGGGTGCTGGCCTCTCTCTGGGAGGACCTGGGTTCTCATCCCGCCAATGGAGGATATATTTGTAATTGGTAAACCGGCCCCTACTTGAGTGCTCTGTGGTAAACATTCGAGTACACAGTGATTAGTAGAGAGTACTTCGAGTACAGTGCTCCGTCCGTCGGATGGGGCGTTAAGCAGTGGTCCCCTTGGTCCCTTTTCGTTAAGAGCAGTATATACCTAATGCCGACGCCGGGTTTCTCTCCTCCCTTCCTCCTTTCCCTTCCACTCCTATCTTATGCTCTCTTTCTCCTTTCCTTCCGGTTTGAATCGCCTGTTAAGTATGGGTTGAGACTTGAAAACACAGACGAGGATCACTAGCGCTTTTCCTTCAAGTGACGTTGCGCTTTGGATTAGCATATTATTCTCGACTCCTTTTTCGTTTTTTCAATTACTCAAAATAACGTGTAGGTCTCATCGGAATTGAAAATTTTGCTATCGTATTTGTCATGTAGCCGCGCCGTTTCCAATTATTTTATTATGACATTGACTACCGTAATATGGAAAAGAAGAACATAAATTCGGAAAATTTTCAACATGTGTACGTTTCAATTTTTTATTCCCTTCTTGCTGTTATAATTCGGGATTACTAGGGGTGATTTGATTTTTAAACCAGTATTTTTGAAGTATTTCTCCTGGAAAGACACTACCCAACATCTTTAAAATTATGTGAAAGATAGTCTAATGAATTTTTCTCTCCATTTCAGGTAAGATCGCGTCTCCGTGCAAGGCCTACCTCCTTGGAATACAAGTGGGTACGTATGCTATTTGATCTACATATATTTGCGTCTCTGAGGATGGTCCGAATTTGGCTCTGTTTGGGCTTTAACGAGAAATGTGCGAGCCCTTCAATTTGATGGGATTGGTAGAATTTCCACTGGGAAAAAAATCATTCAACTGGACCGGGTCCAGGTCAAGGTGAATGATTTTTCTCTGTATCGTCTATTCTAGGGATGGGTCGGTTCCACTTTTTTTCGGTTCCGGTTCGGTTCTTAACTTCGGTTCTCGGTTCCGATTCTCGGTTCCGGTTCTTAATTTACCACTGACATTGCATTTCTCAATGGTAAGATAAGGTGATCAATAATCATTTTCAGAGACTGAATTCGAATAATTCGCCACTTTGAAGTATCTAAGTACACTATTTCACCAGGTTTTAATGTGAAGCCTCTACATTCGGAGTGTGACTATGTTTCAAACTGGTTTTCGCGCCAATTATTTCGGTACCGATTATTTTTGGCCTCGGTTCCGGTTCCGATTCTAAGCTCAAGAACCGGTGGAACCGAGAACCGAAGAACCGAACCGACCCATCCCTAGTCTATTCTCTTGCGTGCATATCAGTGGGAAATCTTGACTCCGGACGTAATTCTATCAACAGAATACTTACATCAGCAGAACAGTCTAAAAACCAGCCGTGGTAGCCAGGTCGTTTACGCGCTGACCTGGCAACCCAGATGTCGCGGGTTCGAATTCACCATCGGGCATGGAATTTGTAATTGTCTTACAATTAGAATTAAGATTCTACTTTTGATCGTGCGATATAACTTCAGCGCCTTTAAACCTCAGAACACTACTACTAATTAAAGCCATATTCAGAGTCTCAACAACAGTCTCGCTTCTACTGCTTGCGTCCTAATATCCTTACGAGTCAAATTGGTGTGCAGATTCTACCTTCCAAGGTGGTAGTACTTCTTAGCGTGACGCAGAGAACGGACAACGAATACTCAGAATATGGCTGGGACATTACAGAATTTCAAATACAGTCTCACTTCTAATGCTTACGTCATAAAATCTCTATTACAAGGGTATTCTATGGGTATACAGATTCTCCTTGATATGATTCTAAGCGATATACAGCCTGGTAATCCCAACTTTGTAGGGTGAATGTGCGTACCGATTTCACTGGAAGTAGAGATTTTAAGACGTTAGCAGTAGAGGTGAGACTGTAGTTGAGATTCTGAATACGGCCCTGGAGCCGTCGATAAATTAAGAATTCCGAATGCATGTCTGTAGTATGTGCTTCTTAAATGTGTCTTTGTGTGTTGGATGAAAAGTAGAACTGGTAGTGCTTGTCCCGCATGAAATTCATAGGAATCTCTCCTTAAGTAGGTAGTATAAGTAAACTTTAGTGTATATTTCGCGATAACTCACCCCCTGCCACACACCCTCATCTATATCTACATAATACCCTGCAATCCACCACAAGGGTGTGTGGCAGGGGGTGATTGCTCACCAAACATGCACTAC
This sequence comes from Platycnemis pennipes, assembly GCA_933228895.1. Lineage (NCBI taxonomy): Eukaryota > Metazoa > Arthropoda > Insecta > Odonata > Platycnemididae > Platycnemis > Platycnemis pennipes. The sequence continues at coordinate 134,405,639 of OW121851.1, forward strand.
ATATCATGCATAGCTTTAAGTACTCATACCAACATGCAGCTACCAATGCTATTCATTGCTACTCTCCGATAGGACATATTTACCGTTATTCGTATCTCTAATTGTTCGAGGGAAAAAGGACATTTTGAATCGGTCAGTTCGGCAATCAATTTCTCTAATTTTATGATTATGGTCCAGTCTGCCATAGTAAGTTGGGGTTCGTAAAATATTTTTAACATCATCACTGAAAATATTGCCTTGGAATTTGTGGAAGAGATTAAGTCTAAATTTCAACCTGCGATCTGACAATGATTCCCATTTCAATTCATTTAATAGACTGGTTACGCTAATATAATTATCGTATCGTCCCTTTACAAATCTTGCCGATCTTCGCTGCACACGTTCAAGTTCATTACTTAGACCGATTTCGTAGGGATCCCATACACTGGCAGCATATTCCAAATGAGGTCTAACAAGGGAAAAGTAGCTGATTTCTCGCACATGATCGTCACATTTACCCAATACTCTTTTAATGAAACCCAGTTTGCGATTCGCTTGACCCATTATTTCACGAATGTGTTTACCCCAGGAAAGATCATTTGTCAGTCTTATTCCAAGATATTTAATGGATTCCACGTTTGTTAATTCATGATTACTTATTTTGTGAGTGGTAGGAGGAGAGCTATTCTTTTTCCAAAAATTCATTACAAGACATTTCTTAAAGTTTAATTCTAACTGCCATGTATCACACCAAGTTTCAATTGCTTGTAGGTCAATATTTAAATATTCTTTATCGTTCGGGCATAGAATTTCCCTGTACACAATATTTCCCTGTACACACCCTCGAGGTAGCTTGCAGAGTAGTCAATGGTATAAATATAAGAGATCAATTGCATTACTGAGAGGATAAAATAATCCGTTATTCGCATTCACAATACAGGAGTACGACGTTAACAAAGCCAATACCGAATACAATTCCTAAACCGTTCCATAATTATATCCCAAGTTACTTCATCCCTTTCTTTTTCAGCAAACATTCTTTGTTTTTCTGCAACGATCATTTCAAGGTGACCCCTGCCACATGCCTTCGCGGCGAATAACTGGTTGACATGTATATGTAAATAAGTACATCTCGAGTTATCGCCTTCTTTTGACAGCATTCTTGGCACACTACAAATTGTACTGTTATCAGGCACGTAGCCAGGGGGGAGGGGCTTCTGGTGCTTCAGCCCCCCCGAAATATATTTCCAATAATTTTGTTGTTCTGATTTTAGTAGTGACCTTTAGCAGTGAGAAGAGTTAAGTATGGGCACTGTGAAAGTAAATACCAAGCACTTAAAATTAAGGGAAGAGATTTGTAACATGTCGGCACCGAATGGGAAAGGCTTATTTGTTTCAAGTTATGCAAGACCCCCCCCCCCCGAAGCAAATTTCTGGCTACGTGCCTGACTGTAGTTATTATTTATTTGAAGATTTGAAGTTGAACATGAGTCATTGCGCGACTACCTTTTATGCCGGATGAAAAATAAGAGGAAAGGAGTATGATAGTGGCGTTTCCTTGTTTTCGTTTGGGTGTCGCCATGGAGGCGTGCGTCTCTACCTCTCTCTGACTCTCTCAATTGAACGGAACGTAAGGTGTCGCTTCATTCTTTTGACGTCGCCATTACTCGCCGCTACAGACTAGCGACGGAAGCTGGCTGATGCGTATGGTGTCTGCCAATGAAGTTTAGGTTTCCTGGCGGGAAGATGAATTGCCCTCTGAAAATAAATGAGTTTCAACGGTTTCCCTCGCGTGAAAAATGACGATGCTTTTCCCTCCCTTCTGTCAATTTTGTATTTCCTACTTTTGCAACGGGTCTAATTCCTTTTGGACTTCAATTGATTTTTCATTGTCCTTCGTCATGCGTTGCTCGACGAAGGAAATAAATTTACATTTAATGCTACCGGATATCCGGCAAGCCGCCATATGGCTGTGTAGAACAGGATTATTACACTCCAGATTTGTTCTCAGTCAAAATTTTAAGAGTTAGGGACTAAATAATACTGTTTCACTACTGGGATACATAATTCCATGTAAGTGGTTAGACATTTTAGGTTTTGATAAGTATAGGAGCAAGGATTGCTGTTAGTCCTGTTCTGCTGTGAAACTTAGTTTTGTTTATAGACGTTCTTTTGTACGAGAAATCAGCTAATTTTCTCTTGTTAGACCTCATTTGGAATATGCTGCCAGTGTATGGGTTCCCTTCGAAATCGGTCTAAATAATGAACTTGAACGTGTGCAGCGAAGATCGGCAAGATTTGTAAAGGGACGGTACGATAACCTTATTAGCGTAACCAATCTATTAAATGAATTAAATTGGTAATCCTTGTCAGACCGCAGGTTGAAATTTAGACTTAATCTGTTAATTAAATTCCAAGACCATATTTTCAGTGATGACGTTAAAAATATTTTGCGAACCCCAACTTACTATGGTAGACTGGACCATAATCACAAGATTAGATAAATTGATTGCCGAACTGTCAGATTCAAAATGTCCTTTTTTCCTCGTACAATTAGGGATGTGAATAACGGTAAATATCCAATGGATGAAATTGGTAGCTGCATGTAGGTATAAGGACTTGAAGCTAACCCAACTAACAGCATGTTTGCTTTGCTATTTTTATCTTTTTTTAAATAGTGAAGTTTAGAACAGTATATAAATACTAATCCTTTTTTATGCATGATATGTAGTAGTGCATGTTTGGTGAGAATTCACCCCCTGCCACACATCTTTATGGTGGCTTGCAGAGTATTATGTAGATGTAGATAGATTCTACTTGCTGATACGTAAAATAACTGGTGTACCCGTTACTGATGGCAACTACTCCCATCTCCTTTCGTGGGCAAGAACAAACTGAGAAAGAGAACCTTTTGAATCTGCCTGCACTCAAGTCTTTCATTCTGAACTTAAGGAGGTTGATCCGAAAAGTGAAAGTCATGTCATTTTTTTTATATTTTCAGCACTTATAGAACTAAAGTTCCTCTGTGTAATAAAGTAAAGATAATTATACCAACCCATGCTCCTTTTTGCACAACTTGCATTTGAAATTACATACGATTAACGGCGAGAATGGCCGTCACATGGGAATATAACGTTGAAAAATACCATAGTGTCATGTCATTTTTGCGAAAAACTGATATTTTATGCGTAATTTCACAAGAAATAAAATGACACGAAAAAAAAGGCATCAACCCACCGTATTTTTCGGTAAATCCACCAATTTATGCGCTTATAGCAGACGAAATGCGTTAGTTGTCTTCAAGTGGCGCTGCGGTCGCTCTATGTAAAATGTATGGCGTATGAATAATATCATTACTAATGAGATATTAAAGCATATTTCAGAAAAATATTATAACATAATGTTTGATAGTAATATTCTGGTGTTATAAATTAGTAAATCCATTGTGTACATGAATTTATTTCTTTAAAGTAAATGCCGAATTGACTCCATAGTCGAGCTGATTAAAATTATCATAAAAAAGAAATCATTCGACTTAATATCGTATTTCTTGTGATACTTATGACTTTCAATAGCTTAGGTAATTTTCTTTGTGAAGTAAGGATCACTTAGCAGGCATATACTCGTATTTAAATTAATAAGATTCCTCAGACAACTTGACTCATGCAGTCGCGGACCAACCTACTTAACAAATTTGATGGAATCGTCCCCTTCAACACGGAAGACGCTTAAGTATTCGCATTAAACGCGCGATTGAATCAACTGAAGAGAATGTTTTTTTTTTAATCTTTTGGGGCTCGGGCACGTCTGTCCTTACTTAAAGTAGTAGTTTCGCTCGACTAGGGAGCGACCTTGTTCACTGTTTGACCCGGGTGCCTGGCACTCGAAATGGTAGGCACGCCTTGGTTGCCATTGGTTGCCTCTGTCGCCTTCCGCGGAGATAACAACTAGTCAAGGCCGCCGCGACCTACGCTCTTCTATTTTCTCTAGCGAGGGCACGGGAGTGGAGGGGGAGGCAGTGGATTAGTCCCGAAGAGGGGGATGGGGAGATGGGAGCCTTGGCCCTGCCCAACATGGTGTCTTCGCCGACTTCCCCTTCGCCTCTCCCTCCCGTAATTTATTCGCCTTTCCCCTCCCACCCCAGTAGCTCGGCCGACGCAGGCACCGGTCAGCTGTTGCTAATTGGTTTCCGCGGCGATCGCGAGCGTTGGGGGATGGAGGAGGGGGTACATATACATCATCTACATGTTCGAAATACCCCATAAGCCACTACGAGGGTGTGTGGCAGGGGCTGAAGTAAAACCAAACATGCACTATTGACATGCAGCTAGGCTACTGCATGGAAACGTGCTACATAATAAGGTCGCATGCAGCACAGATAGTTAATATCTACATGGTAATAAAGGGATTGGTTGTTATTACATGCATTGAGCAATGCTGAGTACTCTAATAATATTGTACCTATTTATCCGTTTGCTATGCTGCCTATGTGTTCTCTTATAGTACGGGGGAAAAACCGATCATTTTGAATCCATCGGTACGACTGTCCATCTCTCTAATCTTATTTATCTGATCGAATCTAGCATAAATTGAAGGACCGCGAACTAGCCGCGAGAACCTTAACGGCGTTAACGGATTTTTTTCTCTGTAGAAATTTGCTACTGTGAATAGGTATAGTATAATACGCAAGGATTTTTAAAATATGCATATCATCTTCGGCAAAGCTATCCGGTTGGAGCTCTGCAATAGATTTAATCTGTACTTTAACCTGTGATCTGCTAATGATACTCAACCTAATTCTTCTATTAATCCTGATACACTACTAAACCTATCGTAGCACCTTGTAACAAACCTAGCTGCCTACGCTGCACACTATTTAGCGCGGTGATCATACCTAATTCATTCGAATCCCATACACTGGCTGCATACTCAAGGTGGGGCCTAACTACTGAAAAGTAACATCGTTAATAGGATGGGTGCATTTCAAGATCTGGAACAGAAATTTTGGAGAGCCTTTAAAAAAATCACGCCATGGTAATGTTTTCAAAGAGCCCTTTTTTTTTGCCTCTTCTCGTCTCCTTTTCCTCTTCATCAAATGTCGGCAATCCTGAGATTGGTTTGACGCAGCTCTCCACTGAATTCTCCTATCAGCTAATCTCTTCATATTTTCGTATTTCTTCTCTTTCATATCCTCCATCACCTCATTCTATGTATATCTCGGCATTCCTTTGCCGTTCTTCCCGTCCACTTGTCCTTCAACGATTGCCTTCATCCATCACGTCTTGATAAGAAAGAAAAGAGTAGCTGCGACTCCTCGGGAGAATAATATGGTGGTTTCCTCTTGCCTTCCACATCGCAGTACTACAGCCGTTAAAGTAGGTGTTACCACGCCTGTAGTGAAATGAGTGTCGTTGTACCGACCACTGTGGTCTCCACCTTCACTCATACGACAAAGAAAATCTGCCCTCTCCTCCCGGGTAACAGGAAGCATAATTGTTGGCGGCCGACCGTCGCCAAGTCGCGGCAACTTCATATGTTCTGTATTATTTAAAGGCCTACCTTACCCAATAGACCATAGACCAATACCTCCTCGATGGCATCGCTTTTTGTCCACGACTACTTATTCGAGGTAAACACGCTTATCTTGCAGCGAACCTCTATATCTAGAGGTCGACCCACCATCCGCAACCCGGTGGACGCACTCGGTAGCTTTAAGCTCAGCCTCGAGCTTCTTTTCCTTTTAAGTTCAGTAGTCACGTAGAAAGACGTCGACTGATGCAGCTTCTTTGTGCTCTTACATCTACATCTACACAATACCCTGGTGTGTGTGGTCGTGGTGTGTGTGTAAAAGTGTATGGCAGGGGGTGACTTCCCACTGAACATGCATTACATATCATTCTTGAGAAGGATTAGTAATTATAGTCTAGATTTCACAAGCTAAAAAATGATACAAAATGCGAAGCACGAATTCAATTAAATTATGTTAGTTGGGGTATCTCAAATCCCATACAAACATGTAACGACCCATATTATCCGTTAATACACTTGTGGCATTTTTGGTACCCCCCCCTCCCCTCGTTGGACATTACCCCTCGGCGGACTAATTACTACTTTACATTACGGCGGACTAATCCGGACTTAACCGAAGGACTTGGACGACAGGCGTAGATCGACAACAGTAGTCGGAGCCAACAACGCCAACAATGCCTACGATTCCAAAATGCATTGATTCAGGACTGCAGCGTTCCGACAAAGCGTGCCGCCAAACCGCGCCGCCACCTCACCGGGGTTCCCATCACTTATATGGCTCCCTGAATGCGGATGAAGACCAAAAGTTTGGCCATCGTACAAACCGTCATTTGGTGTGCTCCCGCCGGAGTCAGAAAAGAGTCCCTGATGCTCCAATGATGAACTTCCACCTCGCCCACTTTATCCATACCACTTTCCCTCCCTTCAAAATCTACCTATCGACTGCCTCCACGTTAAACCCCATTCCACATTGACCTTGCCGAATACACACCCTCCTTAACCAGAAAATACCTCCCCTCTCACGCCCTCTGTTCGAGTTGAGACGGCAAGGAGCTCACTTGCTGAGGTGGTCTCGAGTTAGTTTTGTGAGACTTCGTCGGTTTCGAGGGTGTCCTAGTGGCATGTACTATTGTTGCAAGTTGTTATAGATTTCCCTGAATGGGAAGAATATTTCAATTGTTGGTTTGTACTTGGTTTGTCTATTTGTTGAAATACATTGTTTGGTATAGTTAGATTCATATACTTTTGTTTTTGTTCTATTTGACCTCATCTTGCTCACCCGAGCTTGGAAAGGATTTTTTGGACGAGCGTTTTCGTCAAATTCATTTATTTCATTCGGGAAATGCTACACGCGTGTACTTATACCATTGGATATATTTATAGCTATTCATATCCCTAAGTGTACGTGGAAGGACGTTTTGAATCTGTCAGTTCGGCAATCAATTTAGTTCCATTGTAAGATGGAATTCGAATAATGTTCATCCGTGAACAACATACTGTCTTGGAGTTTAGTTAAGAGATTTATGTTTAAATATCAACTCACGGTCTGATTATGATTCCCATTTCAGTTCATCTAACAGACTGGTTGCTGTTACTGTCAGAGAAGGTGATCTTCGTGTAGGAAATGGATTTCCGTACGTTTTGTCTAACTTTCCCCGATTACGTACTCCTTCACGCTCGTGGTTTTTCAGTCAGGATCGTTTTTTTTGTTTTTTTTTCTGCATCGCGGGGCGTGACTACGTGGTTGGCAACTGACGATATCTGCCGCCTGCTCTTGATTGGAGGTGCGACTCACTCCATTGCTCCGCGGCCTCTTGATTTCCTCGCCATTTTTCGCTCTCGTGAGCGTGCGAACAGGGCAGCGGGGAAGGCCCTCGTTCGTTCACGGGCGAAGCGCCAGGATTTGCTCAGTGCGCTCTGCTCGCCGGCAGTTGTTTCATTTTTTCTTTTATCTTTTTATCTACATCTACATTATACTCCGCAAGCCACCATAAAGGTGTGTGACAGGGGGTGAATTATCACCGAACATGCACTACATTTCATGCATAAAAAAGATTAGCATTTGTATACTGTTATAAACTTCACTATTTAAAAAAATATATAAATAACTAAGCAAGCATGCAAAAACATGCTGTTAGTTGGGTTAGATTCAAGCCCTTAAACCAATATGCAGCTACAAATGTTATCCATTGCTACACTTGTATTGGATATATTTACCGTTATTCATATCCCTAATAGTACGAGGGAAAAAGGGCATTTTGAATCTGTCATTTCGGCAATCAATTTCTCTAATTTTTTGATTATGGTCCAGTCTACCATAATATGCTGGGGTTCGCAAAATATTTTTAACATAATCACTGAAATTACTTTCTTGGAATTTATTTAAGAGATTAAGCCTAAATTTCAACCCGCGATCCGACAATGATTCCCAATTTAATTCATTTAATAGACTGGTTACGCTAATAAGGTTATCGTATCGTCCCTTTACAAATCTTGCCGATATTCGCTGCATACGCTCAAGTTCATTATTTAGACCGAATTCGTAGGGATCCCATACACTAGCAGCATATTCCAAATGAGATCTTAGAAGGGAAAAGTAGCTGATTTCTCGTACGTGATCGTCACATTTAACCAATACTCTTTTGATGAATCCCAGTTTACGATTAGCTTGACTAATAATTTCACGTATGTGTTTACCCCAGGAAAGATGATGTGTCAGTGAAATTCCAAGATATTTAATGGATTACACGTTTGCTAATATATTATTACTTATTTTGTAAGTGCTAGGAGGAGAGCTATTCTTTTTCCAAAAGTTCATTATTACACATTTTTTAAGTTTAATTCTAACTGCCATGTATCATACCAATTTTCAGTTGCTTGTAGGTCATCATTTAAATATTTTTTATCGTTTTGGCATAGAATTTCCCTGTACACTACTGCGTCATCGGCATGTAGACGAAGCTCACTTTTTACCACCTTATTGATATCATTTATGTACAGAAGGAAGGACCTGGACCTATCGCACTACCTTGTGGGACACCCGAAGTGACTTTAATTGCCGGGGAGGTAACACTGTCCAAAACAACCCTTTGCACCCTATCATGTAGAAAATCATTTATTCATGATATAATGTTACTGTCTATCCCATAAGATTTTAATTTCAAGATATGTTTGCTATGAGACACCTCGTCAAAAGCTTTTTTGATATCGGTAAATATAGCATACACTACAATATTATTTTCGCCAGATAGGTACTAAATATCTTGGGAAAAGAGAGCAAGTTGAGTTTCACATATGCTCCTCCGGAAGCCAATTTTTTTAATTCTGAACTTTAGAACAAGAATATAATTACTAATCCTTTTCAAGCATGATATGTGATGCATGTACAGACCTCCCATCCCAAGGGCCCGCGTTCGATTCCTGGCAGTGGCGGAGTTTTCTTTAGCAAACCGGTCATTACTGGAGTGCCTAGTGGTAGGCATTTCAGGTTCAGTACTCCGTCCGTCGGATGGGAAGTTAAGTCGCTGTCCCCTTCGCGCCTGTCTTTAAGGGTAGGCTAATGTCGGCGCCGGGTTCCTCTCCACCCTTCCTCCTTCACCTGAAAATTGCTACCGTTGCTCAATTACCCACCTATCCTAAATGGCGCAAATGACCTCAGCTGTCGGTCGCCTTCCCTGAATAACTAACTAACTGTAATGCATGTTTGGTTTAAATTCACCCCCTGCCACTAGCCTTTATGGTGGCTTGCAGGGTATTATGTAGATGTAGATGCATGTAATACCCTGCGAGCCAACGAGAGGGCTGTGCAACAGTGGTTTGTTTTCACTAACCGTGAACTACCTACATACAACTAAGAGGTACTATTACTTCTTGGAGACATGTTTCTAAATTCCAAGTCAATATTATCACTGATACATTAAAAAACATTTTGCGAACTCCGACTTAGGTACTATGATAGACTGGACCATGAACATAAAATTAGAGAAATTGATTGTCGAAAGAAAGAAAATTTATTTAAATTTTCTTTCTTTCCTCGCCCTACTAGGGATTTGAATAGTGATTAACCAGTAATTACTATGGAATTAAAGAGTAGAATAAGTCGTTGCATTTTGGATTAAGGAATTTAAGCTAACCGAAGTATGATTTTGCTTCCTTGCTTTGGTATTTTAACTTTTTTTTTAGAATTGTTGAGTTTAAACTAGAATATAGTTTTTAATCCTTTTTAAGGATCATATGTAAAGTATGTTTCGTGTGAATTCACCCCCTGCCATGCATATTAATGTTGGCTTGTAGGGTACTATGTAGATGTTTGACGCGGGAGTCTTTGACGCCCACCGGGCATCTAAGAATTAGGAGCTTAGGAGCTGCTTAGGAATGACGAGAATCGAAATTCGGACTCGAAACTCATTATAAATGGGCCTTTACACATGGAAGTGTAATGCCATGAAAGTCGATGGAAAATAGCACTACCATGCGTAAGCATCGGAATGTGTGGCAGTAAGGGTCGATATGTTCCGTAATTGATACACCGTGATTCGAGCTTTCAGGGATATAAAGTGGTATACGCGTGGAAGGGTATACGCGTGGAAGGGTATACACGTGGCAGTTGGCTGTTATGACAGCCGCTAGATGCGCGGTATATTGCTTTTGCTTCTGCTTCGATGCGTCTGAACGTTTGATTTCACTGGTGATTGATGCTTAAATAATCATGAAATTCTTCAAGCAATAAATCCATTGGCATTTATTTTATGTTCCTATTCTTTAAAGAGTAGAATCTTGTGTTCGGGGAGGTATATACTTCTTAAATTATATCCAAATTTCTTATAAGACATCGTGTATTGATTTCCGTTAGTAATTGTTGCGATTGTGATGGATACATTTCCGCTAAAAAGTAGACGGACTTCAGCTTTACTAATAGCTCAAACCTGGTGTGGAATCATGGATGCATCTTTCGCGTTATCGCAATCTTTATCGTTAACGCATACCCCTAGAGTAGCGCAGGGTTAACACTAACCGTCTATAAAATTCGCTCCACTTATTGTGATAAGCAAATTGAAGTTCTGAACGAAAAATTAAGAATGGAGATCACGTTCTCTCTGACATAAGTGAAATCAAAAAATAACGATAACGCTAGCGTACGCCTTATGAAGATCCATGATCGAGGCCCTGGATCGATAGTGTTCGACAAATGTCTAGTATCCACAGGTTGCTGTTTACACTGCTGTATGGGATCCGAATGATTAGGTTTGATCAGAAAACTAGACAGTAGCCGTATCCGAAAACCAAGCATGCTTCGCCGAAGCATGCTTGGTGATGACGTATTGCTGACGTACAATGAAGCATGCTTGGGAAAGAATGCTTAACATTCGGACGGTCTAAGGTAAGTAGCGACGTTAAGTAGTAGTGGCAATAGTAACAACCGCAAGGTATAGTGAATTACGATAGGGGGCAACACTTATCAAATGTTTTTAATCAGACGAAAAAGAGAAGCAAAGCGTCGGAAGAATATTCTGTACTCTTTCAATTCTACTTCGCAACCATAGACAAACAACTGTATTACGGATAACAAGAATCTTTATTACGATTTTTAATTTTCCTACCAAGGAAGATATCTTGACCCAATGGAATTAGGACGTGAGAATTTAATTGTGTATGCCATTCAGGGGTGGGAAATGCATTTTCAGAGATTAATAACTTTACTATTGTTATTAAGGAGACGAGTGCAGAACTTGGTATGTAGTGCACCTTAATCGCCTAAAAAAATTGTCTTTCTTCTTTTTTGATGATATAACGGATCCCGGTATTTAACATTAGTCAAATAAATAACAGAAACCCATCAAACTTAATTTTAGCCTCGAGGTGTTTATTGCAACCCTGCTTTAAAGCAATTCTTGCTGATGTTCATACGGAATCCGGACGTTAATTTCAGGAAACATTTTACGTAGGTAATAACACTAAAAAATCAACTTATGAAGTTTTGCATCTATTGGCTTCATTGATTTACTTTCTTGAGTCCTGTTTTCCAGAATATCAAGGAACGCATTCCAAAGGTTGTGCCGTCAATGCACTGAAAACGCGGATTCGGGATGGTCTATTGAAGTGGAGTTGATTCTATTTCTGTGCTGGCTCAGTTCTGCCGTCTCAATAAGAATAGTGGCATTAACTTTTGAGATTTCAAAGTCCACGGTTCATGATATCGTGCACAGAATAATGAATAAAATTGTGGCCCGACTCCCTGCAGTTGTTCGTTATCCGGACAAACGTGAACTGAGACGGAATGGCGCAAAATTTGCCGCATTAAGTAGGAACAATGCATTTCGACGTGTTGCCGGGTGCATAGATGGGTGCCATATAATAGTAGTGGTTCCCAGGGCCATGGAAAGGGAATATTTTAATCGTAAACTCTTTCATTCCCTGAATTTGCAAGGTGTGTGTGATGCCACTGGCAGGTTCATTAACGTATTCTGTGGCATCTTAGTCTTACGTTAGTCTCCCCTTTGTACATCTTCGATTCTTCATCAATTTCCCTCCTTTTTTCCGCCTTCGTACCACCTAATGTGTGCATATTTTTCCCTTCTATCGTCGCCTTCACTATTGTCATTACCTTAGATAACCAATTTTGTTCCCTTACTCATTCTCCTGCTTTCCTTTCGCTGTTTACTTTCTTTCGCTATGCTGCTAAGCGCTCATCTGCCTTTCTTTCAGTCCGTAGTAAGTAAGGAGGAAGTCCTAAGAAGAGTGGGAGAAAAGAGAATCCTTCAGGATACCCTAACAAGAAGAAGGGACGACTTAATCACGACGGCTACATCATGAGACACGATGGCCTGATGAAGACAATCATTGAAGGACTAGTGGACGGAAAGAGTGACAAAGGAAGACCTCGAGTGAGATAAATGGAACAAGTAATGAAGGATGTGAAAGAGAAGAAATACGTAAATATGAAGAGATTAGCTGACAGAAGGACCCGATGGAGAGCTGCGTCAAACCAATCCCAGGGTTGCTGACTATTGACGATGGTGAACATTTTATGAGTCCTCCTTCAGTTCTACATCTTTGTGACGTCCACCCTTTCATCATCTCCTGCCGGGTATGCTGGAATCGTTCGAGATTAATTCCGGTACGGAATAATCCCGAACGCAAAGTTAAAACATATGAGTGAGTCCTTAGTTACGTACCGGAATTAAACTCGAACGATTCAACCTTCACCCAAGCACTGGCTTCGGGACTTCCTACCAGTCGTGATACACCTCTCTCTTGAACATTTGCATCACAAGAATCGCGTTCTCCCTCACCCTCGCGGTGCGCGTTCCTCGAGACCGTGTTTCCCTCTCGACAAGGGAGCCCGCGACTCCCTTCCCTTTTTTCGTCTGGCTCTCGTTATATAAATACCCCCTCGGATTCTCTTCGTGCTCGTCTTGTTTTCCGGGCTTCCGGTCTCTCCCCCTTCCTCTGCATGTCGCTTTTCTTTTGCCTCTCCCACCCCCGCCCCACCCTAACCCCCCCTCCACTGCCCGTAATATAAGAGGGGGAGGCACTTCATCTCCTTCCCCGAGTCAGACGGGCGTGGGAGGTGTCCTTTAGGGGTTCGTGTAACGGTTCCCTCTGTCCTGCCCACCACACGGACGCATTCCCGCAGATTTTTGTTTCTTCTCCTCGGTGAATTCCAATTCCTTGTTGATTCCTTATCGGGAAGGACGTTTCGCCGCTGTTTTTGGAGTCCATTTACGACCGAAATCGCCCGGTATGCCGGGAAAGCGTGGGTTTTCAATGGGCAATATGCATGTAATTCGTTTCTCGTGTGTTGATGATGTACTTGATACGAAATTTTCTCACTAATTTAAATATATTCAAAATAAGCCAACAGCCAAAATAATATAAGCCAAAATTCATTTATGCCAACCACTAAGATTATTAAAAACAAATTAAAATATTCCCGAAAATTGTCGCTAGTCACATGTCCTGAAACGTCTTCCGACGTCACAGCACGATATAGGCTCCGTGTTGCTACGTAAACAGATGTTTATTTAGAAGAAAACGAAGCGAATATTCTCGAACATTATAAAAAAACGAATTTTATAATAATAAAAAGATGCGAAGATTCTTTTGAGGATTTTAGGCGTTTCTTGATCGAATCAATGACGAAAGGGATTTAAAAAAGCAGAATCCGACAATATGCCTCAATTCGACTCCCTTCTGGTGGCATGCTTTTTTAAAAAAATGCGATTGCTTTGTCGTAGCAAAAATTCGCGGAGTGAAAGCAAACAGGGCACTACCCAGGTATTATATAATTTATGGACAATTTGTTCGTAACATTTTCTACTACCTATATAAAAAATCGGAATACATTCGTTTATTGCATTAAACAAATGAGATAAATACTTAACGTTTCCGCCAAGTATTCATTAAACCAATTAACAACTGATCTCCACGTACAGCAGATAAACAACGCCCATAGTGATACCGTTCCGTGACGTCATGCGATGACGTGTTTTTAAGTTGCCGAATTTTTTTAGTCATATCTTTATAACAGAACTTAATTCTTCGGCAACATTTTCGGCAAGTAAATTTTAGCTAATAAACTTCTCCCAAGGGTAATAAAAAAAAGTGCTCGTTCCCCATTGTCTCCGATCGCTCTTCGTTTGTTTATACTTCGCCCCAGCTCGTCGGCTGTTTCGTGGTTGCGTGTGAGTCTCCCTCTTTCTCGTGTTGCGTCCCCATACCGAAAACAGATCGTCTCTCTCTCTCTCCCCCTTCCTCCTAATCCTTATATGGTTCGCAAGCCTAAGCTCACGCACTTCGCGTGTCACTTTTTCACTCCCCCCCCTCCTCTCAGGGTGTGTGGGAGGGGAGGGGAAGGATGCGTTTGCTTTCATTCCAGTTCTCTGGCAAGCCCTGCCTCTCATTTAGGGAGGCCTCGTCGGATGACCAGTTAAAATTTAGCTCCTTGCATTCTGATTGTAAAGTCAGCTATTCTTAATTTTGTTTCTTAAATACATTAATGTTGCACCATCATTTCAAATTTGGTTTTCCGAAATAAAAAAGGGTTGCTAACTTAAGGTGGCTGGAGTGTTTTTGTTCATGCACAATTTTGCGTGAAAGTATCCTTATTAGTGTTAGATTTAGTTCTTCAACACGGCAAATATAGCGTAATTAGCATAATTATTCGAGATCTAGAATATCGATACCATTCTAGTATTCGAGTTATTCGAGCATCCGCGGGTAGTATTCGCGCAGGCCTAATCAATAGAAACGTTTTCTCTAAAGACAGCGAACGGCGCAAAAGAAAAGATCCGGAATTCCTCGCGTGTAAAGTGCAGAGTAACCTAAGGGCTCAAATACATCTACATAGTACCCTGCCAGCCACCATAAAGGTGTGTGGCAGGGGGTGGATTCTCACCAAACATGCACTACATATCATGCATAAAAAGGATTAGTATTAATGTACTAGTCTAAACTTCACTATTTAAAAAAGATAAAAATAACAAAGTAAGCATTCAAAAACATGCTGTTAGTTGGGTTACCTTCAAGTCCTTACACTAAAATGCAACTACCTATGCTATGGATTGATTCACTCGTATTGGACATATTTACCACTATTCATATCCCTAATTGTACGAGGAAAAAAGGACATTTTTCATCTGTCAGTTGGGCAATCAATTTCTCTAATTTTGTGATTATGATCCAGTCTGCCATAGTAAGTTGGGGTTCGCAAAATATTTTTAACATCATCACTGAAAATATGGTCTTGGAGTTTGTTTAAGAGATTAAGTCTTAATTTCAAACTTCGATCTGACAATGATTCCCAATTTAATTCATTTAATAGACTGGTTACGCTAATATAGTTATCGTACCGTGCCTTTACAAATCTTGCCGATCTTCGCTGCACACGTTCAAGTTCGTTATTTAGACCGATTTCGTTGGGATCCCATGCACTGGCAGCATATTCCAAATGAGGTCTTACAAGGGAAAAGTAGCTGATTTCTCGTGCATGATCGTCACATTTACCCAGTACTCTTTTGATGAATCCTAATTTACGATAAGCTTGACCCATAATTTCACGTTTGTATTTACCCCAGGAAAGATAATGTGTCAGTCTTATTCCAAGATACTAATATTTTTATCGGTTTCTATAGAGTTTTTAGATTAAATGTTACACGTGTGATATATGTAAAATTTGTTTATACAGTTGCCCAGCGCATCTCCGGTCTAGGTCATTTGAAGTGTGGAAATCAGTCTAATCGGAGAATGTAGGTACTGAAAACTTAATGTAGGTACTGGTAACGTTCTGCGATGCTTGACGATGAGAATTCTTAACTTTTGACGGTAAGCGGACGACGTAATTGGGGGAGTGGTATTGAGTCGAGACGGACAAGCAGTCAGCCAGCCCGTTTATTCCTATGTCTCCTCCGCAAATTACTCTTCCAAGCGATTTCTCCGTCGGCTGAACAGTAGATTTTTTGCTCCAATTGCTGAGGTTATATCGCACATCCATTTTCCAGTAGTATCTTTTAATTTGAGTTTTGTTTAACGGACTTTTGGTTGTTTGAGAATAACCCCAAGGTTGAGGGCTTTTCATCCAAATCACACAGGAGACTATCACATGCTCTAGATCTATCTAGCTCTAAATATTTTCAGTGATGATGTTAAAAATATTTTGCGGACCCCAACTTACTATGGTAGACTGGACCATAATCACAAAATTAGAGAAATAGATTGCCGAACTGATAGATTCAAAATGTCCTTTTTTCCTCGTACTATTAGTGATATGAATAACGGTAAATATATCCAGTACGAGTGTAGCAATGGATAACATTGGTAGCTGCATGTTGGTGTAAGGACTTATAGCTAACCCAACTAACGGCATGTTTTTGCATGTATGTTTTGCTATTTTTATCTTTTTTTAAATAGCGTAGTTTGGAGCAGTACCTATACAAGTACTAATCCTTTATTATGCATGATATGTAGTGCATGTTTGGTGAGAGTACACCCCCTGCCACACACCTTTATTGTGGCTTGCAGGGTATTATGTAGATGTAGATAGATGTAGATGTATCGTCATCACCGGTCAACGATCCTAGGGTTGGTTTGACGCAGCCCTCCACTCGATTCTTCTATCGGCCAACCTCTTCATATTGACGTAGCTCCTCTCTTTTACATCTTTCACAATTTCCTCCATATACCTCATACGAGGCCAGTCTTTTCCATTCTTCCCGTTCACCTTTCCCTCGACGATAGTCTTCATCAGGTCATCGTGTATGGCCGCTGTGTTGCGTTGCGTCGACTCCGTGAGGCTTCGGTTATCCTAGTTCGTCCACTGGTTCTTAACCGTCCTGCTGAAATTTTGTCCTACTCCGTGGCAACTTGCTGAAGACACTTCGACTTTACCCGCTGCCATATGACATGTCTTCAGATACGGCCGATTAAGATATCCGTACTACTTCTTTTTGATGTTTTTTTTTGTCTTTTAGGAATGGCAGTAAAATAGTCACCAAATACTCTTTCCCGTTATCTCCTGCTCAACGATGCGGTTTCGTATCACCTTTGGTGTGTAGTCAGGCGTGGCTCGAATGATCCGATACTGAGCTCTTGGAACATCTACATCTACTTAAAACCCTGCGAGCCACCACGAGGATGTGTGGCAGGGGGCGAAGATCAAACATGCACTACTGTCATGCTCATAAGAGCTAAAATGCTACTGCTTCTTGGCGAGATGTTTGATATGCGAGTCACGTGCGACTAGGTTGTCAGTAACTACACATTAATGAATTGATTACTGGTTATTAAAATATCATCCTAAATGTATTTATTGGCATTTTTTTAGCATGCATGTGTTAGTAATGCTGAAAACATGTATCATGTACTGCAGTGTACTTTAACAATATTTCAACTACATAAACTCCTGCTATTCTACCTATTGTGCTCTCTTATGATACGCGGGAAAAATGACGTTATCAATCTATCGGTACGACAATCTATCTCTCTAATGTTGTTTATCTGATCAAACCTAACATAATACGTGGGGGATTCTTAACATATATGTAACGTCTTATGAAAACATGTCAGTTTCAAATTTTCTTAAAAGGTTTAGCCTAAATTTTAACCCGCATTCTGATAGTAATTCCCCGTCCTAGTTCCTCTTTTAAACTCGTAAAGGCCGTTTTACACGGTCATTGATACTGCGCAGGCTGTTGCGAGAACACTTGCGCAAGAAATATTGCGCCTGGCAAAGCGACGACTTGCGAGGACAGGCAGCGCCACTGCGCGAACGCCTACGAGCAAATTAGAACTTATTCTAATCTGATACATGCTTTCGCGCAAGTTTGAAGTTTATTTCTCTCACGAGATGGTGCAGATGTAGCGGCAACGAACTGCCTGGGGTATTCTAGCAATTAAATAGGTTGTTGACGATTGAGTTGGGTGTTTTTGTTTGCACTCAACTCCTAAGTTAGTGAATAAAGTGCAATAATGATGAGCTGGGCGATTAATCACTTGGAAGCTTAAATTTCGTGCGTAAAGGAAGAACATCGTTACCTTGGCCCACAGCCGTTCGTTCGTTGTGCAAATTTTGGGCTAAGTATACGGGACTATGGTCTCCACTATTCTACATCTACATAATACCCTGCAAGCCACCATAATGGTGTGTGGCAGGGGGTGAACTCTTATCAAACATGCACTACATATCATGAATAAAAAAAATGATTAGTACTTGTATAGGTACTGCTCCAAACTACGCTATTTACAAATAGATAAAAATCGCAAAACTTACATGCAAAAACATGCCGTTAGTTGTGTTAGCTATAAGTCCTGATACCAACATGCAGCTGCCAATGTTATCCATTGCTACACTCGTACTGTTTATATTTACCGTTATTCATATCCTCTCCGTAATCATATCTCTCTCATATTCCTATCCTCTCCAATTCCTATTATGTTTAGACTATGGCTTAAAACATATTTGAAAGTGGTGGTAATTTATTGCATCTTTCACGTCCAATTAATTGCTACTTAACAGATGTTGACGTCATGCGATATATTGACGGTATAACCGCTACTGAATTGTATATTGTCACCGACACAATGCACCGACGATTGCACCGTGTAAAGCTGTCAAGCAAGCGTCGTCGCAATTTTCTACGTCACGGACTTTCGCAGACGACTGCTCAAACGGATTCAACATCAACTTGCGCAGTTTCAATGACGTGTGGAACAGCCTTAACGCTAATACAATCATCATGACGACCTTCTACCAATCAACGTGGATTTCCTTTGCACATGCTCCAATTCTTGTATTGTACCTTTATCGTACGGATCCCATATACTAGTGGCATATTCTAAATGAGAAAGAAGCTATTTTACACTACCTGTGTAAAATAGCTCCTTTCTCGTACTCTAACGGGGGAGTTCATCCGCTAAATACGTTCCCCTTTCATTTCCGTCTCTTGGGACGCACCGATATCACTTTCTCTGTTCTCTCTCTCCATTTGTAATCGTATCTTTCCCTTGGTGTACGTTCTTGCTTCTCGAAAACGAAACCTTCTCCCCCGTTTCTTTCTTCTTCTTGAAGTCGGAGGAAACCCTAAGATTACGGAAGACCGACACTCTGGGAGTTCTCTTAGCGGGAGAAGGGTCTGTTCCCAAATGCGGTCAGCGCGAATTTTTTAGCTTGGCTGGGGCGGCAATATCTTGTCCCTAAAAAGTCTTCTCCAATTCCTTACTCCGACTTCTGTCCTTGCCAGAGAATTTAGAAAGCTTCGGCCTGTTACTTAGTAACCAGGAGGAATACGTATCCAAATAGGTGGTGTTGAAAGAGCCTACCTGTGAACATTTTTGAATGCTATTCTATGCTCCTGTGATTCATAAAAAAATATGCCCCCTTGGCGTAGAAAGGATATGCTGCTTCCTTCTTTAATTTTGAAATTCATGAGAAAATCTTTCCTCTGGACCAGCCTATGTTCACTCTCTCTCTCATAGAGGGAAATCATCTACATATAATATCCTGCAAGTGACCATAAATGCGTGTGGCAGGGGTTAATACAAACCAAACATGCATTACACATCATGCATAAAATGGATTCGTCATTACATTCTAGTCTAAACTTCACAGTTGAAAAAGAAAATAGCAAAGCAAGTATGCAAAAACATGCTGTTAGTCGGTTTGCTTCAAGTCTTTATTCCGACGTGCTACTAACTAACTACCTATGCTATCCATTGATTAACTTGTGTATATATACTATTGAATATATTTACACTTGTTTACAATAATAACAATATAAATTGAGATTATATAGTTATTTCTCCCACCTAACCCTTAAATGACTCAGAACAAAAAGTGTAGGATAACTTCACCCACGTTCAGTTATGGAGGCGCTCTAAAACACTTGCTTAAAATTTATTATCCCTTATTGTATGTACGAGGAAAGGACATTTTGAATCTGTTAGTTCAGCAATCAATTTCTCTAATTTTGTGATTATGGTCCAATCTACCATAGTAAGTTGGAGTTCGCAAAATATTTTTAACGTCATCAGTGAAAATATTGCCTTGGAATTTAGTTAAAGATTAAATCTAAACTTAAGCCTACGGTCTGATAATGCATCCCGTTTCTGTTAATCTAACAGACTGATTACGCTAATATTGTTATCATACCGCCCCTTTACAAATATTGCCGATATTCGCTGCGCACGTTTAAGTTCATTATTTAGTTCTATTTCATGTGGATCACATATACTGGCAGCGTATTCCAAATGAGGTCTAACAAGGGAAAAGTAACTAACTTTTCTTACGTGAACTTCAAATTTTTTCCCAATACTTTTTTATGCATCCCAATCTACGAGTAGCTTGACCGATGATTTCACGTATGTGTGTCCATCTAAAAAGATCATGTGTTAGTCTTATTCCAAGATATTTAATAGATTCCACGATATTTTATTTATGTAGTAAGTGCTAGTAGGAGAGCTGTTGCTAACTCTGTTGTTAAATACTTCCTTTAAAAAATCCATTTACAATGCGTAACCGAAAAATATAACCCTCGAAGGGGGGAAATTATTTCGTGTGGAATTAACTACGTTTAGCTAAACTCTTAAATCCTCGGGACTTCACGCGAATTTTCCTTCTCTGTTTCTTCGAGGATATTGGTCCGAGTAGGTTCGCCCTATGTATTGATACATTGTTTCCATCGTTGCTGCAAGCACATTTAAGCGAAGATTAGTTGTTGAAATATTCTATTCATCGTAAAAATGAGACAATCTTCCCGTTGTTTTCAATAATTTTTCCCTGTGTAATCGTCTGATTGGACGATTTAATTTATTTTAATCCTTTCGTGGCTTTTTTTCTTTTCGGTAAATTTTAAGCAAGTGTTTTAGAGCGTCTCCTTAACTGTACGTGGGTGAAGTTATCCTACACTTTTTGTTCTGAGTCATTTAAGGGTTAGGTGGGAGAAATAACTATATAATCTCAATTTATATAGTTATTATTGTATATTAATATTTAACGATCTAGGCGTGGTGTGTTTCAAACCGTCTGGATTGTCTCGAATATGTAACCAAGGAGTCACGTGGTACAAACATGAATGGTTCGCGAATTTGGTGAGTTAAAACCGCTGATTACATCCTCATTCATTGTTTACTTTTGTATTTTATTTCATCTGTGGGCTATGTGTTCGAGAAAAATGAGAAAAACTCAAAACTCAACCAAAAAATTAATGATATTGTAACGAATGATTCAGACCCACTTACTTGGAACCCATTTGTGTTTGTACCACGTGACTCCTTGGTAACCAATTCGAGATAATCACGAAGGGTATCAAGCACATATCCCCAGGGTGAGTAACTTGAGTAGAAAGGTAGAGTACATATATATTGTAATCTTGTATTTTTCCTTTGTTTATATTACTCTTATGCTTAAATGGAACCCTACCTGTTTTCATTTCTGGCTTCATTTTCTGAAGGAATCTCTCATGCCACTCGCCTCTCCCTTCCCTTTTACCCCATTGGGGTGAATGTTGCCATACCGACTTGTGAAGCACACACTCGGATATTTTTCTCCCTCGGGGAAACTGTCGCGTGAAGTAATGGCACTCCGTGGTTTATCCTCTGCTCCTTTGAGAAAATAAATCGTTGGAGATCAATCATTGCGGTTGCAATCATTCAGGGAGAAAACTCTTTCGAATGAGATATAGTCAAACCTTCATTATAATGAACATCTAAAAATAGTGAACGCCACTTAAAAACGGACACTTTTTCAATCCAGCAGTACATGGAGGATTATGGAATTAACACCTCTAAATATTCAAGACACTATCAATAACGGACGCGGACAGCAGAGAGAAGCATTTTTCCTTCAATTACCTCCGTTAGCGGACACAGATCACTAGCTATTCCGTAAAAACATTCTCATCTTCTGAGCATAAAAACCCTATGTAATTAAGGAAATGTGTATTCCAGGAAGGAACTTTTCCAGAAAAAAAACGTTTTCTTATCAATTAGGGAGCAATCTTTTGTCTCTCTACGATATCATGCTCATGCCTGTTTCCTTTCCACTCTCTGCTTAATACACTGATTCTCATTCTTTACCTAGGGGCCAAGATTTCAATTCTTGTTTTAGTCATGATGATGCCAATAGCTGTTCTGTGGAGAAAAAATGCATCATTGTTTTATTCCATGATTTTCTATCAGAATTTTTGTCGACGATTGAAAAAATGAGTTTAACGCGTCGTATTTAATTTCTTTATTTGTTAATTCGTCATAGTTTCTACAAAGGAAAACATGTCCTAATTCCGGCCCCCTCTAAATTGCGGACAACTTTTCCGGTCCCAAACATGTGCCTTGTGGGGAGATTTAGCTGTATTCATTTTTGGAACATTATTATTGGCATTCTGGAAGTTGAGGGATTCAAGAGGTAATTTAGGTTCCAGATATTTTTCTCTACATCCAGAGGTTTTCCTGCCTCGGTGTAAAAACTCTTTCCTCATACTTTAATGTGTTTCAAGCGAACTATAGATGATGTAACCATATTGGCTTCGGTGTCGTTGTTATGTGCGGTCATTATCTGCGTTCCCTAACTGCTTATGGTGGGTTTTACATAAAAAATTGACGTGCAATTAACGTTATCATTTACTTAGCGTATTTTATCGGCTTTCGTATTTATTATTTTACTTTATTGGCGTGTACCCGTATTTTATACAAAGTTGCAGCGGCATTTGGCCTCTCGGTCGCGTCTAGTTAGTTATTTCGTGGACTGGCATTTTAAAAATTTTGTATAATGATGGGTTTAAATTTGTTTTTTTTTCTATTTTAAAATGTATGCCTGGTGATAGTTCATCCCCCTTCCCCACACCCCTGAATTGTTTCAAGTTTTGCTACGTTAAATTGGGAGCCGTTCGTGGAGGTTGCCAATAGATTAATGTAGGATATTTTTTGGAGGAATATTTGGAGTTGGTTAGGTTGTTGCCCCTATCTGCTCGTTGAATAGTGAGGGTGATATTTTAAGAAATTTGTTGCATCGTAAGGTGTTAGAGATACGAGGATTATACACATTCATATTTTTCATCGCCTTGTTTACGGAGTCCTCTTTGACACTGAAATCGTTTTCACGTTCTCATTTTATTTTCCGTGGAGTTCTGTCAGAAGCGTGTTTATTCGGCGTGGCATCCTACCAAATTTTGGATTTGCCGTGGAATTTATTTCGCCCATTCTCCGTTTGCTGAGCACTCAGACTTATTTTGGAAAGGACGGATGGGATTTCATACCCCTCCCTGCGCGCTCTTTGAACTTGGGACGTGAAGGATGGCAGAGGCCTTTCAACGCTGCTACCAGCGTCGCTCTTGTCAGTGACCGCTACTCGCGACATTTTTTCTTTCGGTGCTGCTGTTGTTGTAGCGATATAAAAGTACAAGTGATTAGAGTGGTTGGCTTCAGAGCCCTCTGCATAGCGGCTGCCTAACAACAGAGTAGTTAGTGAGTAAGTACGTCGTAGTTAGATTTTCGCTTTGTAGAGGACTCTGGTTGGCTGAGTACATAATTTACTACACCAAATGTACAGTAATTGTTAGTACCCTGTTCGTTTTCCGAGCTTGGCAGATCTTGCTGAGATTCCAACTGGGCCCGAGGTGGTGAAGCCGACCACGACTGATTTCTGGTTTAGGGAGGCAGTGAAATTAGCAGAGCCGAGGATGGGAATTTAGTTTACTGAGTAAGCCGTGGTTAGGTTGGCAATCCCCTGTGGGATGGTGGAATGGGCTTGATATGTTGTAGAGAACAGTTGTACCCGCTAATAGGACTAGGATTTAAGGTTTTCCAACCACTAAAGCTACTTATATCGTAACACCTAACTTAATTATTATGATAAGTAATATATACTTACTATATATATTATTATGATAAATAACTATGATAAGGTCAGTGTAACTTCGTTGCTTGAGACTTTGGGATGGGAGAACCTTCAAACTCGAAGACAACAAGCCAGACTACGGCTTTTACAGAAGTAGACGAGTTCACCTCCTACACCGATTTAATTATGTATAACAGCCCCACACTACATTGGTAGACACGGCAATAGGGATAAGATTAGATAAATTTACATCAACACAAACAGATGATAATATTCGTTTTGTCCCCGAACAAATCGTGCCCATAGCAACATCAAGGCTCTTACACTACGTGCGTTCACAAAATAAAATTGCCTTAGCATGAAAATGAAATGGGGATGAAATTTGTTTCTCGTGAATTTATAATGTAACTGATACGATATTTTCTCACATATTTAAATGTATGAGCCAACATTTTATATGCCAACCACGAATGTTATTTAATGCTGTTCAAATGTTTCCGAAAAATTGACGAAAATCACGTGACCTGAAACGCCTTCTGACGTCACTGCAAGGTATAGGTTCCATATTTTTAGGGAAACTCACGGTTATTTTGGGAGGAAACGAAGCGAGTATATTGTTTTGAGATTTTTAGCCTTTTATGACCGAAAGCCGAAAGATTGACTGAAAAGGAATCAAATAAGCACAATCCGACGATTTGCCTTTGGTTGACTACCTTATTGGGTCATCCTTCTTAAAAAAAACAGCGATTGCTTTGTCATAGCAGAGATTCTTGGAGTGAAAACAAACAGGTTACTATGCAGGTGTTATACAATTTATGGACGATTTTCCCGTTACGATGCATGCCACTTAAATAAAAAAATCTAAATACATTTGTTTATTTCATTGAACAAATAAGATAAATAATGTGTTTTCGTCAAGTATTCGTCAAAAAACTTACCTCCAAGTAGAAGAGATAAGCAACTCCCATGCGATACCGTGCCGTGACGTCATGCGATGACGTCATGTTATTAAGCTGCTGAAAAAGTGCAATTTTTGAACATTATTTTTGCAACACAACTTCATTCTTCAGCAATGCCAAGCACATTTTAGCTATTAAACTTCACATTCAAAGAGTAATAATAAATGGTTCGTGTTCCACTTTCAGTGGCGATTGTTGCCATGACCCTGGACTCCGCTTTTGAGAATCAACACCTTTGAGTCTGTTTCCCATTTATTCTCAGCAAATTTTGGCAGTTCAACTTTCTTTAAAAAAAAAGCCTTTTGATGAATCGATTCACGAGGTTGGTTATTTCTCGCTTCAAGTTACTGCCAAATGGTCCTGCCAATCCGCCAACGAATGTTGGTTCCTTAACGCTTTTTGTGTTTCGTTTTTCTTTATGGGAAACGGAAATCAGTAAATATCTGTAAAATGTGAAGTGAATTTGGCCTAACCCCCAACTCGTAACAAATGCGACCTGTTGAAAGGATGATTCATATTCTAAATCCGCAAATGCTCTCTATTTTCCACGGAGAATGATAGCGTATGAAACGAAAAAAAAAATACTCTTGCAAATTAAGGAGGTTGGTCCGAAAAGTGAAAGTCGTGTCATTTTTTTTATATTTTCAGCACTTATAGAACGTAAGTTCCTCTATCTAATAAAGTAAAGATAATTATACCAACCCATACTACTTTTTGCACAAATTGCATTTGAAATTACATACGATTAACGGCGAGAATGGCCGTCACATGGGAATATAACGTTTAAAAATACCATTGTGTCATGTCATTTTTGCAAAAAACTGATATTTAATGCGTAATTTCACAAGAAATAAAATGACACGAAAATAATGGCATCAACCCACCGTATTTTTCGCTAAATCCACCAATTTCTGCGCTTATAGCAGACGAAATGCGTTAGTTGTCTTCAAGTGGCGCTGCGGTCGCTCTATGTAAAATGTATGGCGTATGAATAATATCATTACTAATGAGATATTAATGCATATTTCAGAAAAATATTATAACATAATGTTTGATAGTAATATTCTGGTGTTATACATTAGTAAATTCATTGAGTACATGAATTTATTTCTTTAAAGTAAATGCTGAATTGACTCCATAGTCGAGGTGATTAAAATTATCATAAAAAAGAAATCCTTCGACTTAACATCGTATTTCTTGTGATACTTATGACTTTCAATAGCTTAGGTAATTTTCTTTGTGAAGTAAGGATCACTTAGCAGGCATATACTCGTACTTTAATTAGTAAGATTCCTCAGACAACTTGACTCACGCAGTCGCGAGCCAACCTCCTTAATTTCCAGTGTGTTTTTTCTTTTCTTGGGATGTTTATGTATTCATTCGAAAATAATGTGAAAACACTACCCCAAAAGGCCAAAGTAAAATTTAAAGTTATTTCTCTTAAATATTGCTGTCTTATTAAAATTTTGACTTTTTAATTACCCTCATCTTTTGTTCATTCTTTCTCTTGTGAAAAATGTAGCATGTTTTTAAATTTAATGTCTACATTATAGGAGTCATTGTAGACTAGAAGTGTAGCATTGTGAATAGATTTGTAAATTCGAGGTACGGCAGCAATAAATTCAACTGTCTGTCGCTGAAATCGAAAAAAGCAAAAGTCCAAGAGTGTTTTTTTTCAGCCAGGGCTTTGAAGCTTCGCATGTTGATTCTCCATTGATTGGTTCATTTTGTTTCGCATTCCATTTGTCCCACGTATCACACACTAACAATTTAGATAGGCGTCAAATATGATCAATTTTTGCAACAATCTGCCTCCTTCATTTTTCCCTCTAAATCTGGAAAATCAGGCTGTTGCTGAACCTTGGAAGATAAAACTATGGGGTAAAAAACGATTCAATAGTGTAAAAGTTTTTTTTTTACCTTTGATTGCATGTAATTAACATGACCTAAATTTAATATTTACCTAGTATTTAAAAAAAAATGGCGGAACCTATTTTGAATCAATTGTTTGTTGTCTTCATGCAGGTTGTTGTGGTAACACAACAACCTGCATGAACAAAACAATAGTTGAAAGCTACTTCGAGCCACAAATAGTTACTATTATCTCGATGTTCTGCTAAGTGTCCTGAGTTAGAATCTGTTGAGAACTTTTGTGACCGGTCTCACTTTTGCGACTGGTCTCTTGACGCCGAATGTAAAGCCGGTTTTTCAATCGCGTGGCGTAGCTCGCTCCTGCCAAACGGCAACCGGCAATACACCGTCTAGGCTAGAAGGCTTATGTGCTATGGTGTGACAGACTTCACTTTTGTTATTTTCAAGATCTACCAAATGAGTAAATCCTACATAGATGTTTTAAATTCAAATTGAGGTATCGATTTCTTCGATCCTATATAGGCCACGATATCGGATGCCAATAGCCTGAGGACCACTTTCTCCTGGAGCCTTTCGGGATCAATCCCTGTTGTTTCTCTCAGATATTTTACTAAGCCTTTGAGAGAATATGTAGCCTTCGGAGATAGCACGCATGCCTAAAAGATTTACGAAAGCTCTTGAGGATTTTTTGAGGATGCTTTGTGTGTTAACGTGGATGGTGTGGATGAAGAAAGTAAATCTTGGTTGCAGTGTGCTGTGTTTTTATGTTGTTAGTGAGTTAATTTTACTAAACATTTGGTCCGGAAATGAGAGAATTTTTTACGGTATTCGTCTCGAATTTTGAAGAACCGTAGCAGGTTAATGCTGGTTAATTAAAACTTACTTTCCCTCTCGGAAGAATTAAATAAAAGGGGGCGAGTGGACGGACGAGACAACCTGGTCTATTGTTGTTCTCTATTTATAATATCGACTTTCACGTTTACGTCCCCAGCGTCTTCTATTTACGTCCATTCTAGGACGTGACAACCGATCAACAACCTGGTGTATTGTTGTTATTTATTTATATTATCGATACGAATCATTTAAAATTGCATATCTCAACAAGCATTATCTGAATAATTTGCGAGAACTAAATTATTTTCTTTTGGATCCTGAGAAGTTGTCTTTAGGTTTGGTATGATTGGTTGGTTAGAACGGGGTGTGCGATGTTCCTCTTGTTTGTTCGCCCTGCATGGACCGCCCGGGAATGAATGATCACTCTGGAAGAGATCGACGAAGCAGATATTAAAGATCCCGGACGTCGTAAATCACGTTTTGGAGACTTTTATTCGCTCCTCCCCCCCACAGACACGATGATGGCATTAGCACATGCGCCTTGGCAGAGACGTGCAGACAAGGACACGGTCTTTTCGGCGACATCCCGCCTGTAGACCGGTCGAGGGAACGTGCCGTATCATACTATTGGTCGCCTTTGTTGCTCTTTGTTGTCTTCAACCGTAGCCAATAGGGTCTCGCCTTACGGTCGCGTGGAGTTTGTGTTTATATTTTGTACTTATGTCGCCTCAAATATAGCATTGCCTCCTCAAATTCAAGATACAAATGAATTAAGTAAATTCAATCCTACGTCAATAACATGTACGCCATTACATTGCATACTTCAAAAAAGACAGATTATTAAATGTTGTTTTATTTTAATCTTATATTTTTTAATTTTCCTCTGCAACGCCAATGTTTCATGGTAGGTTTATTTTTCCTAGTCCTCAAGCCGGAGGCTGTCTACCACGAGTTTCTCAAATTTTTGTTGTTGGCTAATTTTTCTCTTATTGAGTCATTAAAAGGCAGAAAGGCAAATCAATCGGGGATGGGGATATAGAAAGGGAAGAAGGGCATTTTTAGACTGTTTGTGACTCAAGTGTCAAGTCTTTAGGAATGATAATTGGCTTGTAGTCGGATTCGTTCCCATTCGTTTATGCAAATGTACATGCTCCAGATGTAAGTTATGATGAATAGTTTCCTTAATGCTTTGATTTACGTTTAAGCCATCTTGTATTTTTAATCTAAAAACCATTTTTCAACATCTGATTCATAGCATGAGAACAAATGAATACAAGGGGGCAGATGATGCGCAGGCCTTTCCATTTGAGGATCCGGGCCCTTATCCCAGCGGTGGAATAAAAGGATTTCCAGTGGTCTAACTCTTTCTGACTTGAGTGCCGCGTAGGGAGAACATGATTCCCTCCGCCCTCCTAGATAGAAAATCCTTCGTACACCGTACACACACGTCTTTCTGAAGTGACCAATATGACCTCTGTCGGTCACCTTCCATAATGGGGGCGTTTACTCGGAACCGAAATAGTAATTTTGCACACGAAGTCGTTAGATGGAGAGGAAAAATTAATTTTAGTGAAAAATATAAATCATCTAATCGGAGTCAATCAATCGTAAATGAGAAATTGAAATAAGTAAAAGGTGACGCCCCCCGAACGAGCTGCTTCGAGACTTGCTACGTCCTCCACCTCCCGTCCTTGACTGCTTTTAGGGAAAGGGAAGGGAGTTGAGGGGGAGGGGTCGGAAGGTCTGCTCGCACAAATCCTGTCGCAACCACTTTTATAGACGGCGTCTGCTGTGTGTCCTCATTGTGATAATGCGAAGTAGCTTCTTGGGATCAGTTGTGATTGGACGAAGTGGATGACGTAAGAGGTCGCATGCACGCCCACTTTTCGGAAAGGGTTAAAAACATCAGTTTTTCGCCACTTATGACTCGAGAACTAAATAAGGAATCGAAGAGCGGAAAAACGGGTCTTTTTATTTT